>PVLD010001023.1:0-87500 GCA_004027595.1 Dinomys branickii | reverse complement strand
AAAAGAGACACACACAAACCCAACATGTAAATAAAGAGAAAAATGAGAAGTACAAAGACCTTTTTTTCCAGTGGAAAGGAGTTCAAGAGCTGGAAATAAGAGGGAGGAAGAGAAGTAAAATGGAATGAAAAGGAACTGAGATGCGTTACGCACATGCACCAACTCCTCACAAAGCAAACATGTATTCATAAAATAAGACCTAAAGAAGAAGAAAAGAGGCCAGACCGCTGAGGTGAATAAAGCCGGTCCTTCGTGGCAAAGTAGCGCTGCACTGCGCATCAGCGCTGCATTTTCTTCATCCAATCCTCCGAGAGCCGATAGCGTGCGCATCCCGTATTCATAAGGGTACGCAGGTCCTATTGACATTACTGAGATGCAGGTTCATTTAAAGAAATAATTGCATTCATACTTGCAATTTGCCCTGTTACATTTTTCCATCAGAGAGATACAAGTACAGCATTTTATGGTGTGAGTACAGCACAATTTGATATGCAACAATTCTTTAAGGGGAAGAAGAAGGAGTCTATGTAACCAAACTCCGGCGCAGGGTGTGTGTGTGCATGAGTGTATGCGTGCACATGTGTGTATTTATATACCAGTGGTTGATGTATTTTCCCCCATTTAAGTCTAGGTTGGACTTTCCACTTGCATTTGCCAGTAGAACATGGCTGATTGATCTTTCAGGACTTCTGAGCTCAGATGCCAGGAGTTGTGGGATAATCCAGATTTCAGTCTGAATTAACGGAAGGAGGGCACGTGGAGGAGAACTGAGGCTCGGACACACAGAGGAGGCCTGGTGGTAGCACATGAGAAGAAGTCCAGTCATCCCACCCTCCCCCTGATGTTTAGCCATCTCATTTGGAAGCCGGGCAGGGCTGAGGCAGTACTGCACATTCTAGTCGAGCTGAGTGCCACCGTAGGAGGCCATACCTCTGCATGAAGATACAAACTGTCCTCAGTAAGGGCACCCACGTTTCCACTCCAAAAAGAAAGCACAGAATTATTACCTTAGTGTTTCCTTCAGTTTTTTGATGCATTTTTGACAAATAAAACATATATACTTAAGGTATATCATACAATGTTTTGAGATCTGTTGTGAAATACTGACTCCCAATGAAGATAACTAACATATTCCTTTCTCTTACATAGTTACTTTTGTTTTGTGTGTGCTAGTGATAATACTGAAACTATCTCTTTAGTGAATTATATGTATACCATACAGCATCATTAATTATGGTTATCATGCTATATAATATGTGCCCAGAACTTATTCATTGTTGAAGTAAATGTTTGTACACTTTGGTCAACTTATCCCTATTTCCTCCACACCTAACTCCTGGTCAGTACGCTTTTGTATCTGTGAGTTCCATTTGCAAATTCCACATACAAGTAAGGTCATGTAGTATTTGTGTGTCTCTGTCTGGTTGATTACACTTAGGCAATGTCTTCCAGATTCAACCAAGCCAAAAATGAGATTTCCTTTTTTAATTGTATAAAGGCTGTTCAAAAAGCATAGTATGTGTTATACTTAAAAATAAAGTGTTACAGCATAAGACGCATTGCCTTGAGGCCCCCTAGATTAGAACACACATGTCTCATTATTATTGCCAGTCTGAAGCAGTTTTAGAAGACCTCTTTCATGAGGGTCTAGGCAGTGTAATGAAAAGTTCAGTGAATGCTGCTGTCCAGTGCCAAGACAACAGAAAAAACAAGCTCATAAAAAGAGTACAGTGTGCCTTTCTCCACTCTGTTCCCTGCATCTGGCTCTGGTGACTTCTAGCACTTTCTAAACATCAAAATGATGATAAGAGGTAACTATATTGAACCAATTCAGAACACTGAGACAGCCACAATATTACAGCTAAAGACGTGAAAGAGTGACTCATTCAGAAACTGGCAGGAATGATAGCTAAGTGTGTTGAAAGAAAGGAGAGTGTTCAAGGGTATTAATGGCAATGTGTCTTTTACTGTATTAATTTTTTAAAAAAATTAAACTCTAACCATATTTTTTACTACATCGTGTACACGTAGGCCCCTAAGTTGAATTGTTAATTATATGGTATAACTAACTGAAATGGGAATCTAGCATGCATTAAGACATATAATTAGTAAACTACAACTGAGCTAAGTAGCTAGTGTCTGGAACCATTATTTCATGCTAGAACTGGTTCACAAGGCATGCTTTCCATGACTGATTTTATTGTCAGAAGAATAAATTGTCATTTCCTGCAGATGCTATTTTCTATGTATGCATGCTATTTCTTATAATAATATTTTACATATAAGTTAATATTTTATGTCATTTGTTGTAAGTTTGGCTTATATGATAGTCATTTTCATAACAACAATGTAATAAAATATGGCTTATGGCTTGTTATGTTCTCTTCTCTGTGCAGAATATAAAGTAATTCACTTAATACAATAAAGCAGAATTTGAGTCTAATGGCATCTTATGGCAGCAGGGCTATAAATGCTCCTGAGAAAGAACTTTCAAATGGAGGAAAGGATCCTCCTGTCATTTTCAGGGTTCTAATAATTTGAGTTCAAGGAGGAGGATGAGAAGGCCACATACCCCTTGGAGTTTCTGACTCCTCCACTCTACACAAGGGTGGGGAGATCCACTGACATCTAAATTCTCGTCCAATAAAGCATTCTTTGTCTGTACTTAGTAAGTTACTGAGACACACATGTCAGAGGAAGCATTTATCACGGTCTTACCTCTTAAGCATAATCCATAGCATAAGAAAGAATAATAAATAATGTTTAAATTTTAACAGATGATTTAGAAAGCACCTGGAGAGAACACTTTTACAACTGCTATTAGATGATTGGTGTTAAATTTTTCTACAAACTAGTAATAAAATCTGTAAATAAACAAATTGTTTGAATAAACATTTCAAAGGCACCAAGATTCTGCTTTGTTTTATAGGAGAATTGCAATGTAGCTTAGACAGAATGCTTTCAAAATGTAAAGCAAATACTTTAATAAGATGAAAATTAAGAGTGATTTGTCTGGTGAAGTACTTGATGTTAGGTGAAAGCACTACAGAATTTTGTCTGGAAAGGAGATCAGGAGTGGGGAGAGGTAAGCAGATGATGGACTCTTTTTGTTTGTTTGTTTGTTTGTTTATTTGTTTTTTGTCTTTTTGAGACAGGGTTTCACTATGCAGTTCAGGCTGGCCTTGAACTCACAGCGATCCTCCTGTCTCAGCGTCCCAAATGCTGTAAGTCCAGCATGTGCCACCACACCCAGTCTCTTTGTGATTCTTAGAGAAAAAGAAAGAATGGGTAGAACTAGGGCATAAATGTGTTATCTGGAAACATACACTAAGAAATGCCTTTTAAATTATTGAAATCATCACTCAAGCAAAAATTATGTATATTTTCAGAGAAAGTCTTCCAAGTTAATTTAAGAACTTATGATTCTTTAAGGTTTTAGGTGACCAATTTATATACATAAAGATATTCCTGATCTTAGAAAGAAGTCTGGGCACAGTTTGCTCCCCCTGGCTATGGAACAGTGGAAAGGACCAAGGCTCCAAGCTCCCCTCTGGGCAAGGGTAACACTCCACTGTCTTTAGGCACGGAGGAGGCAAATCCTAGGCAAATAGTCTCATTACAAGTCTGAAGCATTTCCAAGGTTAGCCAACCTTCAAAGACAAACATACATTTCTTTAAATGCTCCTGCACCCAAATTACATCAATGTGTTCTTTAATTCTTGTATTTTAAAACCCATGATTTTCTTGTGGTGAGAGCCTCCAGGATAAAGATTTGCCAAAGCCAATTGCGGCCCAGACACATGTGCCAGCTGGATGCTCACACTTAACTTTGGGTTTTCCATTTTCCTTCTTGCAATTTTGAGTAAAGGACCCTTTTTTGGCTCTTCTGGGTTCGCAGATACTGGACCCTGAATGAAGTCATCTTCACAACCTGCCCTTTATCTGGTATCCGGATGAGACAATAGGTTTGGTTCTCTTCGGAAGGATTTCACCAACACCGTTGTTTTTTACTTCAGAGATTCTGTGAAGAATTCAGAGCAACCTTCTGGCCTTTTCTAGTCCTAAAACTACAAAGTTTTCCTTTACACATTTCACAGTTTGACTATCTGCCCTATTCATGTTACTGACCCTTATCATGACTTGACCTCCTGTCTTACTGAACGCATTACTCATACCCTGAAATCAAAGCTCATTATGTGGAAGGAATGATCATTATCAAAGCTATAGAATTCTGACTTTTCAGAATGGAAATTTAGATGTATTGATTTAGGCATGTTCTCTATCAAAACATGGTGGACACAAGAATTTAATGATTTCACTTTCTAGAATTTCTCTCCTCAATTTAGGATCATAAAAACTAAGATTAGAAGGACAAACTTTGAAGTTTTATAGTTTGAACTCCACAATTTTTAAATGATTGTATTGTTTTCCTAAGACACTGAGTGATTGGTCATAGAAGATAAGGATGTTTATCCCTTGCTAGGACTCATTGAACTACACCTGGCTGCTACTCCACTCTTTGCCCATAATATGGCTTCTCAGCTTCCAGGGAACATCTAAATCTCTGAGTGCACAGCTGCCATAGTAAGAAAGTGTCTTAGGACAAAGTTGTTTGGTTGAATTGTGTACCAAATCTAGGATTACATATTAAGCAGCCAATATAATCTTATTTCCCTTCTAATTTCCAAACAGGGATTAAGCCAAAAGAACTGAATTGTAGCATAACCGTATCAGGCAAAAAAGAAAGATCATTGTTTTCTGACATTTTAAAGTGAAGGAAAAATATAAAAAAACACATTATGTCATGAATAAATGTAGCGCAGTGATTGTGAGTGTAAGACATTGAGTCCTTTTTTAAGTGTGGATTTTAGAAATTATCTTTGAGCACGAGTGAATGAACCCTGATGAACGTTTACTTTTATGAACTTTTCCCTATAATACAAAATCAACTACTTCCACTGAAGTGTTTGCTTTGTGGTTGTCACTCTTTCAGCTGGTAGAAATACAGGCACTGTCTTCATTAGCTTTTACGGCAAACGTTAATGCTGATGGAGATTTTTAGCTCTACAACTTAGGACAGCAATACATGAGTTTAAAGAATTCTGTATGTATAATGAAGGATCAGACCAATTCAACACACATTTAGTGCTACTTTATAGGGTGCTAGCTATGCTTTGAAGCTAATTACAACTATCAAGAAGAAACACGATTTGGTACTGCACATGCAAAATAACAGTACCGTTTGCTCATAAACTGGGAAATACAAAGAAGTTCAGGAAGTATGTGTGGTATCTTACACATACACTGTATAGACATAAAGTGGTAGGGGAACAATTTGGGGGCAAATACATCTGGAAAACTGAATGAAAAGCTTGGGATTTTCTTCTACCTTATGCATCCTACTGCCCATTTTCTGTCATTCTTGTAAAAGAAGATAAATACATCCATTTATTTAAAAAGTGTTAGGAAAAATTAACTCCGCAGGTAGGTTCAAACCATGGATCAGACCCTGACTCTTCAACTGCTTCTGTGTGGTGATTATGGTGAAGAGTCAACTCAGCTTTGGGATCCACTGAGGGAATGGTGGAGCATGGTAACGGGTGTGTCTGTGCAGGTCACAGTGTGTGTCCCTTAAGTTTGTATCTGATCTCCTCGTCCCTGGTGCCTTTCCACTGCTCTGCTTCTTGGCTGCCACGAACTGAGAACCTTCAGCCATGATGTTTCTGCCTTGGAGTCAGTCAGCCACGGACTGTCCCCTTCAAACTCAACCCAAATTAAATCTGTTCTCCTTTACACTATGGGTTCCAGATATTGTTTCCCAATGATGGGAAAGCAACACAGTTTATTAGATGACTTTGAACAAATATTTTACCTTTCCATATCCCAAGGTATGTACTTGTCAATGAAGGACAATAATTTAATAGGCTTCTAAGTTCCTCTGGTACATAAATTAATGAATGAATGTAAAGTATTCATTTTACAAACATATTACATGTTCCTACTCTTGTCCTAGCTAATTTCGTTACTATTGCACTTACAGTTTAACATTTTAAAAAGCTCAGGGTATATATTCATTTCAGTGAATTTTTTTAATTTCTAGAAACAGTTTTCAAATTAAAGTATGATTCTTTTAAAGAATGTGTCCTATGTAGATTTAAATAGTACTTAAGTATTATGGAGATTTAAATGCTATCTAATGAAACTGGATATGTAGAGACCAGATTTTATCTGGAAAAAGAGAAAGAATAGTCGTGAAATTGAGTCACGATCTTAGTCCTTATAAACACTGAACATTAGACAATGAAAAAATAAATCCAATTCCCAAGGAAATAATTCATCAGTTGTAAACGGATGTAATAACCTTTGTCCTTTCTCACTGTCATAGTTTTTTAGAGGTGATTTTCATCACATGGACTGAACAAAATAAGGACAAAGCAGACCAGGTTGGGTCTGGGGAGTTGTGTGAAAGGTTTGGGTCTTTGTCTCACAGGCAATGGAAAACCACGTGACAGTTTTTAATGAAAGAGAGAAATAAAACAGTCTAAAAAAATCATGTTGGCAGCTATGCGAAGAATGTGTTAGAGGAGAGTAAAAGTAGATGAAGGATACCACAGAGTCATCTGTTACAGGTCAAAAAATGACCATGGCGATAGTCTAAGGTGTGTGTTTAAGTCAGGCAGAGAGGTATTGGTTCAGATCTATCTGGGAGATTATGGTATCTGGCCAACCTGATGAACCGAGTTAGGGAGGTGAGAGAAGGGCAGGGTGATTTACAAAATTTAGGGGAAGGTGGTGGCTCAAGAGCATGATGGGGAAGCAAGGAATGACGAGCAAATCCTTCTGAGGTGTGTGGATAAGATAATGGGTCTGTTCTCAATACGACTGAACTTGAGGCTGGTCACATTCCAAGAATAGACAAAAAGTAGACAGTTCAAGGAATGGTCTGAAATAAAAATAACATATGCCCCTATCATAGAAACAAATACTGTAGTAGAATATCTCTCAGGTCTTGAGATATATACATATTTATTAAATTTTGCTAGAAACAGGCCATATGTGATATATATATATATTTGATAACTTTTTCATCATATTATACAAATAAGCATTTTCATGTCATTGTGTATTTAGAACATTATTTTAACTACTTACAAACCAACACATATCTGTGTAACCCCAGATACAACAAAACAGTTAAGGGATATATCCCAGTCTGTAACTCCATGTTTAAAAAGTGACCTTTCAAGATATTATCTAGATGTGTGATGTAGGCTATGTTCTTTCTCTCTAAGACGTAGTGTTGAAAAGGATGAGTAGATCTGTGAGATCTCTTATGAGTCTATAATTTCTGTTCTGTTCTGTTCCATTCCCATTCTCCTCTATTTTAAAATGCTAACCGGTGACATCCAGTTAATTCTGTATGTGGTAAACTTATTCATAGTCCTGTTTGGGGGCTGGGGATATAGCTCAGTGGCATAAGCGCTTGCCTGGTAAGTGCAAGGTCCTGAGTTCGATCCCTGGTACCGGAAAAAAAAAAAAAACACAAATGTATTCATATGATTATAGTTAGAAGAAAACTGGGGTGGAGGATGTCAAGTGGCTTTCTGATTTCTTGGGAGAGTGAGAGTCGGGCTGGGTAGAGCACCCCAAGTGTCTCGCCCCCATGTGCTAAGTTCTCAGCTACTCAGCAGAACCAAACTGGCCACCCCACCCTGCCACTCTGAAATACTGACTTACCCAATTTGAACCTCTGTGGTTTCTGAGGTTTCGGCATCACCAACCTTTATGGATAAAAGCCTGCTTTCCAATCCCAGCGTGGCTTCCCTCTGGACATCCCCTCTTTCCAGGCCAGGATTCCAGCTCAGCATTGGCAATAACCTCCTTACTCTGGGTCCAGAAGTCCTATCCTGCCTTGCTGTCAGCTCCCATTTTAATCTTTAGTGACTATGCTGTTGGATCAGTCTCCTGGAGCTGATTCCAATCCTCCGTTCATTTTGATTTTTCTTTTGCAGACAGTTTTTGTCACAGTGTAATTTGTTTGGGGGCAGATTGGAGACTGTGATTATAGACTACCAGTGTGTTCGTCAGTGCAAATCTTGGTCTTTACAGCTGTTTCTCTTTTGTGGTACATTTTAAAAGTTAAGTTTTATTAAATTTTTCATGAATATGCTGTATTTATGTATGGTCAATGATAGAGATAGGAGAAGCATTTTATAGAGTTCAAGAACAATATAGGAAATCAGTCTTGATTTTCCTGATTAGCATTTTATAGCAATATTAAAAATGGAAAGATGTCAGAAGTCTAACGTGAAATAGTTTAATAGCGGTGATTTTTTGATTCAAAACAATTCTCACTTCATGAGTCACTGAATGTTGGGGTAATTGGTCTTAATCTCCCTAGATTGTGTACAAAAATGTAAGTACATAGAAAAAAGTGAAGTGTATTTGGAATACACTATTCTTTTTTTCATAAGTAATATATCATAAATAAGAGGACAGTTTGATACAGAGTTGGGCAATTTTTCCAATGTCTCTCTTGAAATTTGAGAGATCAGACATACATTCCACAGAAAAATTTCTCTTACAATGCTTGGTAATGGATATTCCCCAAAGCTTTTTAGGAATGGTGAATATTTTCCTTTTAACTTTATGAAGAAAAATTTGTAGAGAATCATTATTTCATGAAGACAATCTTTAATGAACTTTTCTTAAATAATGAAAAGTCTCCTCAAGGCCCTAACTTCTAAACTGACCCCTATTTAGCATTCAGATCTACAATATTGCAACATCATTATTTGGATGTCCTATAGTTGCTTCTCATTCAGTATATCTGAAATGAATTGGATTTCATTCCTTTAAAAAAAAGAAGAATCAAGATATATCATATACAGATAAAAATTCCCTATGGTTACTATGAACATTATGTATATCTAAATTGTACCAATGAACTTATTTTAAAAATCCCTTTTAGTTCTTAGTTTCCAACAGCGTCATTGACATGTCCTTTATTTTATGTGCACAATTTCCTTTTAGTATTTTGACATCTCTCTTTTTTCTAACAACGGTATATATCTGTTATCTTCCCCTTCACTGACTCGCCACTTAATTTTGCACAGTTCTATGTGCACAAATCTCACATATGTGAGAAACCATAATTTTAGGTAAGTTACAGACTAAGACAAATTTCTTTTAGAAAAAGAGAAACCACAAGAAAGCAAGTGAGAAAAAGGTACAAGTTTGCTCAGTTTTATCTCACTGACATAAAAATGGCATCTTTTTAGGTTAGCCTCTGGTAATTTTGAGATATTATGAGTTTCATAATATTTGTGATGTGAGGACACATATTGTTCAACTTTTCAAGAATTTTGACTTATAAAAAATTCTTGTGATACTTTTAGCTGTGTTATAAAAGCACTTTTATACAATGTTTTCAAAGCTAGCATCTG
Source organism: Dinomys branickii (assembly GCA_004027595.1). Taxonomy (NCBI): domain Eukaryota; kingdom Metazoa; phylum Chordata; class Mammalia; order Rodentia; family Dinomyidae; genus Dinomys; species Dinomys branickii. The sequence continues at coordinate 78,054 of PVLD010001023.1, read as the reverse complement.
TCAAAAGGATACAAGAAGATTTAGTTCAAATACACTAAGATAATTTTAAAAGAAGGAACACAACTCTCAACTTCAAAGGAAACTTTTCATATTTTTGTGTGTTTTATTGTATAGCACAAGAAATATAAGAACACTTAGAAGCAGTGATTTGATAGATTAACCATGAGCAAGTAAGCAGGCAGAGATTACTTTGAAAGGAGTTAACAGTTATGCTGGAGATGGATATATAATAACATAAAAAATTTTATGATAAAAGTGTAATACAGTATTTTGAAACACTTAATTTTTGCATCCATCCCTTGGAAAAATACCTGAGAAATGTATATCAAAGAAAGACAATTTTAAAAATTCCCATCAGTTGGTTTATCTCCAATATTCTTTTCAGGTAATCTTCTTTTCTGCTTTCAGTAGCAGGGTTCTGGTGGGTCACAGAAAGTGAAAGGCAGTGTACCTTATTTCTCTATTTTCTAATAGCTTGCATTTTTTCATAACATTATTCTTCATTAAATATTTGATAGAATTCACCAATTAACAATTGTGCCTAGAAATGTTTTGTAAGAATTTTTTTTACTATGAATGGAATTATTTAATCTTTTTTGATCTGTTGGAATGTTCTGATTCATCCTGTGTTAGTTAGTTTTGGCAATTTATGAAGTAAAGTGCTTCTTGAGCAGGAAAGAGAAAGGGGGAGAGAAGGAAATTTAAAATTCGAGTTCTCCTGTGACCACTGGGAGGAAGAAGGTACAATGTAGTAAAACAGCTGGAAGCATGAATTTGCTATCAAGTTAGTTATGAACACTTGGCATGTATTCTCTCTGTACTGGAAAAAGACAAGAAAAATACCTAATTTGAAATGTGTTACATAAAGTACTCCTTATGTCTTTAGAGTTCAATAATTTCTGCGTTTCAGATTTTCAGGGCTGAATTAAACTCCCAGGTGTTGAAAATCAAATTCAGCCTTTAACTAGAGAACATTTAGGATAAATACTATGTGCAACTCTGGTAATGAATCCCAAAAGAGCCATGGCAAAATTTTTTTCAGAGGTGCTTAATTTGCCACACTCATTTTTACTAAATCAAGTTTTATGTTAAAGATTTATATGCATTTCACAGTGTAAAATTTTATTTTTAAATACTGATACATAAAAACAATCACTTCCTTTTTTATTTTTTATTTTAAAGAGAATAAAAAGCAATAACAAATTAACAACAAAGACAAAAACAAAATGACACAAAGACAATAAAAATGATACAGGATTTCAAAACAAGATGATAGGAATTAACAATGGCTGTTATATTATATATTGTTATCTTCAATGAAGTTGCTCAGATTACCTGATGTAAGAATGCAAGATTGATCAAACAAACAGACTAAAAAGTAATAATGAAACTATTAGAAGCAATACAGAGCTTTGCTAAATAAGATGATAGGAATTCAGCAATGGTTGTTATATTGTTGTTTTCAAATTAGTTGTTCAGACTAAAAGATATAAGTGTGTAAAATGGGTCAAGAAAAAAAAATTAAGCCTTAACTGTTCCTTTTGATAAAGCATTAGAGACCATACTCATAAGTGAAATAAATCAGACCCCTTGTATAAGCACTATATTGTCTCACTAGTGTAAGAACCTGAAAGATTAAATAAAATCCCAAAGGTACAATAGATATTGTGAAAGGGAAGGAAATCACTGCCTTTTAAAGAAAGATTTTGTCATGTCTTAGAATTCACTTGAAGTCTACTAACAGTTATAGGGTAGATGGCCTGTCTAGGAGTAATTTAGATGTATAAAAGACAAGACTGGAAAGAATACACTCAATTATACATTATTACTAAAATTTAGATATAGATTAATGTGAAGGAAAAAAACCACCTGTAAATATTTCTTTACATGAAACACTATTAATTATTCTACAATGTGACAATCCTCACAGATATTTTGAAAACCATAAGAGGCAATGTTATAAGTCAAACAAATGGAAAATGAAATCCTGCACTGATCCAACAAACTAACGTGAGTTATAAAGCTTGAGAAATGGCGTGTATGGCAACATGACAGTCACAGTCTATTTGTGAGGCATACCCTTTGGGGCCCAGAGAATAATACTTCTATCCCTCAACAAAGAGCAAAGTAGAAGTTAGATAATTGAAAGCAGAGAGATAGGTTTTTCTCAAATGGATGGAGGGAGGAGAGGAGGGAAGGAATGGGGATTAAAAGATGAATCCAGATGTGTTATGTGTCTGCACAATTCCACATCGATAACGTAAACATGGTGCACACTGTAAACATGTACCAATTAAAAATAAAAATGTTTCCTAGCTCAAAACTAATAATTTTTATCTCAATAAAATTTGAAAATCTTCATCAAGAAAGGTAGCTATAAAGCAGCTGTGAAAAAAATAGCTTTGCGCATTTCCACTCCGTGAAGATTGATTGACCTCTACTGATATATGAATTACTAAATTAGAATAATGTGTTGGACAACTTTTATGGCTAGTTCACTGAATCCCCACCTTCTTTTGGTTCTGACCTTTGCTGTGACAACCAGCTGCAGTCAGCAATAACTTAAAAAGTCTTCATGTGAGTACTGCTCTTGTCTTTGGCTTTCTGTCCAGAGACAGAAGCTTCTCTCACACTCTAAGACACTGAAAGGCTTCACAGTCTTTCTGAAATAGTGAGGAAGAGAGATGCTGTTTTACTTGACCTACTGGGACAGAAATAGGAGTAATTTTTTTTCTTTTGAGTACCTCAGCTGAGAGTTGTGTCATAGTCCAAGTGTTCTTTTGAAACTTTGGAGGGAGATTTAGTCTGAGTTGTTGACAAAAGATCCAACTCATGATGCATCCTTGGATTATAGTCTCTTTCTTTTCTATTTTATTGTTGTGATTCTAATACTTTTGTTCCTTAATATCTCTGCCTAAAATAAACCTTTCAGACACAAGTTTTTTTCACAAATTCTGCTTTTTCTTTTTTTTAGAAAATGAAGGTTCAGGTTAAAGATGTATAAGTAGCCCTTCCTGCCACAAGAAACTCATGTATTTCTGTAGGGAGTGACGGAAGCTGGAAATGAATCACACGTGGGACTAAGACAAAGCGTCCCAGAGAACAGGGAGAGCTCCTCCAGCCATGTGAACAAGCTGCTCCAGCTTGTAAACAGTTGCTAGGCAGAGAGGTTGAAACTGACATCAACCTCCTGAGTGTACAAATAAAGGCTCTGCAGTTCTTGGGGAGTCCCATCCTCCCATTTGGAGAGAGAAGGCTCCACCTGACCTCAGCCTTTGACTCTTGTATTTATCTCTTCATCTTCTCAGGGTTTTTCCCCCAGGAAACATCATGAGCCACTCCAGTTCTCAGCATACTTCACATGTTTTTACCCTAAGAACGAAAAATTCTGCTAGTACTATATCAAATGATTTTATGCAAAATAGTCGCTAATTACATTATAAAACCTTAAGTGGTAGAGGTGGTATTCAAAGTCTGATTTGTTTACACCATCAGTATGTGTCAATAAGTATCATAAGTGACTACTCAAATAAGGTAATTGAGCAAATTTTATAACTAACACAATTACAAAGCTGTAGGTAGGGTTAAATAATCCGAAATTGATGCTAAACTAATCTAGGGTCATATAAACAGCAGGACGGTGTTACTATTCCTGAATTTACCAGGTGAGAGGAAAGAGTTATTAACAGAAATCAGAGATAAGAGCTGTAGAGTATGGGATATGCTTCAGGATCTGTTGTTTTAGGACAGGAAAACAATCACAACATCTTGAGGAGGGAAACAGGATGATACAAGTTTGAGCCCAGCCTGGGCAATTTAGTGAATTAGTGAGATCCAATTCCAAACTAAAAAATAAAATAGCTGTTGATGTAGGTCAGTGTGAAGGCCTTGTGTTCAATCCATTGTACTGAAACAAAACAAAACAAAACAAAGCAAAACTGCATAAACAGGATAGTTTCTTCAAAACCATGAATGAGACAATGATGCCTATTGCAACACTTCTATTCAACAAAGACAAAAAAGGGAATGAAGATATATGGATTTTAAGGAAGAAAAAAATCCTATGACATATTGATTAAGCATTATTATCTGCTCAGAAAGTCTAAGAAATTAGCTGCATTCAAATTATTAAAATAACTAATATAGTACAACAAAGTAGTTGTATATACAATGAAGATTTGGTTCCTGGTATGAATGCCTCCCCTCCAACTTTCACATGAAGACAAGGGCACAATAGTGCAAAACTGTTGAAGTAGTGCTTTGGGTGGATAACATGTAATTGTAGACAGAGGAGAGATTCATCCTTATGAGGGCGGTTTGATAATAACATAGTAAAAGCACAAAAGAATTATTATGAAGAAACTGGAAGCAATACATAAACCTCTAGAAAAAACATGGGGCTGAACTAGTGCATTGGTTAAAGAGAATTTGGTAAACTTTAAATGTTTACATTAAAAAAATTAGATTACATTAACTCTTAAGCTTTCACCTTTGTAAGTTGGCTCAAATATAAGAATTTATATTTAAATACTTTAGAGTATAAATAGAAAATTAACCAAAGTAAATGATAAAATTAGTTTAGATATTTGAAAAGATTAAAAAACATAGAAAATTATAATTACAGAAATTGGGACATAAGAGAGAGAATGCAAATTACCAATACTAGGAATAAAAGAGGGGACACACTATTGTCTTGCCTAGTCCAGAAAATTTATGCAAAAGAATCTCATTGTTTGCTGTGATTGTCCTTAACAATTTGATCTAGAAGACTTGGGAACTAGGAGGAGTTTGGGGAGATTTAATACATGGGTAAGAAAAACCTTGGAATGCTGTAAGCAGCACCTAAGCGGTGATTCTAGTTCGAGCCCCAAAGACTAGAATGCAGATCAGAATGCATAGAGTAAAAGCTAGTGTTGTATCAAGGTTTGCAAGAGAATAGATTTAGTACAAGATACATAACTTACAGGATTAAGATATGATATTCACCCAAACGTCAAGTGCAGAAGAGTAGAAGAGATTGTCCATTCAAAAGAGACACATAGAAGCCACCTGCGGGTCTGGATCTCACAGTAAGGTCCTGCCCAAGTTCAGCCAAGGCCTAGAGCCCATGGCAATGCCCTATGCAACTCCATATCAAAGATCTGCAACAGGAAGACTCAAAGGCCCTTAAGACTCAAAGGTCTTCAAAAGCCCAGGAATTGCATACACTTTTACTCATCAAAATAATAAAAATGAACAACTTTGTAAGTCTAAGTTTCACTGAGAATATGGAGGAGGAAATACTCATATAGTGTCATTTGGATGTCACTTTATAAGGTCACCTTAGAGATGCATTAAGCAGATGTATCTGTTCTGACAATGATCTGGCAGATTTTCTCTGAAGAAACACTTGACATACACATATAAAGGCATGTATAAAAATCTAATAAAATTGAATGTAAATTCCAAATGTGCAATACAAACAAATGCCTAATGAGAAGAAAAAAGGAAGAATGAATCAAGGCATAGATACACTATTAATATACTATACAAACTGTATGCTATATACACAGTCTGATAAAAAATTAGTGTATATACCTAAATATTCTTTAAAAATTATTACTATAAAAGACCCATTGCTATTAATTCCACTCAAAACATCCCCCATCCCTTTGAATGTACTTCTGCATCAGTCTTGGCAATGTATCGTTTCTATGCATAATACGTTCCCCTGGGAAATGAGGAGATGAAATATCACAAAAGCAACGATCAATTTCACAAACACAATATTGAGCAAAAGAAAAAAAAACCAACATAATGAATAACACACACAGTGGGATGACATTTAATTATATCCTTATTTTACATTGCCCTGAGTAATCAGTTTCTGGTTATAAGCCTGTTGCTGATCTATTCCTCTCAGTCATGCTGTGAATATGAGATATAACCATAATAGGACTCAATTGTTTTCTTTAATTTTTACTACCTACTATCTGTCTTCTTTCTTCCATGATAAGAGCAATCTTGTTTTGTCTTGGTCAAAGACCTGTTTCCTATAATGACTAGTGAGAATATCAAAGTGCTCCATTTTTGCCAGCTCAGAATATAGGCACACACTATAGGCTAGGCTAAATTATTTAGAGTCAAAATCTTGAGCACAGTGTTCAATATTTTAAATGCTTGAAATTGAATTATTGGTATCTAAAATACTGTCCATTTGTTTTGTATTATGACCCTTTCTTTTATGTTATTCAGTTTAACTGCTGTTTTTTTACTTTGATGTACATAAAAACCTCTTCTACATACAACAAGAGTTACTGTGTATTTTAGCACCACAAATATGTAACAAATGGAATGAAATGGTGTTATGGTTTGTGTCTGGATGTCCCCGCAAAGCCTCATGCAGTCATGGTGCAGGCTTCTAGTTTATGATTGATTCACAGTCCAAAGTTGGGATTATGAATGTGAGTGCTGTACCCGCCCTAGGTCAGGTAGTTAACATACAATGTAAGGGAGGGAAAGAGGCTTGCTCTTTGCCACTCCTCCTTTTTGCTCTTGCTTCTTTCGCTGTCTTCTGCTGCCATGAACTGTTGCCTTCTGCCATGCGCCATCTGCCTTGGAGCCAGCCAAGTATGACCTGAAACCTCCACAAAGTGTAAGCTAAATAAACCTTTCCTTCCTTCATTTTGGGTGTCGGGTATTTTGTCTCAGCAATGAGAAAAATGTAAGTAAGATAGATGGTAACCCTTCACTAAACCACTGCCATTGCAATTTAACATAGAAATTCAAACTGAGACCTTTCATTTAATAAACAGAATATCACATGGTAAAAATTGCCCATTCCCTCAGTGAATACTTTATTGGGTTCTCTTTCTCTCCTTCAACCAACAAACTTAAATATCAAATTTTTCCTTCTCTCCAAGAACCTCATGGAAGAGAACCTTCTCCAGGTTTCTTAACTCCATCTGGCTAATCAGCATGCTACCACTGGGACAAAATATTGGACATAGACAACTGCCAAGGGGGAAATGTTTATTTTGGCTCATGGTCTCAGAGGGTCCAGTCCGTGGTTACTTGTGCCTGGTGCCTTTGGCCCTGTTGTGAGGGAGCACATCACAGTGAGAAGTGAGATAGTGAAAGCTGCTCTTGGCAGCCAGGAAGTGAAATGAGAGGCTGAAGGGGCTTAGGTCTCTACACAAGTTTAAAACCACTTCCCTAATGACGTGACTTCTGCTAGGCCCCACCTCCTAAAGCCAAACAGCATGCTATGCTGGCAATCAAACCTTCAGCACATGGTCTTTGGGGACGTTTAACATTTGAAGAATGATATTTCATTCCTGGTCCCAAAGGTTCCTTGTGTCCATCTCAAAATGCAAAGCACGTTCAGTTTCCAAAGGATCTCCAAATTCTCAGCACAGCTCAATCATCCAATTCCAATGCATCCCCTGAGAATAAATTTAGCTCTGATTGCTTATGAAAATAAAATTTAAGAAAATATATCACTTGTATTGAAGATAAAATGACTATGGGTAAATATTTCTATTTAAAAAGGGAGGAATAGGGGCATAGGAAAAACAAGATTGCAAGACACAAACCTAGCACGGCAAACACTGAATCCTGTTGCTTCATTTCTGGCATCTGGGGCACAGGGTGATGGTATGTGGGCTATAAAGGTCTTCGGCAGCCCTACCTTTGCTGACATACTTAATTTAGCCTGCATGGCACTTCTCCTAGGCTATCTCTTCTCCATTCTTTCACCTTCCCTAGATAAGCATTCCCGGGATCTCTAATTTCCTGGGTTCTCCATTACAAGTGACCCTAACCCCAAATTTAACCCTAAATCAGAGAATTTAGTCTATAGTAAGATAGCTTCAAGGTAGGAACACAATGTCCAAGGCCATGGCAGAGTAAAGGTGCTTATTTCACAGCAGGCAGGAAGCAAATCAAGGCACTAATGCCATGGAGAAAGAGCTGAGGGACCAGACATGGTCATGACCAGACACTAGGTCATGCCTCCATGACCCATCTAACCAAACTCAAAAGTCTGTTCTACCAGTCTCCCAAAGACACCCGATGTCCATCAGGTGCACAGTCCATCCGAACCATCACATACAGCCTGACACAAAGACTAGTGTGAAATTTATGAAGGAGAGTTCTTGATCAATCCCTTACAAAAGGGAAGTAAGACGCTAGGATTGGAAAGAGAAAGGAGTTGAATTTGGTATAATCTCAAAGAGGCTTCACCCAAGCTCTGAAGCTGTGAAACTGAAGTGATAGTTCACAGACCTCTTGATGGGGCAAGGAGACAGACCATTTCACTCCTGCATTGACCAGTTACGGAAACAGGCTGCATGAGGAACGACACACAACCTTGGGTTAGATGATTCTCTTCAACCTGCACAATTTATTAAGGTGCTGACTGTTCAAAACTTCTTTGAAAGTATTTCCAGAAGTGAAAGGAGTGAGGTCAGTTTGTTGAAGGAAACTTAGTAAATAATAATTTTTTTCTGATAGGCTTGTTTGAACTTACATATAAAAAATATTATAATAACAATCTTAGCAGTGATGGCTCACTCTAGTCTACTGCCCTATTCTCTTTATTCTGCCTTAGTAACATGTTGTGTTTCATCCAACAGTCAGCATCTGGATGATACCGATTCTCTCTCTTCAAACAAGGTAGACCCACCTGAAAATACCAAGTAAGTGTTCATCAATCTCAAATTTACAATTACATCTTTTGATATCTTTTCCTATCACAACTGCTCTGAATTTTGTATACTGGTAATCTGGGAGAAAGAAAAACCCAGGCTCTTGCATTCAAAAGCTGGCCAGGCACAGCAAATGCTAATAGAAGAGACGATTACACTGAGACCATGATAACAAGGAGACAAAGTAATGCTGCTTTGTTTTGGGTAAATACAGGTAAAAAATTCCATTATGCCTACCAAAGAACAAGTTCCACCTTTCTTAGCCAAAAAGAATGACAGCTGCACATAAACTTGTTAAACTATAATTGGTCTTGTCTCTCCATGTATATGTACCTACATATACATATGTGCATATATATCTATGATGCAGAAGGATGCAGGTAGTTTTGCCTTGGTTGCTAAAGTTCCTACCTCTTCTAACCTTTCCCAAATCCTTCTCCAAGCAAGAGTCTAAATCTGTTTACAAATTGTTTCTGCCACCCTCTTAGACATTCCATAATTTTCTCATGTTCTGTAGTTCTTTAATGAAATGAGTAAGCAAACATTCAGCGTAAATACTGGTAGGTTTTGGCTTACAGGCACTGACAATGAATAGATTGCCTACACCCATGACTGCTAAAAGTTTAGCTGATAATTTCAGATGTTAAGAAGAAGGAATTTTTATATGACAGAAAGTTCACTAGCAATAGATTCAAAATATCCAGCTGGATATCTTTTGTCCAGTGTTTATTAGCTCAGGTGATTTTGTTAAGATAATAAACTTTGTCTAATTATTGGTTTCTCAATCTGTTCTAAGATGTAATATTATGAATAAAGTGGTTAATTAATGGTTTCATAAATAGTACTGTCTGTTCTATGTCACATGTTGTGATAAACACTTTGATTACACTGAAAAACAGACAGACATGCTAGCTGCCTTAGTGATGAGAAAAATTAAAATCCAACAGAGAAGACAGGCATTACTGAAATACCAATCACACGTGAAAAATTAAAATTGTGGTAAATGAAGGAGAGACCAAAGAGAAACAAATGCATCTTTTAATACAGAAACCTAGCCCAAGTTACCTTAAAAAAACACTTAGCTGTTAGCTTATGAATAATTAAGAGTTCACTAGTGAAAGGAGGTGTGCAGAAGGCCATTCTCCCCTGACAATGCCCTAACATACTCTTCCGAGAGGTATTTGAAATGGAAAAAGTCACTGTCCTTAAAGTTCTGAGAGTTAGAAGCTGAGAACCAACATGATATCCAATGGGCAAGCTGGCACAGACTGAGTACAAAGACTATATTCACTAAATATTTTGGCTTATGCCATAATAGCTAATTCCTAGAGACCTTCAGATATTTTGAGCACATAGTAGGTGCAGAATAACTACTGTTCCAATTATTTTTTAATGTCACCCATGTTTTAAAATTCTATTGCATCAGTAGCAGAACTCATTCTTCTGGACTTCTAGGATGCATGTAGCAGATGAGATGATCCGACAGCAGTCAGTTTCTGAGAACACTACTTGACACTTCCCATAAGTCTTTAGAAAATAACGTCTTGCAGGAGTTCCTTAGTGCTGCCAGGCCAGAAGACATAGCAACTCTTGCAGGCATGTGCTGAGAAGGAACAATCTTCCTATTCACTTACATTCATAAATTTTATAAAAACAAATGGGATATAACAAATTTGGGGGACCTTTGGACAATTTTATCCCTTACTGATACACCTAATTTTATTTTTGGGAAAGCCCATGTGAACACTCTTTGAAAATGTAAAAAAAATTGAGTTTCGATTTTTATCACTGGTTCCATTCTGGAAGAAACATATTAAAGTTTAATGTGTATTTCAGGTTCTCCTGTACATTAGCAGCTGAACGAATATCTGTTAAGAAGTCTTGGAAATACGGGCCACATAAAAGTGGTTGTATAAAAGGCAGCAATGAAATAATAACCAGAGGACTCTTCATAGAGTAGGAAAATGTAGAGCTGACACTTTTGTTACATTCTTTATTTTCTCTAATTTGCTCTGCTGGGAGAATCACGGAATTCACTTTGAGTCTCTCTCTTCTCACCCACAGCAAATTCTAACACAGTTTGTGACTATTTTTTTCCTGGTCAGCAAAAGTTGCCTCTCAACTTTGGCACCTTGTTTTCTCAGTATTCTAAATGTATTTTCCATGCAAGAAAGATTACACTGTGCTAGATTTGTCTGCTTTTGCATGTGAATATTCCCTGTCCTATCAACTTTCCAGCTGTTTGCTCAATGTCTTCCTTCCTTTTATTTTCTCTTTAAATTGTTTGTTACTCATTAAAATAGTGAACAGGAACTCAGCCAAAATGATTTCCTTTGCTTATCTCAATCTACCACCTAATAGTTGTGAATCTACTGTGTGTTTTGGTAAGTGTAAAGCTTGTGCAGGTAGAGATGTTTTTGTGGATAGGTAGTTCCTAAATGTAGCTGCATGAATCTGGGTGATGACTGATTTTTTTTTTTTTTTTTTTTTTTTCCGGGACCGGGGATCGAACTCAGGGCCCTAGTGCTCAGCGGCAAGCACTTAGCCCACTGAGCTGTACCTCCAGCCCTGATTTTCTTAAACTCTCAAGGGATATACAGAAAGTTGTTGGAACCAATGGACCATAAGACTTTAAGGTTCCTTGCTAACTCTCAAATTTGATAATCCTGAACTCTGTGAGCATGTGGAAGGTTCATGTTAAGGATACAAAATGCTTGTTTTTACTATGATATATTTTGTTAAGTTCTTTCTATGGGGGTTGTAAAATTTCCTGGGCAAAACAGTGTTTTGGGACAGGTAAACTCAGAGTGCTGTCTGTGAACTGTAAGCCTTAAAAGACAAACAGGAAATCTCTCTGGAGTTGAATAGTCACTATGTCCTGTTAATGCCATGAGGGTGCAGGTTAGTGAATAGTTCTAAAATATTAACTCCTCCAGGGACTTAGTGAATAGGGTTGAGGATGAGATAGCATAAAGACGCAAGAAACGAAAATAATGCCCACAACTTGAGGGAAGTGTTTTATGTTTCTGAAAATGTTTGGGTCTCTTAATCCAGCCATTATAAATCTACCTTTACTTGAATTTGTTTCTTTGTGATAACAATTTGGTATCTATCGAAACCTGTGCAATGAGACATTCGGAAATGTTTTCCAAAGTAAAAAATTGCAGTTCGAAGTAAAAACCTTAGGAATGACATTTTTCACTCAAGTTTGACATTTTTTCGAAATACTTAACATTGCTGCCTTACTTTGCTCAGACTGTGTTCATGATTTATTCTTCCTTCTAGACAATCACTTCTTTAAAGGCTAGGATGGTTCTTCTTTGGGTCTTTGTTTATTTAATCTCTGTGTTTAATCATACTTAACCAGGAACTAAGTTCTCATCTGGATATCCTGGTGCTGTTAAGGATTGCTTATTAAGCACTGAGACATTTATTTTGATTCTTCTTTTTCTTCCAGTCCCCTTCTTTCCTCCCCCCCCACCTTATTCACAAAGCTTTGTTTCCCATTTTATCCTTCTTTTATCATTGTTTTACTTTTCCCTCCCTTCCTTCTCCCTTCCTCTTTCCTAGTTCCTCTTTCCTTTTGAACAATTTTTTACTACTTCACCATATCTATTCCACATATTGGTCCTTATTTACTTTTTCAGTCTTTCATAACAGGGAGGCAATGCAACATTTACACATGTATATCCGATTTATTTCACATAAGAATATGGTCTCAAGGTACATCCATTTACCAAGAAATGTCTCAATTTTAGCCTTCTTTATGGCTGAGTAGTACTTCATTGTATAAAAAAATCTATTTTATCAATTCCTTGGTTGATGGGCAGTTGGGTTGTTCCCAAGAGTTAGCTATTATAAATTGTGCTGCTATAAACATGGGTGCACATACATTCCTGTGATATGATATTTTTAATTCTTCTGGGAAGATACCTAGAAGGAGAATAGCTGGGTGAAATAGGAAATCCTAACTTTTTAAGCAAGCTCCACACTGATTTCCACAGTGGTTGCACCAGTCTATACTCCCACCAACTATGGAGAAGGGTTCACTTTTCCCCACAGCCCCACCAGCATTTATTAATTGTTTTCTTGATAATAATCATTCTTTTTGGACTGAGAGGGAATCTCAGCATTGCTTTAATTTGCATTTCTCAAATGACCAATGATGTTGAACATTTTTTCATGTATTTATTTGCCACCTGTACTTCTGAGAAGTGTCTATTAATCTCAGATGCCCGTTTTTGGACTGGGTCTTTGAATTTGGATGGTCTGATTTTTTAAGTTCTTTATATGTTCTAGATATTAGTCCTTTGTCAGAAGAACAGTGGCACATTTTTCCCATTCTGTGGGGTGTCTTTTCACTTTGCTGTTGATTTTTTTTGCTGTGCAGAAGCTTTTTAAGAAGAGGAAACTCCAGTTATTGATTCTTTGTGATACTTCCTGTACAATCCAGATTTTGTTTATAAATTTTTTGCCTACACTTATTTCAAGAGTTCTAATTATGTTCTCTTCAAAGAGATTTAGTGTTTGTATTTTAATATTTATATCAATGATCCATTTTGATTTTGGTTTAGCGCATGATGATAGGTATGGATCTTCTTTTAGTTTTTGGCACATGGAAAGCCAGTTTTTCCAGCACTACTTATTAAGGAGACAGTCTTTCTTCTAGAGAATGTATTTTGTCCTTTTGTCAAAGGTAAAGTGGCTGAGTGTATTTGGAGGGATTTTTTGCTCTTCTAATCTATTCCATTGATTTTGAGGTCTATTTTTTTTTGCTAGTACCATGTTGTTTTTATCATGGTAGCTTTGTAGTATAATTTCAAGTCATGACTTGCAGTCATGGAATGCCCCCTGCCCTCCCTTTGCTGCTGAGAATTGTTTTTGCTCTTCTAAGTCTCTTCTAGTTCTAAATGAATTTTAGGAATGTTTTCTCTAGTTCTGTGAGGCACGCTAACTGTACTTTGATTAGAAGATGCTTACATAAATGCAGAGGAATTGCAATTATTCCTTGCATATTATCTGACCATTGTGCAATGAAAATGGAAACCAATGGCAAAAGAAGCCACAAAAACTACATGGAAATTAAATAACATCCTACTGAGCAGCCAATAGATCACAGGGGAAATTAAAGAAGAAATTATACAGTTAAATGATAATCCCAGTATAACATACTGGAACTGATGAGATGCAATGAAAGCAGCCCTAAGAGGGAAATGATAGTGGGGAATTCTCATATCAGGGAAATAGAATGGGCTCAAATAAATAATTTAACATCAAGCCTCAAACTTCCGTAAAAAGGAGAATACATCAAACTCAGAGCTTGTACGTGGGAAGAAGTTATAAAGATAAGAGCAGAAATTAATGCAATCTAAGAAAACAATACAGTGAAGCTATAAATCAAATAATTGGTTCTTTGAAAGATTAAATAAAATTGATAAACCCTTAGCCAACTTTATCAAAAGAGGAAAGAAAAGACTCACATTCATGCCATTAGGAATTAAAAGGGTGAAATCACAGTGGATCCTGGGGAAATCCAGAAGATCTTCAATACCTACTTTGAGAACATTACTCTAAGATGTAAATGGACAGCAGAAATGGGCAGATTCCTATATACTATGAATTTCCAAAACAGAATAAAAAATATAAAAAATTCAGATATTTATTTAATACTTCAATGATAGCTCTTCTTTGCAAGCAATAAAAATTAAATCTGATTAATTTAAGCTAAAAAAGGAAATAGAAAAAAAGTTTATGTCTTTAAAAATTAAATATGACTAATTTAAGCTGAAAAAAGAAATGAAAAAATGATAGCTTATGTCTTTAAGAGGGCCGGAGATCTAGTGTTAGAGCTCCATCTCTAACATTAGAGACCTAGTGAATTTAAAATAAGCAAAATGAGCCTAAGATTAGGTCAGAGAATAATTCTCATGAAGATGCTGTGAGAAGACCACAGATTCTGATTAACATCCTCAGTACTAGATACTTGGTTTAACTCAGGTGAGTGTCATCAAACAGGGATTCTTTAACAGTTTTATGTAACTAGTTTCTGCATCTAAAGCTGCACAGTGCACAGGGTCATGTACCCTGGTCGTATAACAAACGTGGAGATGAAACTCGTAGTTCAGTAACTTAGCGATGCCAAGGAAAGAAAGAGGAAAGGAAAAGGAAGGAGGAGCAGGCTACCAGACAGAAGTGGGTCAGTGCCGTGCCCCGAATTCCCCATTGTCGGAATAAACTTATTTGCTTGAGCATTTTAGCAGACTTTCTCTTACAAGCCATTGATGAGGACTACGTTTTCTTGCCTATGCCTAAATAAATCCCCGGCAAAGGAAGTAAGAATACAGTTTTTTGTTCACACCTATGGTGCATTTACACCTTGGGGCAAGAGTGGGCTTATCTTTCCTGAGTGTATTACTATCCAACATAGTGAGAAGAAATCATATTTCTGAAACATTATGGTTCTTTTCAGAAGTTTCTTAATCTATAAAAGAAAGAGAGCTACCCCAAACTGCCTTTGCTTAAACAGACTTACCTAAGGAAAACTCACAGATACTACCTTTAGAGATCATTAAAAGTTAACAACGTAAACAGATACATAGCTCTACTTAGAAAGAGTGATTGATCGGTATAATTAATTAGGGTGCAAGTTATAATGTGAATATACTGAAGGGATCTATCTCTTGCTCGCACACCGTAAATTATTAAATATGCCTCAAAAGTAAAGTGTAGATGGGATATATTTCCGTTGAGTGTACAGTATAAAAATCTCATAGAATCCTGAGAAATAACTGAATCTAATGGAAATTAAATAGGATTTTATCTTGCTGTCCATGTTTTTAATTTACAGAGCAACTCATGAGTTTTTTGTCACCAGTTTTTTTCCTTAAAGTGTCCTTTCACATACACTGAGGTAAATCTCACCCGTACTTGACAATGCTTTCAATTAAATAATTAAAATGTTTTTCTTTTCAATAGATAACATCCTATTTTGCATTTGAATATTAAATGCTTCTAAGAATTGGTGTAATTTAAAAATAATGACCACTGCTGTCAAGTTTTGTACGAAGATTTTTGATGCTGAAAATTGCTTTTCCATGTATAATACCCTGTACTCTTCAATACAAAATTGTGAGGAGGAGAATCTATTCTTTATTCTTTAGAGAGTATACAATTGGGCCCTTGGTCAAATAACATAACTTCTAAAATTGAGAGAGTGAGATCCAGGTTCTTCGACTCCAAGTCTAGTTCTCATTGTGCAACAGAGGTCCTGTTTTCTTTTTCTTTTTCCAAAAGAAAACTATGTTCAATTCCAAAGGCTTGGATTTAATTAAAAATTCAGAAATAGCCACAGTTGGACAGGAGTTTGTCTTTCCTAACACAGGATCAAAAATATCAATTATCTATATATATTCCACTTAAAAATATCATGGAGTAAATAACCTTAAAAGGAATGGAACATCAGCTAAAATGATGTTGATCAAAATAAAACTGCTACAGCTCCCCGAGGATACTGTGGTGGTGGGAGTGTCGCCCCTGCTATGATGGAAAATATTTTAGGGTAATTAGTAAGGACAGGTCCATATTAGATCCCTCTCACATACTGTTCAACCAAGGAGCTAAGCTTTAGCTCTATTAGAGAAGCTTATTCCAGGGCCTCTTCTAACTCTCCTGTGCTAATTTCTTAAGTACAAATTTTAGGTCCAAAAGATGAAATAATGATAGACCGTTAAAACAAAATAGTATCCTTGTGGCATTTTATTCTATTTCACAGATAAAATAGTCTGGGAAAGGGAAGTGACCTACCAAGTTAGTATAAAATTAGCATGCTCTATTAATCTTTTTGTAGCTCAGAAATATTTCAGTTTCATGGTGAGTGCTACTGATTCTTTTTTCTAGACTAGGTTTCAAAGCTGGCAAAATTTTAAGAAACATAAGCAAAAATTATTAGTTTATTAGTGTTTATTACAAGGAATAAGGCCTGTAAGTTCTATTTCAAGCAGTTAACCAGCTGCAGGGCCTTAGACAAATCATTTATTTTTCATGATTTCAGTTTAGAACACATGAGGCACTGATGATAAAGACGTTCTATGCACTGAATTTAGTCATTTGTTTGTTTAGCAAACATTTATTGACTACACAATATATACATGGGTTATCAGCAACATTGTTCTAGGAACTGAGTTGTAGAGACAAACGAAGCACATAAATTCTCTGTCTTCAAGGAAGACACAATCTCCTCTGAAGCAAAGAGAATGTCTTCTACAAAATTCATAAGTACATAAACGCATGGAGATGCTACACACTGTGCAAGGCATTGAAATGCAGAGGCCAATGCTCTGTAATCATTTTAAAACCTAACAGAGAAGCTGGACGTGCTGGGGCATGCCTATAATCCCAGCACTTTGGAGGCTGGGGCAGGAGGATTGTTGCAAGTTTGAGGCCAACCTGGGCTACAAAGTGAGCTCAAGGTCAGCCTGAACTGCACATAGAGACGCTGTGTCAAAAAGACCAAAACAAAAAATATTTAAAAAGTTAAAAAATAAAACCTAGCAGAGAATAGACATTCACAACCACGTTACGTACAGGATGAAGGCCTTCATCAGATATCAGTGCCCTACTCTTGGACTTCCCAGCCCCTACAACTGTGAGCTTATTAGACCTCTGTTCTTTATAAATTACCCAGTTAGTCTATGGTATTTAGTTATAGTTATGAGAGACAAAGCACAGGAAACGAATTGTTGAGTTTGTGGTTTGACAGCATTAGTAAAACTTCAAAAAACACTATCTGTTGCTCAAGAAATCAAACTGGAAAGGAACAACTTTTCATGTCTGTATTTTTAGAAACTTTCCTAACTCCACATTTCATCCAAAAATACTGACCCTCTAGGAAAAGTTATTTGCTTTAAATTTATCCTATGTTATATTTGTTATGACAGATGAGTGACTTCTGATGGTTGAAAATATGAATCCAAAGAAGAATAGATATTCCACTCGAAAACTATGATGGTGATATTTTAGGAAATTTGTTATGTGCCTTTGCAAAGCCATATACATTTTATTTTCTCTGTAACAACCGACACTAACATAAATAGTGGAATAATCTTTCTTATAGGATTATGAAAATTCCTTTATGTATTTTAAAACTTTCAGTTAGAAAGATGAAGAGTAACAAAAAGAATTAACATATACCCATAATTATTCTTAGAATTGTATGTAAATTAAAAATCACAAAAAAACAGATCATGTAGTTCATAAATAAAAGCAATATATATGACTTCATTGTAATCATACAAAAGAAAAATTCCCTGTGTGCAATAAAATAATAGACATGGTATTTAAGTAACAGGTAATTTTCCTACAAAGAAAAAAATCTGTCTCATATTTTAAAAACAAAAAGCAAAATAAAATCTCAATAACTTTTGTTATACCAAAATTGCAATGTAATAAATGACTAGTATTTCCAGTAAAAGCCAGAAATTTCAACAATGTGTAAAAAGAATAAGATTTAACTTTATACTTTTATGACAATTACCTTTTAAAGATGTAATAAATTAATAGGGAAAGCTGGAAATATTTACATCAGGTAAAATGACTCAAAATCAAGATCCAGTGCCTACATGAAAACAGAAAGTTGTATTTCAAAGCAATACTTACTACCAAGAAAAGAAAATGGCAACTTTACAATACCATTGATAGATAGAGGCTTTATTCACCAACACAAAAAAACAGTCCCAAATGTATTTTCACTAAAATCAAATCTGCACTTCAATATACACACAGCAAAATTAATAGAAATGAAAGGAGAAATAAGACCAAAATAGTAGAAAGTTTTCAAATGTTTCTGTCACTTGTCAGTTGAGAAAACAAGAAGAAAATTTATAACACTGTGGAAGAGTTGACTTAAGCAAATTGACCATAATGTCCCTTTTAGACCATTTAATCTAATATTAGCAGCCCAGTAAGCTTTTCAGTGACACAAAGATTATTTGCTATGAAGCTTTGGCCACAGTCAGTTAAAAGTTCTTTGAGCCATACAGTATATGTTCTCTGGCCACAATGAAATAAAAGTAGAAATCTATACCAGCAGGATATGAGGGTTATCCACAAATATTTGGAAGTTAAACCATAACTTCCATATAACATAAGAATCAAAAAAATCATACATTATTTAAATAGGTTAAATTGAATAAATGGAAAACACAATGTATAGAATCTGTCAAATTCCAGTGAAAGAGTAAGTAGAGGGAAATGCAAAGCACCACAGTAACTAAATTGAGTTATTAAATTAATGGCAGAAGCTTTTATTTTAAGAAACTAGAAAAGTATAAATTAAACACAAAGTAAGCCAAAGAAACTAGAAAAATCAATGCGAGTGATGAACTAAAGCTGCACAAAAAACAGTAAAATTAATAAATCTTTAGCCACACTGAACATGAAATGAAGAAGAAAAGGCACAGGGATACCATAGACGTTAGAAAGAAATAATGGAGTTTTATAAACAAATTTGTAACAATTAATTTAACAACAGATTAAATGGACAAATTCTGTGGGAGACAAAATACGTACCATTCATGAAATAGGTACCATACATGAATACTTATATCTCTATTATAAGTTCAATTCATATTTGAAATATTTTGAACTTATTTTTAAAAATTGAAATTGAATTCATAGCTAAAAAGTGTTTTGGGGGGCTGGGGATATAGCTCAGTGGAATAAGCGCTTGCCTAGCAAGCGCAGGGTCCTGAGTTCGATCCCCAGTACCGCAAAAAAAAAAAAAAATAAATACAATAAAAAGTGTTTTGGGATTTTCCAGTCCTGTTCCAGATTATTTCACCAGTAATTTGTATTAATATTTGTCAAAAAATAATATCAATCAAGCCAAAGTCTTCTAGATAACAGTAGAAAAGGTTTCATGTTCAGCTCACCCTAGAAATTCAGATGAAGACCAATATCGAAATAAGGAAATGACATTAAAGAAAATGAGATACCAATATTCAGATGAATATAGATGAATGAATCTTTAACAAAATATAACACATAAAATCCCAACAACCCATAAAGCAGATCATGGGGTCAGGGATATAGCTCAGTGGTGCAGCCCCTGCCTGGCAAGCACAAGGTCCTGAGTTCAATTACTGGTACAGAAAAAAAAAAAAAAGATGTAAGACCTGAGAATGGCAGCGAACAGGTTCCTTTCTTGTGACCACAGCAAAGCTTTGTAGGTGATTGTGGTTCTTTCTCTCCATGGTGCTGTTAAAGGAAGCATATCATCTATGGTGGCCTTATCAAGAGTTGATGCTAAAGCTTCCACCAACTAGCTCACCCTAAACAAAATTGAGAAGATTTGTGAAAATAGCATGCAATACACAGTGTATGTATGGTTGGTACTGCAGGTGGGAAAAATTATGATTTACCAATAGTCAAAGAATACAGAAAAAGAAGAATCACTACACCACAGACAGCAGCATGTGAATTCAAGTGGAGATCCCATCACAGAAGATACAACTAAACATATGAGGAATGTAATACCCAAAATGATACAGAAGCTTCCAGAGGACAGTGATTTTATGTAAGATGAACTAAACAATATGATTCAAATCTAAGTGGCCATTTATCAAAATATTAGTATCCGTGAAAGGGTTCCAAACATAAATCCTGGAGACTAACAATGGTATTGAAACTATGGGCTATAGAAATGATCAGTGTGAGGACATAATTTCAGAAAGAGAATACAATGATGCCTCTAAAAAGCAATTACTTACACCACAAAAGCGAAAAGAGGACATGAAAATGAATCCAACAGCTGCTGGATGGTGCAAAAGACCAGGAGCACCTGGAATGAGTGAAAAATTAGGAGACAATATCAATGGTATAAAAAAAATTCCAAAAAATTAAGACAGAATATTTCCCCACTGTAGGGAAAGAAATATACATACAGATAAGAGAGGCATACTGTGCACCAAGTAGCCAGCATCTAAAGAGAACTTCTTCACACCATATAGTGCTTACATTGCCAGATATTCATCACAGGGACAAACACATAACAGCTGTTAGTAAAAGCAACATAGTCCATGTAAATGACAGCCCATTGGAATTACGCTAGACTTCTTAACACAAATCACAGCAGTCAGGATGCTGCAAGAAAGTTTTTCAAGCCGTATAAGATAACTTCCAAATCCAAATTATGTATTCTGAAAAATCTTTCTTCACAATTGAAGAAGTAGCATTTCTGCAAGGACTACTTTGAGAGACTCATTAACTTCTAACAGAATTACAAAAAGTTGTCAAGGTTATTCTATGAAGAAATAGTGAAGCCAATAAAGACAATAGATAAAAAGAATGAATATAAAGCAATAACTAAGGAAATCAGAAACAGGGACCCAGTGTAATGACAAGAACAATATCACACCATTCAATAATAGCTCTCAATATAAAGAGTCTCAATTTCCAGGTTAAAAGACAGAGATTAACATAATGGATTAAGAAACAAAACCCAAGCATATATGATATGCAAGAAGCACATTTCCTTCAAAATGAAATTCATGAATTAAAAATCAAAGAATAAAGAACAATAGTCCATGCAACAGGAAACCTAGAAAAGAGGCCAGTAAGAGCTATCCTAATTTTAGATAAAATGAATTTCAAGCCAAAACTAATAAGAAAACATAAAGATATTCACTACATTGGTTAAGGGTACAGTTGAACAGGAAGAGATGACAATTATAAACATTTATGCACCAAACACTGGTGCACAAACCTTCATAATACGAACATTATTGGACATGAAAAATAAAATATGCACCAATATAATTTAAATGGGGAATTTCACTTACTCACTGCCACAAACGGACAGATCCAATAGACAAAATAGTAAGAAAGAAACATCAGAGTTGAAGAAAACTTTTGAACAAGAGGACCTAGAAGATATCTACAGAGTGACCACGCAATGACATCAGTATATATATTCCTATCAGCAGCACATGAAACATTCTCCAAATTAGACCCTATATTAGCCCATAAAGCATTCCTATGTAAATGCAATAGAATCAAAATTTTTTGCATACGTATTATCAGGTCATAGGGCAATGAAAATAGAGATTAATGTCAAAATCTATAGAAACTGGCTGGGGATATAGCTCAGTGGCATAAGCACCTGCCTGGCAAGTGCAAGGTCCTGAGTTCAGTTCCCAGTACCAAAAACAATTAAACAAACAAACAAACTATGCAAACACATACAAACCAAAAAATACTATCTTGCATAAATAATGAGTCTCAGAAGAAATTAAAGGAAACATTAGACAGCTCCTAGAATCAAATTATAATAACAAGACCACATAAAAGTGGTAGACACCTAGAAACCCAAAAATGGCCCCAGCCAGGACACACTTCTATGCTTTTCTCCAGACCCCCAAATAAACTTCCTGCTCCCTTTTTGCACCTGCAAGATATGGCAGCTTGCCTGCCCACATTAACTCCACCCCTAGTTCAACCTGATAGAAACCTGTTTCCCAGCTCCCTCCTTTGAGGGTCCTTGCAATCTCCAGCAATCCTCCTGCACCTGCAATAAAGGGTTTTTTTTACCTGTCTCTGTCTCATGTTCTACCTGGTGCCAACCCTAACAAAAAGAACCAATAGGATATAGTGACAGTAGTCCTATGAGAGAAGAACTTAAGTACTGAGTGCCCACATCAGAAAAACCAAGTGCACTAACATAAATATGTCACACTTCAACTTTTTTCCTGGGGAAAAAAAAAAAAAGGAAATCCAAAGACAAAGTCTTATAAGAAAAGAAAATATAGAAACAAAAATAATAAAGAATTGAGACCAAAAAAAAAAACCTAAAAAAGGAAAACAGAACAAGGAAGCAAAAAGCTGCTTGTTTGTGAGAATAAATAGAATGGACAATTGCTTAGCCAAGCTTACAGAAAGAAAAAAAAAGAGATTCAAATCTATGTAATTAGAAATGAAAAAGATAAAACCACAATAAACTTGTGAATACACTAGCCAGGATGAGCAGTCCATGGCTATAAATGTCATATCAGAAACACAAAATGAATTCATGTGAGTAATACTCTGATGCAGCTCAAGGTCCTATAAAAATAAGAACAATCCATGTCCAAATTTATTATCAGGAAGAAAGTTATGAAAAATCTCAACAGATATGAATAAAACTGTGATTAGCAGGGGCAACCCACTTGCTGGGTCCTTTCTGTCTCAGATAGAAGCTTTACTTGCTTTCAACAAATGCTACATACTCTTAAAAAAAACAAAAAACCAGGTCATGACCAAACTGAGCTTGTTTTAGAATGAAAGATTCATTGACAGTTCTTTTTTTTTAGTTAAAATGTTTGTGTGCATGTGTGCGTGTGTGTGTGTGTGTGTGTGTGTGTGTGTGTGTGTTTGTGATACTGGGAGATCAAACCCAGGGCCTTAGGCATGCAAAGCAAGAACTCTACCATGGAGCCACATTCCCAACCCTAAAATTTCTTAATTAACCTAATTTACCATTTAAGTAGAGTAAAGAAAGCAAAACATGATCATCACGAAGATGAATAATGATGTTTGACTAAACTCAGCATCAATTCATGACAGTGAGAGGTAACTGCCCCAAAAGGATAAAGGTAACCTTACTGCCTAAGTAAAATATACTAAGAAATCAACAAAATAGCTCTGAGAAATAATACGTGGGTTTAAAACAGTTCCAGAGTATTCAGATCAATACACAGAAGTCAACTGTGCTATGAAAAATTAGAAAATATAATTTATATACAAGAAGAAATATTAATATGTACTGATGAGTTTAAGAAATTATTTTCAGTACCTGGGAATTGCCTAAATAAATGGAGATATATCTGAACTAAATAGTCAGAAGACTCATTACTACTAAGGTACAAGTGCTCCTTATTTGAGCTATATATTCAACAGAATTCCAAACAAAATCCAAGACTTTTGGTATAATAGGCAAGAATGTTTGAAAAACAAAACAAAAAAAAAAGAGTTACATTCTTTCAGGAATTACTAAAAACTGCAGCTTATGAATCTAAACTGACAAATACAGCATGGCATTTTGGGGAACTGCCCCTACCAATCAGTAGAGCAGTAGAATACATTCAAATAATTACTATCTAAAGTGACAGAATAACAAAGGAAAGATATGTTTTTACAAATGTGTTAGATTAATTACTATACGTATAACGAAGTTATACACCTTAACCTTTAACTCACTCTATACTTAAAAAGTAACAAAGTGAATTATAGATGTCAATGGAAAAGAACCAAACTATAGAAGTTTAGCAGAAAATATAGGAAAAGAATACTTTAGACTAGACATAGGTAGATTTTTAAGGTGACAAAAATGTGAAACAGGAAAACAAAACCCTATAAATTTGCCTTCTACAAAGTTAAATACTTTTGATTTTAACTAATCGATGAAAAATGTGAAGAATCCATACCCTAAGGGACTTTGTGCAACTGGGTACAGTGGCACATGCTTAAAGTCCCAGCTACCCAGAATGCTAAAATGGCAGGATCACTTGATCCCATGAGTTTGAGACCACCCTGGGCAACCTATTGAGGCCCCCACTGAAAATAAAAATAAACAATAATGTGGAAAATACACATCTTCTAAAATACTTGCATGTAGTACAACACAATCTCCTGTAAGTGAATGATTACAACTCGAAAGCCAATTAAAAATAGAAAAAAAAAATTGAATGGACACTTTGCCAAAGTAGTTGAACAACGTGAATAACCCATAGGCATGTAAAAGATACTAGGTATCATTAGTGTCCGAGCAGCTGCCAGGACCTACAGAGAAGAATCACAACTCTAAAAGTATCCCAAACACTGCCTAGGATTTGGCTCAACAGAAGGAATCATGAATAATGTGCAAATTATAGAGATTTTGAATAAGGTTAGTGAGTTTTTAACACACATCTATGAATGACGATACCATCCCACTTGTGAATATTTACCATAGAATAATGAAGGTGTGCCTTCATACAAATTTTGCACTGAAATTCTCATTGCCAATCTCTTCATCAGAATCCCAAATTTCAAACATCCAAGCATTTATAGACTCAGAAGGGGAAATACAAATCATTGTCTATGTGTAGAATGGAAGAGTAGTCAGTGACTAAAATGCATGAATTACTTATCGGTGCACACAGTGAACTTTGGAAGCGTTATGCTAAACAAAACAATCTACACAAGGTGATTCCATTCATGTGAAATTCCAGAATACCCAAAACCTTGGTGACTGAAACTAGATCAGTGTTTGCCATCAGCCGGATGTGAGTGAAGGGCATAGACTGAAAAAAAAAAATATCAAAAGGTAAACGGAGTGAGAGATTCTGCACAATGATTTTTGTGGTGGTTGTATAACTATTCATATTTATCAAAATTCATTGCATTGCACGTTCTCTCTAAACTGGTGAATTTTGTTGTAAATAAATTACACACCAGTAGACCTAATTCAAAGTTACAACACTCAGTCCTTGAAAATAAGAAACCTATGAGCTTATTTTAGGCTCCTTCTATCAGGCAGGAAGCATTTAAACAAATGAGCAAGAAAATCTTTCCTTTCAGTAAAAGTCGTCTATAATTTAGAGAAGTGGAAAATATATTTGCAGGGTTTATTTGGTATAAGCCTGTTCCTTTTGGAGTGGTGGGCCCAGTGGAAGTGTGTGACTTGTTTAATTTTTTCTCTGCCTTGTGGCTGAAAAATCTACCAGAAAGATTATAGGTGGAGGCGCTTCCTGCTGGTGTCTTTTTAAATTTACTTTCATGATCTAAATTTGCTACTCAACTGTATTACTTCAGTTGAAGGCCCTTAGAAGCATGTGACACATTCTTTATCATAATTTGTACTATGTAGTATACTCAATGAATTTATCGAGGCTAAATTAATATTGGAAAATAAAGATGCACTTAATTATTTTAAGCATAAATCAGCATTGCTCATTAATACTTAGCTACATTTACATAATTTAAGGGCATGATGTAGACCTTAAACATAAAAAATACAAAGGAGAAAATATATAGATTGGGCAATTTAAAAAATCATCCTGGAAGAAGAGATGGCAGTGTTTGATTGTGGAAAGGGTACAGTCTTTGAAATGGGAATGTTTAACTCCAAGAGATCTGTTTACAAATTTCAACTGCATAGTTTACTACCTGAATGATACTCAACAAGCAAATTAACAGTACAGAGGCATCCACTTATTTTTCCAAGTTATTGTGAGAATTAAATGAAATAATGTTAGTGAAAAGATTTGTGAACTATAAATTACTTTGCCACATCTTAATGTCTTTTATTTGAATTTTTACTTCTAATATGGTTATTTTGCAGAGTCCAGCTGCATGTCAGACACTGGTCCCTTTTGTTCCTGGTATCCTTATACTCAGCCTAGGAAAAGCTAAAGGACCAGTAGCAACATGAGCATTTCACATAAAAGAAGCAGTGTAAGCAAGGGCTTGGGGTGGAGGAGAAAATCGCAAAGACAGGACCGGGAGAGTGGATCGTATGTGTAGGGAACATAATTTAGAGTGTTGAAAGCAGAGGGAGGAGATGTGTGACTTGGAAAGATAAACATAGGTCTTATTGGGAAAAGGTTTGAGATCCAGGCTAAATAGTTTTAGCCTACTTCAAAGACAGGGGGTGTTTTGAGGAGATAGAGAATATGATCAAGGTTTACACGAGAGTTTCGGCTGGGATTGTTCAAGAGGAGAGAAAGGGAGGAGGGGAAAATGCTTTGAAAGGTGCTGCTTTCAGCAAACACACTCTCCTGGGGATCGTCCCCTTTCTGCCTCTACGATCAGAGCCACCTGTGGTTGTGCGCAGAGGCGAAGGCCCAACATACGAAAAAATAAGGAGGAAAAAACCCATGAAACTCTGACTCTGTTTTATCCTCCACAGTAGTGATAATTGCTACCTCACACCCTTCTCCCTCAGCTACTCTGTCCTGTTACACCTTACTGCAGCCTAGATAATTAAAGACATTTCCCAGTATTTTGTTTCCTTAGGGTAGTTTTGAAAGGAGTTTTTAAGCAGTTACAGTTGCTTTTGTTCAGCTTCTTCTTGAAGAGCTTTTGAAGGACTCAGTAATCTTTCAAAATCAACTCAGTCTTGTCATGAAGTTGTCCCTTAAAAACTACAGACACAACATCTCAGCTGGATACGCTGCAAGCAGAACAAAGAATTACCTGAAGAAATTACAAAGCTCAGGGCAATCAAGTCAGTATACTGTGTCTCCCAAATCTGATCGTATCTGAATTTAACAGCTCTGCTTTTGCAAGCGAAATGTTTATGTTCAGCTATTTCTATGTTCCTGCCCAGAAAACATCCACAGAGGCCATCACAATACTCCAAATAATTTTATGACATGGCTAGAAAGTGCTTCTCTTGGGGAGGCAATACACTGACCTTGAAATTACACTGTGTGAGATATAACAAAAAAGAAAATCAAATCTCTATCTTTTACTGTGGATGTTCACAATGTATGTGTCATAATAATCTTATAAGTGAACACCCACTACCACTAATGTGTAAGTAAAGAAACTGAATTTCAGAGAGAGTAAAACATATACCCCAGATCAAACAACTAGTAAGTTATAGTATAGACTTAGCATTAGAACCTGGGCCATCTTACTACAGGGCCTATATGCTGCAAAGCTATGGTGTTCTGCCATACACAGCTCTAACAATGTCACAAAGCTGATGACTCTGTGTGTTGAATTGTAGTTAAGTGTGTCTAGGTCTCTCTTTTCAATGGAGACAATCAAAGCATATAAAGAGCATACTTAAAGTAGCACTTGACAAAAAAATTTACTAAATCCGAGATCATATTAATGTAGTTATTAAAGCAGAGAAGGGAAACAAAATTTTTTCTGGTGTTCCCAAGAAAAGGTGACAGAAGACTTAACATATAAGAAGGATTTCGATCGATAAAACTTGGAGAGAATTCTATCCAAGGTGGACACACACACACACACGGAGGAGGAGGAGGTTGAATTCTCAGAAACTGTAGTTGAATTAAAAGATGAGTGTTACAAACTCTGCAGTGAGAAAGGAAGATTGAAATATGGCTAGAGACCGTATTAAAGAGGATTTGTATCTTCTTCTTGGAATAGAGGAAACATTAATAGACATATTATGAGGTAAAGGACCAAAGTATATGCATTTTGCAAAGAGAACTCTGGAAAAGTAGAGGGGAGGATGAGCTGAAGAAAGGAAACCAATAGGTAGGTGCAGAAAGTTGCCCACTATTAAGGGCAACTAATTAAAGACTAGCATATGTGCAGTACTTACTATGTGCCAACCACTATCCTGAGCTCATTCACTATACCAATTCATTTAGTTTATCCAATAAACATATCATCAAGAAACATTTATTAATGCCATTTCGCATCCCTTTGCTCTCAACCATGTCCTGTTTTGAATTACACAGTCAAATGGTCAACCCACTTGTGCAGCCAGTTTTTCCTGACTGAGGATAGATGGTTACAGTAGTGTGAAATAGTTCAGCACAGAGACAGTGCAGTAGATGTGCGGGAAGCCTCAAAACACAGGAGCCTTGGGTATAAATTCTGGTTCTACCCTGGGCTTAGTTAATTTATCAGTCATTTCTGACCATAGAAGTAAAGCTTATTTTTAACTAGAAAGAATACTAGAAGTCATCCAATCTGACACACATGTACAAAAATTGATGTGCATATGGAAGCACAAACACCATCAATGGTATTCAGGGAGGCTCTTACAGCCCCTTGTCACCAACAATCTTGCTGGTTAATCTAGAATGGTTTAGAATTTTTTTTCTGAAAAATAGTCCCTATTATTTTCTCTTATTTTCAGAGTTGAGTCATATATCTTAGACAACTTATAACTGAATCCCATAGAAAGAGAGTATTTTATACTATTCATGTTGGAACCAGAACAAATGCCTATTTTGTCTTTTTATTCATTAACATCAAAGCAATCAAAGGGTGTGCTTTCCTGAGACTTCATGCTGAGCTACATCCCCAACCCTTTTTCTTCAAAGAGATGAGCTTTTTTGCATTGATTTTAGTGATAGAAGCCATTAACCATAAAAACGTGAATACTGACTGTGATTCAGGGAGTTGGGTCTTATTTGTTTTGTTTAGTGTTTGCAGTGCAGAAAATATAGCCTGATATATAATTGGTTCAGTGAATATTTCTTTTATGAATTAATGAAAAGGTACCTAATGAGTTAATATGGACATATGCTACTTCTCTACACAAGCTGTGACCTGATTCATTGTACCGTTGCAGTTTTCTGTGGCCAAAATGCATATTTCAACCACAGGGTGGAGCCATTTTACAGCTATTTGAAAACGAGCTGAAGAAAAAGCCAAACGGCATAGTGTCTTGCATTTGATACCGTGATTTAAATCCAGAGCAGGAAATAAAATCTTTAGACAATTTATCCAGCAGCTTTGCTCACTTAGAGAACTACATGCAACATAAATTGGCCACAGCACTGAAATTCCTGATAAAGCACTGAAATGTGGCCAGTCCTGCCTGAGTGTGGATGTGGATATGATAGTCACTTAGTGGTCAGTAGGTTTCACACTACGCCACTCTTTTGATCACTTGGCACTTTTGAGTGAAGAGAAACTTTTACTAGCAAGCTGATCAAAGATGGAGATCTTATCTGCTATTTTAAGTGCTGATGTGGCCCACAAGGGCTTTGAGGGACAAGCAGTAAGAACGCTTATCTCCTCCCTCCACACACACACATTTCTACAATTACTTCAGATTAAGGTCAGTTAAGGAGCCAGGGGCTAAGGGGGTGGTGGGGCAAGGGTAGTTTTGTGAGTCGGGTGGCAAGGCTGTGGGGAAGCAGTTATGGTGCATTCTGTGCCAGTTCTAAAAGCAGGTGATCCTCAGTGTAGATTTCACCTTCAGTAATGAGGGAAAGAGAGGTGATGAGAATTTCTGCGTCTTACTCAGCACTCTTTCAGAGCTAGCATTCTACCTTTTCCCCAGATTTTTCTACATATTCACTCTATCATGAATATACACATATCCTCCCTTCTACACACACACACACATGCACATAATGTACTCACACACACACTGATTTTTCAAAGCTTCTATGACCATCAGCCTCATCCTCTGTACGTTGCTCTAGGGTTTTGTGGGCCACTTGTAAACAATTATTCAAATACTAACTTCCTATGTACATCTTTCAGTAAAAGCTTTGTCTTTTTTTTTCACAGTTTAATGATAGAAGAGTCTTTCTTTCTGAATCATCCCAAGAGAGATATACCTTAAATTTCAAACCACCCACAAAATATCCTTTTCTTGCCACGGTAAAAATATAGACAGCCCTAGGACAAATACTATTTCATTGCTACCAAAGACTCAGTTTCCAGTAGATTCAATATAGCCGAATAGGATGAGCCACATTGCAGCTACTTGAGAAAATGGACTAAAGACACACGTGAGAAAAGAAAAGGGGAGGGACATGCATCCTAATGCCAAAACCAATCTGAAATAAGAGACTTGTGGATCAAACAAAACATAGAAATACGACTTTACAAAATGGCGACCCAGCCCAGAGAGCTGCTGGTGGCACTGCCATCTGCATGCTGAGCAAGATCCACCATACTGTGAAGTCTCCAAGAAACACAGAGACTATAAAAATGGGGCTAACTCAAGTCAAATAGGATAAACTTGAGGTACAAGTCTCCCTGGCTTTGTGCCTTCCTCTACACAGAGCACACAGCGGCCAGGCAGCAAATTTCACCAGCACTGCTCCCTCCCCAGCAGGCCACCAGTCTTTTCCTTTCTTTATTGTGTTTTCTTTTTGTCATGTGCTCTAGCTAACTGGAACCCCTAGGGACAACAAGGTCAGGAACTGCAGCGAAGGGGATCCATGACCCTTCCAGCCCTGCGGCCAGTGAGAAGGATGCAGACACAGGGGGTTTAAACAGCTGTGGTGCTCCTCCTGTGGGAGGGGAAACAGAAAAGGACCAAGCGGCCTTGGGCTGCCTCCGAGGCAGCGAGGCAGCTGTAGAGGCAGTGAGTGAATCAGTAAGCTTAGGGACTGTTGGGGCAGTGTGGAAGGAGCAGTGGCAGCAGCTGCAAAGACAGTGAGTGGGACAAAACAATCCTCCAGACCTGGGACCAGTGGTTTGAGAGAATTTAAGCAACCTTGCCCCATGGCACACTTCCCTTGACAGAGAAGAAGTGATATTGAATGTCTCCTCAGCCACAGTGAGACAGCAGGAGCAGGGAGACACCCCACAGTACCCCAACACACTCCGTCCTATAACTAGCAGCGCAGGAAGACAGAGACATGACAGGGGAAGTGAAACAGAGAGAGGGTCGGTCTGACCAGGAGCCAACTGCCCACCCTGGGAGCAGCCTCAGGCTGTCCCTGTTTGAGGGTGTCACGGAATCTGGGGCGGAGACACAGAGGCCTTTGGGGTTTTGGGTTTTTTGGTTGTTTAGGTCTTTATCATTATTCTTATTCTGATCTATTCATCTTCGTTCTTTCCTTAACTCTTTCTCCTGACTACGATATTTTCCTGTGAGTGAGCATTGTCTCAGGTCTCTCTGGCCTACTTTGGTATTCTCTCCCTCCTGCCCACTTCTCTAGTTTCCCAAAGCATGGGTGATCACCCTTTGTCCTCCAGCCTTGCTTCTACTATATTTGTCTTTATTTATCTGTCTCTTATCCGTCTTAAAGTTTCCCACCACAAGGTAAAATCACTCTACTAAGGGGAAACTCTTTGCATACAAGTTCCTAAATAACATTGGATTTTGTTACATAGCTATAGATCTTATCCTTATTGTTAAAGGTTCCAAATTAATACTTAAAACAGTTTTCCAGGTGATAGACTATGCTTGATGTTATTGTAATTGCTAATTGTATTACTTTAGCCAGGAGGTCATACCTATTGCACTCAGTTGTTCTCTCTTGTATGATATCGCTGTGATTGTCTGGGGTCATAACCATCACCATAGTCAAGTAACATAGGTGCTAAGCTAAATAGATAGTAACATCTCATTCTCAATAAGTTGGCACAGAAAGTCAACAATCCAAAGCACACCTGTACACAAATAACAAACTCATTGAGAGAGAAATTAGAGAAACAATGCCTTTCACAGCAGCATTGAAACAAATGAAATACTTAAGAATCAATATCACAAAGGAAGTAAAAGATCTCTATACTGAAAACTGCAGTATGATGAAAAAGGAGATCAAAGAGAGTATCAAAAAATAGAAATATATCCCTTTCTCTTCTGTAGGAAGAACCATTGTAGTGAAAATGGCCATACTCCCAAAATTGTTATACAGATTTAATGGAATCCCAATCAAAATTCCATTATTATACTTCACAGAACTAGAGAAAATATTGCAAAAATTATTTAAAATTGAAGAAATCTAACATGGAAGAAACAATTCTAGGTAACAAAGTCAAGGGAGAGGACATCACAATCCCTGGCTTGAAATTATACTACAAAACTACATTGATAAAACAGTATGGTACTGAAAAAAAAAAGAAAAATTAAACCAGTCCTGAGGATCAATGGAACAGACTAGAAGATGCAGAAACAATTCCAAACACATTTAACTGCCTTATCTTTGACAAAGAGGCCAAACACATTCACTGGAAGAAAGATAGCCTCTTTAATAAATGGTGCTGGGAAAACTGGCTTTCTACATGCTGAAGAATAAAACCAGACCCATACTTATCATCAAGCACTAAAGTTAAAATGGATAAAAAAATCTAAATATTAAAACAGAAACACTAAATGTGATTGAAAAAGAATAGGCAGGACTCTTGAAGAATAGGTGTAGACAAATATTTCATGACCAAAACCCCTACTGCATGTAGAGTTTACTACGAAGAACCAATGAACAAATCTCATCTTATTAAAAAGCTATAGCAAAATAAAAACCACCAATTAAGTATAAAGACAACCCATAGAGTGGCAAAGAATTTTGGTCAGTTAGACAAAGGACTAATACCTAGAACATATAAAAAATTTTAAAAAATCAGAATCCCCTAAGTTTAAAGACCCAATCACAAAATGGACATTTAAAATGAATAGACAATTCTCAGACAAACAAATATAAACAGCCAATAAATATATGAAAAAATGTTCAACATCCCAGGTCGTTCTAGTGATGCAAATTAAGACAGCACTGAGATCCCATCTCACACTAGAAAAATAGTTATTATTAAGAAATCAATCAAGGACAAATCTGACAGGAATGTGAGGAGAAAGAAAGCTTTCTCCATTGTTGGTAAGAGCGTAGACTTATGCACCCATTGTGGAGATCAGTGCAGAGGTTCCTCCCAAAACTAGGACTAGAAGTCCTATTTGGCCCAGCTGTCCCTTTTCTTGGTATCTTCCTTCAAGAATTAAAACATCATATCACAGTGATATATATACACACCATGTTTATAGCAGCACAGTTTGTGATAGCTAAATCTTTGAAACAACCCAAATGACCATTAACAGGTGAGTGGATGAAGATGTGGGTTTTTTTTTAATACAGTGAAGTACTATTCTGCCATAAAAAAGGATAAGCTCAAGCATTTCTGGGTAAATGGATGCACCTTGAGACCATACTTTTAAGTGAAATAAATAAAAAAAATGTATAAATATCACACTCACTCTCTGGTGTGAGAAACTGAAAGATATTGTGAGATAGGGAGAAATTTTTCAAAAGGAAATGGAAATGATATGGTGGGAGGAGTAAGAGAAAAATTGAGAAGAGAAGGATAAAATGGGAACAAAACTTTATAAATAAAGAGGAGATGAAGGGACAAAGGGAATGGAGGGAAATGAGGAAAAGAGGAATCAAAATATATCATGTACAGGTACAGATTCTCTATGACAACTGTGATCATTATGTATATCTAAATTGTACCAATAAACTTAATAATATTAATAATAATAAAAAATTCAGTTTTAAAGTTTTTCTCTAAGATGCTGTCATAGATTTTTTGAGTTTTTTGTTTTGTGGAATTTTTTTTTTTTTTTTTTTTTTGGTCTTTTGAGGCAGAGTCTCACTACATAGTCCAGGCTGGCCTCGAACTTGTGGCAATCTTCCTGCCTTAGTGTTGGGATTAAAGCTGTGCTCTACTACATCCAACTTATAGTTTCTTATGTTCTCTTTTTATTTTTCCATTTCTCAAACCTTCAAACTGTGTGAGGTAGGTGCTGTTATGATCCCAGGTTTATGAATGGGGGAAATGAAGTGGTAAAAGTGGGGGCCTGCCCCAGGACCACTCCTCATCAGCAGTGCCGCTGAGACTATGCCGTTCGATAGGACGTGTTTTTACCCACTGTCATCCTGACTCTCCAGTGATATGTGTCCAAGTGTTTTCCCTTTTGTTGTTCAGTGTTTGTATAGTAGAGAGTTGATAATAAAATTCAAGCAAATCTTAAACTTTGTTAAAGTGTATTTCTCTCTCTCTCTCTCTCTCTCTGTACCAGGAATCAAACTCACGACCTTGTGCTTTCCAGGCGGGTGCTTGTGCCACTAAGGAATATCCCTCGCCCTAAATTCATTTTCAATGGATACTTAAAACACAGAAATATACATATCAACAGGGTACAACATTTTATATAAAGTATGTCCAAGACTTACAAACATTCACGCTGTAAACTTTCTCAGATACCAGCAGAGCTCACATTAGTAGCCTTCATAGACGCAAACAAATCACGGAAGTAGCTTACGTATCTGCCGAACATTGTCACAGGTGTGGCTGTTTGCTTACTATACAGTGGGCCTGCGTGCAGCAGTACAGGGCTCAATCAGAGCCCCGGATGTCCAGAAGCAAGAGGAAGAGCAGTGGTGATGTGGAGGGGCTGCAGTCACCATGGAAATAAAAATGAACATGATTGAGAGACTGGACCTACGTGAGAGGATGGCAGATGTTGCTAGTTCTTATAACATGAATCGCGCAACCCTTGGCACAATTCTAAAGAGCCAGGGCTGGATCCTGGAACCTGTGACATCTGCTGTGTCAAGGAATTCATCGCTAATAACCCAAAAGTGTAGTAAAGTGACACAGGAGGAGAAACTGCCCCACGGATACAGGAACAGCATCAGTGTCAAGCCCCACTCGGGGCAGTGCTTATTCAAGAGAAAGCTAAAGGCCTGTTTGAAAACTTGAAGAAAGAAACTGGGTGCATGTTGTTGGACTTATGGATGACTATGACTTATGAATGTTCTCCTGGGGTAAAATTCGTTTGTAAGTCAGGGACTTGTGTGTGTGTGTGTGTGTGTGTGTGTGTGTGTGCGTGCGCGTGTGCATGCACGTGCATTTGTGTTTAAATTAGTTTAAGCACATCCATATCCTCAGTCATTTATCATTTTCTCATTATGGTGAAAACATTCAAAATTATTTATTCGAGCTTTTGCAAATATAGAAATACGGTGTACTGTCATTATCTATATTTATTCTGTTGTGCAATAGCACGCCCAAAGTCTTCTTTCTACCTGTGATTTAGTGTCCTTTGATCAGCATTTCCCAAACCCTCCTAGCTTTATTCTCCCCAGGCACATGTGAATGATGTCATTTCTTGTCTTTTTTTTTTCTGGTTCATTTCACTTAGACCAGTGGTCTCATTTTGATCCATGTTGCTATAAATGACAAAGTTTCATTCTTTTTATGGGTGAGTAGTATTCCACTGTGTACCCACACCACATCTTTCTCTATCCATTCAACATTTGAGGGACATTTAGGTGTTTTCCATCTCTTGATTACTGTGAGTAGTTCCACAAAGAATATGAGCAGTACCTACTTCATGCAGTTTGAAGGAGGACAGGTGTCTCTGTGACATACTTCTTTCATTTCCCTAGAGAAGCCCCCAGGAACGACATTACTGGATCACCTGGCAGTTCTATTTGTAGTAGTTTCAGGGACTTTGGTACCACTTTCAGTGATGGGGGTATTAATTTACAGTCCCACCAACACTGTGCAGGGGTTCTCTTCTCTCCACAGACTGACCACATATGTTATCTTTCATGTTTTTGATAAAAGTTATTTCTAACTGGAATGCAGTGAAATTGCATTGTGGTTTTGGTTTAATATCCCTGATGATTACTGAGGTTGAACACTTTTTCATGCACATGTTGGCCATTATATTTTCTTAAGAGAAAAACCTGCTTATGTTTATTGACCTTTTTTAAAAAGTGAGAATATTTGAATTTTGTTACTGAGTTGAATTCCTTATGTATGCTGAGTACGAACCCTCTGTCAGAAGTACAGTTTACTAGTGTGTTCTCCCATTCTTCACCTTGTTTTTCACTTAGTTGATTGCTGCACAGATTTCATTTAATATAATCCCGTTTGCCTAAGTTTTGCCTTTGTTTTCTATGCTTTGAGTCTTATTCAAATAACCTTTACTAAGTCTGAGGTCCTGAAGTGTTTCCCATGTGTTTTTTCTAGTAGCTTCATAGTTCAGATCTTAACATTTAAGTCTTCAACCCAGTGAGAGCTGGTTTTGTAACTGGCAAGAGAGTTTTGTAGTTTCATTCTTTTGTAGTTTCATTTCTCATCACTTTTAGTTGAATGACTTCCCTTCATAAGCCAGGTCCTTTATCCAATATATATTCTTAACATATTTGTCAAAAATTGATTGGTTATAAATGTGGAGGTTTATGTCTAGGCTCTGTATCATTTTCCATTGTTCTTTGCATCTACTTTTACTCCAATATCTTGCTAAATTGATTACTACCATTTTGTATTTTGAATTCAAGTGCAAATAGTATAATGCTACCTGCTGTTTCTTATTTTTTTTTTCTCAATTGTTTTGGTTGTTTGGCGGAAATTCAAAATCTTAATGACATATAATTTTTATTCAGGACTTTAAGATACACATGTGAGAATCTTGCTGCATCAATAAACAAATAATGCTTTAAATTTTTAGTTCTTTTATTTACTCAAATTTACAATGCTAACATTTTTCCTAGTGTCTTACAATAGTATATTAGAATATCATCCTATAGTAAAATTCTCATAAGAACCTTAGAAGTTTTGTTAACAAATAGATCTTGTATCCATCCTATAGTAAAATTCCCTCAACAGCCTTTGGAGTTTTGTTATTAAGTAGATTATTTGTTAGTACATAAACAGAAGGAGCAGTTGAAAAATCTGCTGCCAAGAACACACATATTAGGAATTAGTAATGGAAGGCAATCTCACATTCTCTACAAAAATTGTAGAATTTCTAGGTGAAAATTCAGATATACAGTTAGCAAAGAGAAAGAAAAAATGAAAAAATAGAAATTTAGTGGTAAGTAACTATGAAAAAATTGTATACCTATGAAAAATTTAAAAAACTACACTCTAGGCCAGCTAGCTTACCAGGAAATGATGGAAATAGTTAAGAAGAGCATAAGTGCAGTCAGAACAAACCTCAAAGACTAGCCTTAAAAGCCATCTCTGCTTGGATTGGGGGTATAGCTCAGCGGCACGGAACCTGCCTGGCAAGTGAAAGATCCTCAGTTCGATTCTCAGTATAAAAGAAATGCATAAACTATTTATGCTTATGGCAGAGACTTTCCAAGGGGACCTTCCTCAGACTAGGCCTCACGGTGTCTGTGCGCGTGCCAAAGGCTGCAGTTGTGTAGGAGCAACATCAGAAGATTTACAACTGATGGGACAATAAATCTCACTAAAACTCCTTTGCCAATTCATTAAATGAATGAACAGGCAGATAAACAAATAAAAAAAAAAAATCCAAGGGAAACAACCCTGGGAGGAGGGACAAGAATCCGTATGCAGAAATACTATATCACCTAAAACATCAAATTGTTAATAAAATTCTAAAACATACAGAGAAAGGGAGTATATGACCATACAGAAGCAGACAAAATAATAATAATAACAAAACAAAATTCCCCATGTGAAGACTCAGATCTAAAATTTAACAAAGATTTCATAGTGAACATTACAAATGTGCTAAATTTGTAAATAAAAAGATGAATTTAAATACTGTCAAATTTCATGAACACACACACACACACACACACACACAAAACATTCTCATTACACTAACATAATGTGAACACAGTGAAAAGGAATAAAAAGGTAAAGTTAAGATAGCTATCTACCATAAAGAGTGAATATCAATAAAAAGAGAAATTATGCAAAAAAATCTAATGAAAATTTCAGAGATAAAAACCAAAACCAAAACCAACACGTTTAGTAGAGCAGAGAGATTTGGAATGAAATGAAAAAGAATCAGAAAACTATAAAGTAGGTCAATAGAGATTTTATAACACTAAGCATAACCGGGAGGGTAAAGGTAGCAGCTTCAGGGAAACGTGGGGCACCATTAGCACACTGGTGAGATGGACATAGTACACTACAATCGCAGCAGAAAACAGAGAGACCAGAAGAAAACATTTTAGAGAAATATTAATTGAAAAATTCCTCAATTTGCTGCAAAACTTTGATGTCTATTTTCAAGAACAGAAAGGGACTCCAAGGAGGATGAATGTAGGTGTGGGATCACGTTAGAGTGAAAATTCTGAGAGGCAGAGATTTTGTAGATGGAGAAGGGGATCAGGAGAAAAAGGCAAGGGAAAGAATAAGGGAAGAGAACGCAAAGTTTATCAAGGTAGGAAATATGGGCACAAATTCCTCAAAGGGAGTGTAAATGCATCTATGTATGGCAAGGACACACCAATTAAAAAAGGAAAAAAAAATGTGAAAGCCACAGAAAGAGACAAAGTTGAAAGTAGCCTTGTATCATGTAGAAGGAAACCTCAATAAAAGAATTAACTGTGGTCTTATTAGAAGTAATAGGGATCAGAAAATAGCAGCTCTCATAGGGGCCTGGCTTTCAATAGAGTACATTGAAATCATGAAAAATAGCAAATAGATTCAGTTAATCATGACACAATTGGTTCTGAAAGATTTCTCAGCGAATCACTGTCTGCACTGGGTTTCAAGGCATTATATTCTATGACAAAGAAATAACTGGCACCTTTTAGTTATGAAGTTTGAATAACACAACAATTGTAAAAGGCCTTAAGAGTTTCAAAATCAGGGAGAAAATATTCAGAGGGTGGGACAAGGGATGTAAATGTGAATATAATATAGGTCTCTGGCTCTCCTAAGTATTTCAAGCAAAACCTTTCATTCTAATTTCTCATGAAATAACTATTTCTGGATAACTTTGGTAAGGAATGTTCTTCTTTATAATTACTAGCCCTAAAGAGGGTTAACCACTGGATAGGCTGAGTGTTAAAAAAAGAAAAGGGTAAGTTAACTGCCCCAAATGGAAAATAAATTTCTCGCATCACTTTTCCAATGTAGAGTGTAATACTTTAAGTAGCACCTTTACTGTAGTCTAAAATTAATGGATGACAAGGGTAAATCCCATTTCATAACTGTCCATGGGCCCTGAACAAGCCTTACACAGAAGAAAAGCTCAGTAAACATTATATATACCTGTATTAAGTTGAATTGAACTATGTTTACTTGGCATATAATTAAAGGCAATATCTCCTAGTGCTAGTGATGGTGTTTTTGGAAAAACTTCCTATGACTAGAAATAATCTGATGGCCTTTAATCTATTTATGAACATACAATCTAGAAATTCAATATATAAAGCAAGTCCCAGAGGCATATGTTCATTTACAATTAAAACTTTATTGATTACTTCTGTGGAAAATACTTAAATTGGAATGTTAGAACAATTTAAAGTGTGACATGTCCCAAAATTAAAGTTCTTTTTAAGATACATCTGGAGCATTTTATCATTCGATCTGGAATGCTATGCAAGTGACTGGCTAGCCATATTTGACATCTAGTCTTGAAGAGATAAACTTTTTTTGCTTTGAACTCAGGGAACATAATATTTAGTTTTTATTGCATTGGGTGAAATATCATATGTAAATAGGATGGGTAGCTGCTGGCAGGCAGCTCTCCTGGTCAAGTTTCTGATGTATAACACCTCCAATTTCCTAATCTTCATTGTTTATAGTTCACTGC
The DNA here is from genome assembly GCA_004027595.1 of Dinomys branickii. Classification (NCBI taxonomy): domain Eukaryota; kingdom Metazoa; phylum Chordata; class Mammalia; order Rodentia; family Dinomyidae; genus Dinomys; species Dinomys branickii. The sequence continues at coordinate 38,367 of PVLD010001023.1, read as the reverse complement.
TAAAATTTGAATGCTTTGTTTTTTTGTATGGAGAATTGAACTCAGGACCATGTGCTTGCCAAGTAAGCGCTTGTGCCGCTGAGCTATATTCCCAGCCCTCACTGCTAAAATTTGAGGCTAGCAATAAACAAAAATTGTACAGGTGAGGTTTCATTTCATTTAACGTCTAATGACCAATAATATGTGCTGCAAATTTCAATCTTACTATGTTATGGCTTCTAATATTTAAGGATATTTTTGTAACCATCAGCTCTGTTTTACTTTTATTTTTCCCGCCGACTGGCTTAGATTTCGTGTCTCGTTGTTATAATTATTGCTTTGAGAGTACCCAGGATTCTATTCCCTTTTCCTCTCATCTGTTTTACAGAAAGAACTCAATCATCTGTCACTTCTTTGCTTATACCAGAGCAGCTGGAAAGAGTGCTACCATTGGATACAATAGCATACTAGTTTTTATAACCCTGCTCTAACAAATTACCACAAATTTGATGTCTTAAAATAACAGAAAGTTACTCAGTTGATGTTCTGGGGGCTAAGACTCTGAGGTCATTATCACTGGACTCAAATCTAGGCGTTGTCTGGGCACTTCTCCCTCCACGGCTAGTGGACAGATACATTGCTTCACCTTGGGCCTCTTAGGGGTGGCTAGCGTTGCTTGACAAGTGGTTGCACCACTGCAGTTCTCACCTCTGAGATGACTGCCTGCTCCTATGGGTCTAATCTCCCTCACTTTTATGCTATCATAAGGACATTTGTTTTGATATTTAAAGCATTTTTATAAATCAAACATAATCAGTGAAAGTTTCTTAATCACATCTACAAAATCTTTAATATGTGATTGAACATTCACAGATTTCAGTGATTGTGACTGGACACATTTTAGGTGAGTGTTACTAATCACCCCACAAATAGTTCCACAAAATTCACGATTTGTAAATTCTATTACTTTCTCAGACTGGCTTAGCAATATTTACTGACTCTCCAGAGTGATTTCTGATCCTCTTTCCCTCAGACTTTCCATATTACTTCTCCTGAACATTTCTATGATCTAAAGACTTTGAGCTTGCAGTCTATAGTGATGTTTTCCAGTTGTATCTTTCCAACTGTCATACCATGACAGTTCCGATTGCTCATTTTGCACCAGTAACAATGTATTCAACCCATATAGTTCTTTCTTAGTTCATTATGATCACCTCTCTCTGATACCCTGATTTCTATTACTAGTTCTCCTCTCGTATCTCCTTCAAACCAAAACCAAGATTATTCTTATGTTTCTGGGTTCACAAAGTATCACTCCACAGAGGTCTTTTCAGATGGCACCCCTATTTCCTGTCCCCTCTTTGCACAATCTCTTTATTTTCTCTATTTGATATCACCAGAGACCATGATTGTATATTTACAGTTATACACCTATTACTTAGTCAAACATTTGCAGCATAAAATGAATTCTGTTATTTTCTAAATGAGCCAGTTGCTGAGACATAAATGATAATAATATCATGATTTTATGTTGAATAAAATTCCCAGCATCATAGGTGGGAATGTGAGCTTGGGAACTGGGAGAATTGTGTGTGAATCCTGGCTTCCTTATGTTTTAGCAGAAATAATTTGGGGAAATCAAGTAATACCTACATATTCTCCCTATGATCTTTATGACCTGGGAGTTTCAAGTTATTACTCTAAATCTGATTTGTTCTTTCACAGTGGAGAAATTATTTAACCTGTCAGATCTCGGTTTTTCAGCACTGAAACAGTCATCTTAGACCCAGTGATCTGTAACATTCAAGTTATATGCACATCCTATAATTCACTTTTTGTGTGAGATTCTAAATGGAAAGAAACAATGCAGAGATATAATGAAGTGTCTTAAGATTGCTGAGAAAAAACTCTCTTATCTGTGCTGAATAATTATGACCATGCAAGCCTTTTGATGTTTGTTTGTAGATGAAATATAATACGCAGAAATGTTGGTCATCACAATATCTAGCCTCCCAGATTGTGTTGTGCTTGACTGAGTAGTTGACAAGCTGCATTTGCCAGTCATTTTTCACCCTCATCATTTGACAGATTGGAAAGCTGTGACAAAGAGCTAATTTTCGTTCAGTATGGGTTATTCTTTGCAGCTTTCATAGGCATGGATAGATGTGTTCTATATGAAACAGTTTTGAACAACCCGTTTGGGAGATGGATTGCTGAGAAACAGTACAAGTTAACTCCCTGTGCTTTTTAAAAACATATTGTCAGGTCATGGAGAAAAATAAGTAATATCTTTTGTACCATAAGAAAATGTCATAGATATAAACCATAAGCTACCAGACAAAAATAGTTTTTAAATGACGTCACATTATTTTTCAGGTAAGAACTGTCAGAAGGTACATATGGACTATTAGACTGGATATTAGAACAAGGAAAGGTATTTAGCAAAATCATACAAGAGAAATAACAAAGGTGTTGGATTGAGAATTACCTGGATTCTCCTACTGATGCAAACACCCTTTATAACAATGAGACTATGGTACAAAAATATTTCTGCTTCACTAATGTGTACTGACGCAAATATTTCTTTCAGTTCTCTACAATATTGGTATCAGTTAAAATACCTCAATGCAAGTAAAACTAGATTCAGTGTAAGTTAGCTTAAACAAAAGTTGCTCTCGTTTCATATAATATGATATCCATTGGTGAGGTGTCTGAATCAACCAAGCCGTGCAGGGTTCATGTCCTTTCCACCTTCCCATACCCATCATCTCTTGGTTAGAAGATAACTGTAGATGTTCCCAAAATAACACCATACACAGACAACCATACTACAGAGGACTCTTGAGTTACGACTGGGCTGACATACGAACAACTTGGGTCAGGACCAGAATCTTAGTTTTAGCACAACCAAGGTCTTGAGTTACGACCTGAATGCCAGCCTCTTGTGCTTCCAGATGGTCTCAGACACAGATTTAACCCTTAAAGAGCTCTGGAAGGAACATTACAACATCCTTCCTAGTAGGGAGTTAACTGAGAAATCCCAGGCCAATGTTTCACTAAGGACACTGAGATCTGCCTGTGTGTAGGGGAGCCTGAGCCTTCAGTTGACAACTTGAGCTAAAACCAGTCCTCAGGAACAAATTGAGTTTGTAAGTCGAGGGTCCCCTGTACTTTCAAAGGTTCAAAGAGAATTCCTGCATCCCTAAAAAAGAGCCACAGGCACTTCTTGGAATTTCACTGAAATATCTATTATGGTTTAGATATAGATGCCTCCCCAAATCCTCATGGGTTCCTAAGCGAGGGTTTTGGAAGAGGAATGGATTATGGGAGTTAGAACTGATTTCCTGTTAGGGGGTGGGGTCTGGCAAGAAAAGGCGGGTCACTAGGGAGGCCCAGGCTAAAGAGTTGATTTCCCTTCTGGCTCCTTACTTCACTCCCTTTTCACCCTGGATCCCCTGAGGTAGGCAGCTGTTCCTCTGCCCCACCCCTCTGCCATGCATTCTGCCTTGGAGTCCCTCGAATATGGCCTGAAAAATCTGTAAACTGTGAGCCAAAATAAATCTCTCCTCCTTTAACTTGTGGATTTTTGGTATTGTGTCCCCAAGACAAGGAAAATAACTACAACAAGGTATACAGAAAGAAATAAGTGTATACATGCACAGGACTGTATAAATATTTTATTTGATATCTTCATCATTTCCTTCATGTAATGAATGAAATGAGATGGTCCACTGACTGTTAATCATGCTAGACAAAGTGGAGAAAGAAAATAATAAGGCCAGGAGTGTAAGTGATCAGAAAGTTTCTGTGTCCATCTGGAAATCTGCATGGTTTCCATCAGTAGAGCTGAGGTTGTTAAAAAACCAAACCTAGAGCCTCAGTTTACCACCCAAATGAAATTTCCACTTATATGGGATTTTTCTGGTAAACCAAGAGTATCCTTTGGAATACAGTGAAATCTTCAAAACAGGAATGGATCATAGTACAAGTTCCTGATGAACCCAAATGCATTAAACAAACCTCAAATTCTGACCAATCACGTTTGCCTGTAGAAACTGCAACTTCATTACCATCTAAATAGATAAACCCTGTTTTGCCTGAGGAAATGATTATGACCTCACTTGAAGTCTGCCTTGTAAAATCCTGCAGATTCTCCTGCAGATAGGCCTTAGCCTGTAAGTTGAAGACCTGAATAAAATAAAAAGGTTAATTTTCCCCCCGAGGAACATTTCTCCTGTCTGAATGCCTGTGAACAGAGGTATTGGCTTTTTCCTGCCTTTGGACATTAACCAATCCATTGGTTCTACCCAGGTCTCTGCACGCTGGCATTTGACTAGGATCTACACTATATACTTTCCTGGTTTCCAGGCCTTCAGACATGGGCTGGAACTATATCATCAATCCTGGTATGAAATCTAGGGCATTGTTAACCTCTTGTTCCTTATAAGAAATCTCTAAATATATGTATTGATTGTTTTTACCTGACTCTGAAGCTGTTTCTCAGGATCGTCATACAAGAGAACTGATGTTTTGTTCTTAACACTAGTCATTACAGCTTTCACAGATAACAGAAGCTTAATAAATGCTAGTTTCTTGAGTTTGTAAGTCAAGGGTCCCCGTACTTTCAAAGGTTCAAAGAGAATTCTTGCATCCTTAAAAAAGAGGCACAGGTACTTCTTGGAATTTCACTGAAATATCTATTATGGTTTAGATATAGATGCTGTATATAGAAGAAATAACTTTCCAATTTAAATGGACATCTTGTGAGAGCTCCTTGAAGCAGTTTCTCCCAGCTTTATCGCAATTTGGTCATAAAGCAGTGAAACATACAGAAACACCTACAAGGTTAAAGGAGGAAAGGCTTATAGTTGGTGAAGGTTTCAGTCCATAAACACCTGGCTCCAAGATTGGGCAACATGGCAGAGGAGCATGGGCAGAGGAGGGTTGCTCATGGTATTGCAGGCAGGAAGCAGAGACAGGGAAATCAAGAAAAGAAGTAGACAGACCTTCCCAGGCCATACCACCAGTGTCCCATCTTCTCTGACCAGGCTTTACCTCCCAGCATCACACCTAGCATATAATTATCAAGGGATTCATCTGATAAGCATCATGACCCCAAGATCCAATCATTGTCCTAAAGCCCCACCAATGAGTGCATGAGGCTTTGGAGGAGATCTAGGTATAAATCCTAACATTAGGTTCCATCCATTAGGAGATATTTTTGCCTTATCTTCAAATAACTTTACTTCCAAATAGTATATGAAACCAATTGCCAACTTGACCACTTTAACATATAACTACACTGACTCCAAATGATTTGACTTAATATATGTCTCCAGGATTCATCTACTTCTCATGATTTCCACCACTATTGTCCTGGTTCAATCAGTACTGCCCCCCAGCTGCAGTATTACAGTAGCCATTTAACAGGATACTTCCACTCTTCTGCTGTAAGCTGCCTTCTAATGAGTAGACATTGTGATTCTTCAAAAGCACAAATCAGGCCACATCTCTTCTTTACTAGGAATCCTGCAGGGGTTCCTCATTTTATTCAGAGTCGTGGTCAAAGTCTCTATGGTGATTCACAACGCCCTTGTGGTCCAGCCTCTACTCCCTGCTTTCCCTGCTGCCTTATTATCTCCCTCACAGGTCTGCTCTGCTTCTCTCTCTCCTGAAGCCACAGTGACTACTTCATGCTCCTCAAGGAGAGGAAACATGATTCTACTTCCTTGCGTCTACTTGCTATTTCATCTTCCTGCAATTGTCTTATCCAGAGATCAGCAAAAGCCTCTCTTTATTGGGTTTCCTCTCATACATTACTGTTAGGACACATGTATAGAATAGCAGACTTGCAGGCATCTTATAACAAAAGAAATCAGTTCGCAGCCTGTGACTATGCTTGCTCACGCTCCCTGTCACTCAGCCAGCTTTGAGTGTCTAGGCTCAGATGTTCGCCCTTAACTACGTTTAGGTCAAACAGACTGTCCAGCTTGTGTTTTAAAAACGTGCAGTGATTCCAACTTGCTTCACAACCATCATGTTTGGGGGAACACTGTCCCAGTCAAGGATACCCTCAACTCTACCTACTCTTCTCAGATTCCCTCCCTCCCAGAATGTTCCTGTACAAACCTCCCTCCCAATATGTGACATAATTCTTGTATTCGATGCAACCAATCATGTAACAACCTGACATCAGCTTTGTACTCTCCACTTGCAAACCGTATTTAAACTGAACTCGAACCTGACTCTGGGCTGGTGATGTGAACCTCTGGGTTCCCCAGCATACTAATGTAATAAGAGTTGCCTTCTAACTCCTAGGTGCAAAGAGTCTTCCATTTGGATTGATATTGATTTTATCTGCTGCATTACCTAATCAGAAGGCACTTTGTTGAGCACCATCCTCACCTTGCCTTACTATTTTGTCATTATAATGTTTGTCACTACCTAATACAGTATGTCTTGGTCAGTTTATTGCCTTGTTGTCTGAGTTTGTACAGTCAGTCAGGGAGGAGCTTGGTGGTGCTCATTGTTCTCTTTCCTATGGGCTCATCATACGAGGTAAAAATAAATATTTGTGAAAGAAAGTTAAAGGAGTGAAAGGGAAGAGGGAGAGGGAGAGAGAGACAGAAGGAGGTAGAGGAGGAGGAGGAAATGAAGGAAGGGAAGGAAGCCCCTTTCAAATAAATTACATAAGTGAATGCAGTTCCCCAGTGCTTCTCTTGATTTCTCTGGAACATCCCTACAAAGCATCCAAACTTATTGATGGAGTCCCATAGGTGGGAGGTTATGAGCTGCATTAGAGCCAGCTCAGGGTATGAAAAAGATCAGTAAGGCAGAAGTCAGACAATCTGAATTCAAGTGCTAAATTATGATCAGGTCACAGGATCCATAAAAAGATACAACTTCTACCCACTGGAACTTTCATCAATAGTTATTTTGTGTTCTTCCTATTCCAGAAAGGACTATGAGAATTAATGAAAACACTGTATGAGAAAGTATAAGTTTTCTTTCAGATAAAATTATATAACTGATATTATTATTTGAAATAACAACAAAAACTTTGCACTTGGAAATAAAGAATAAATTGCTCCCCCCTGTGTTTTTTATATGAAATATGCCTGAGGTCATCTATAAAGCATAATCCTATTTACTCCTTTGAAGAGTAATATCTATATATTTAAATTTAGGAAATACAACTATAAAAAGAGTTATAACACAAAAGTACGTCTTTGGTTTGGGGATTTTATCTCAAAGACAGATTTTCCAAATTAGGTCAGCAAACATTTGTTAAAAATGTAATTTTTTGTTTTTGCTTTTTTGGGGGGAAAGGGATGGTATCAGTCAATAATCAAGCGACAACAGGGATCCACTAGGGTCTGACCTTTTTTTTCCAGGTTGCCTGACACAAACATACATATAAAATAAAGTGAAAATCCAATCAACTGTTTAGATGTTTTCTTTCTAAAGTTTCTCAGGAAACCATGAGAGTATTTGGAAAAGATCTTTGCCAACTTTGGGAAGCCTGACATTGCATAACTATGCTTTAAACGCCTTTCTGAACACAAGACACTTTTTTTTGAGATAGGCATACAGAAACTTTTTTTTTTCTAATGCTAGTAGGGCTGATGAAAACTCTCTCCTTGTTGCTGTAGAAGGCATCATCCAATACTTTATTTGTCCAGCCCTCAGTGTGGCTTTAGCTTTTCAGCTAAGTCTTTGGGACTCTTTTTTGTTTGTTGAAACTTTTTTTTCCCCCATTTGTTTTAACGTGGAATTCTTTGGCGTAGTCAAAGCCAAGAATAAAACCCAAAGACTAAACTTTCCTCGGAAGCCCTCCCACTTTTATTTTTAACTCCTCCAGTTGCATTCCCCTTTATTTGAATAGAAATTGCTCACCCCCTACACAGCCACTGGCAAGGATTGCTCTCTCCACCTAAGTTGTGACACTCAAATTCGTTTCACACGAGTTCCTTGAAAGAAATAAAAATAGAGTCCTAATGCTGGGAAAGTGGGAGTCAGGGTCACGATTCAAATATTGCCTGTTATTATTTTTCTGGGATTCTGTTCTGGAGAATTTATCTGCACCAGGTGAATGGGTGAGAGTAGCGGAGTGAGAAAGTGAGACGGTGCTGAACTCTCCCTGAGGCAGACGAAGCAGAGGCACCTTGACGCTTCAGATGCATCAATATGCTGCCGGCACAACACTCCAAAACTGCCTTACTCCTGCCCAGTCTTTCTAATTCCATTTTCTTAAGTATTAATTAGCAAATGAACCAATCCAAAACCACTTAAATGTTGGCTATGTACACACTCTCATTTCTGAAGAAAAGAGTTTGATTAAATTACTTTGTAATAAAAAGTACAGCGGTTGCCAACATTCTTGCTTCATTAATTTATATTTAAGAAGATAAAGAAAAATGGATTGTCTTTATATTCCCCCTCCTCCCACACATGCCAGGCTTCACACTGTCTGAATTTGTATAGGATTAGTAGAAAGGAAAGAATTTTCACAGAAATGTTATTACGATAATGTGCCGGTTGTTACATTAATTCTCCTACCTCCTTCCCAACTCTATTGTGGGGCAGGAATTTTGGACTTTACTCAGGATCTGCTTAGTGAGTTTGTCGGTGGATGGGATTAGTTTAATCTCTCACAAGCCTCTAAGGACTGGGAGAGGTTGTTGTGGATGAAGAGCAGTGGTCAAAGGGGGAGGGCAGTGAAGAAGGAAAGAAAGGTTCCTGATGACCAATGCCAGCGTTTACTTTGTCTCAGAACTCAATTGGAATAGTGAGGAGCAGGGAGGGAGAAGAAGGAGATGCCAGGCCTGGTGGTGAATATGAGTGAAGCAAGGATGGGTGGTGATGATCTCTTCATGATTTCTTTGTGCCTGGAGTGCTTCCAAGTCCTGGAAGCAGGGCACAAACGAGAGGCACTGGGGTGGGCTTGCTGGTGATTAGAATCCACAATGAAAGGGCACTAAGTAAAGAAGAAATAAACAGGAACAATTTCTAGATATGAAGAGAGAGGGTCGGAAATGAAGAATTCAATACTTGTCATGGTGAACTATGTACATTCACCAGGTCATGGTGACCACAGTAAGATTTTACTGCAGAGAATTCCTAACTTCTTTTTCTGAAATCTTGGATCAAGATGTTTTGAGAATCTAATAAGTTTTGAGAAGCTAAATGAGAATCTAAATAGATGAGTTTTAGGACACAAAGTTTATAAAATATTTTATGGACTATACTATGCAAGAGAAATTCAGAGCTGAGCTTTTGTCATTAACTTTGAAATATCTAAGCATATGAGACCAACTTGATTTATATGTTGGGACACCATACACTCACTTTATTGAAAAAGTTAGTATCCGCCCTTCTTACTTCAGATTGTGGAGAAGGAAATGGTGTTGCTGAAGGAAGTATGCTTCTTTATATGCATTTTGGACAACAGAGATAAATTTTTGAAAAAAGTATTTTCCTATTCTGAAATACTCAAATTTGAACCCAAGTAAAATAGAATATAACATCTATCGCTTGATAATAGGGACACATTCTGAAAGACATGTAGTCAAGGGATTTTACTGCTGCATAAACATCATGACATGAGTTTACACAGATGTAGAGGTTGTAGGTCAATCAGTAGACATGAAGCAGTTTTCTTATTTTTATTTTTTGCAACTCCAACAAAATTTTAATTGTCAAAAGGTCATTTTATTAAAATCAAACTAAACAAATACAAAAGATAAATTCATTTAGTGCATCTGACTTCCTTATGCAATAAATGCAAGCTGCCACCGCCACTATTATGTCATGCAGGTTTACAGTAAATATTTTTACCAATAGAAGGAATACACACCTGTTATATGCTATACCTTACACGACTGGCTATGAGGGAGGTTTCATTCAGTTAGCATCACCACAGCACATGAGTGAATACTTTATGCTACAACATTAAGACTGCTACAGCTTCATCGGACAGCAGAGATTTTTCAGTTCTGTTATAATCATGGGATTATTGCCTTACATATGGATTTTCATTCACCCAGCTAACGTTAAAAGGTACCTGCTTTAAGACAAGAGAACAAGATTTGTTCTTGGTCTGAGAAAAGAGACTGATGCTGTCCTGAGATTATCTAGACTTGAGGTCGGTAAAAAAGTTGAGATGTGTTTAAGGTATTTTTTTCTTTAAAATTTTTCTATCAGTTATATTGCAATATTTACCCTTTGCTTAGATGTTCAGTTGCTGAACATTTAGCTCGAAGTCTGTAAGCTGACAGGTATTTTCTATTCTTTGTTTACATGTATCTGGTTTATTTATCAATAATAAGTCAATCTACTAAAATATTTTATACTGTTAAGAGACCTATTTAACGTCTGTAAAGGACAGGTGATTAGAATATTAAGCACATTTTTGTGTACTCTTCCAAATATTTGGTTGATTTTTGAAGATTTGCATTATGGTTAGAGATAATTCTACTATTTGCCAAATCTGCTTATTGATTCTACGTGTTCAGAGAATTTCAAAATGTATTCATTTTTCCCAAAATTATCACTGACTTACTAATCTTTTTAATTAAATGTATCTTACTTTTTTATTTTAAAGAGAATAAAAAACAATAAAAATGATACAGAACTTCAAGATGATAGAACGTTAACAATGGTTTTTCTATTGCATATCATTGCCATCAAAGTGGTTGCTCAGATTACCAGAGATAGGCATGCAAGCTGATCAAACAATATAAGCACTGACTGTTCCTTTCAATGAACTAATAGAAATTAGTAGTACAATTAGCTATCTTGTGTGTGTATATATATATATTTTTTCCTCTTCCTTCTTTCCTCCATCCCAGTCATTCTTTCCTTTTGAGCAGTTTCTTTCCCTTTCACAATATCTATTGTTCCATCTGGATCTTATTTACTCTTTCAGTTCCTTACACTTCATTGCCTTCTCTTGTTACTTTTTTATTATTTGAGAATTTTTAATTTGTTCTTTTTCAGTCTATGTATATCTTGTATGGATAACTCAGCAATATTCAACCTCTCTTTTTGTTAACTCTAATTATGTAGAACTTTACATTTTCCCCTTAAACTACCTCTGTTTTTTGAGGTTTCATTATGTGTATCTCTTCTACAAGTAAATAACTATTTATGCCTTATAGGTTTAAATTACCATCCATTTCTTAGAACTATTCAAATTTGATGATGTATCCATAGACATTATTTACTTAAAACATTTCTTAAACTTCCAAATATGCACCTTTTGAAATTTTTCTTCAATATTTTGCTTTAAATTAATTTTATTAAAACTTTATACAAAGTAATCTATATGATATTTTTAAGAGCATAGGAAGATTCAAAACATATTTCATTGTCTAACAGGACCCTAGTATGTTATGAACACTTTTACATGGTTAAGTTAATGCACCCTCGCCAATGAGTGTAAAGAGAATGCATGTAACATTTATTAAGTTTGTGCTCCTTTGATTTATTTTCATAATCTTACTTTTATGAGTGCATTCTTGCAATATACAATGACTACATTCTGTGTGAACAGTGGGTACATGTACATAATGCATGCTAATTCCTTTTACCTCCCCTTCCGTTCTCCTTGTTCTCCTCCTTTCACGTCCTCTTGTCTCTTGGTCCCCTTTCCATGAACATTGTTTCCTAAACCTCAACACTGTTAAATGCTCATGATCTGCATGGCATTCCTATTTCTTGAAGAAATGAGTTAAAATCATCGCTATGACTGAACAAGATGGTAGCTGCTTAAAATCTCAGCTATACAGGAGGACAAGGCTTCCCTATTGTTGCACACATAACATGAGTGCTATTCAGGAGGGTGGGGAAAAATAATGGTAAATTTGGGGACAGGCTTGGGTAACCTGGAAACACTCTGTCTCAAAGTAAAATAAAAATGACTGAGCATGTAGCTCGACCCTCCTATGTTCAGTCCTCAGTCACACAAAAATAAACTATGAAAAACAAAAATTTGTTATTACTCTCCTTTTGCCCATTCACCTTTACTAGGGTGCTGCTTAAACATTCCAGTATATTCAAGAGGGGGAGTGTTTCCATTTTTTTGCAGTGCCTCTGTCCTTGGATTCTGCATGACGTGCTAACTGACTTTCCCCAGGTGACTCAAACCATGTATTTAGAATTAATGTGGTAAAAATGAGAAAGTGAAAAATCTATGAAAGAGAGCATGAAATCCCAACCCTTTCCCTCCAGCCAAAATAATAGAGAAGCAATAATCTATCTGGGGAATTACTAAAGAGCTTAGTTCCCCTAAGAGAGACTTAAAAGATACAAATTTTGTAGTCCTCGTCTTGATCCCATTCAACTTACTTTTTGTTTGGCTCCTACCCAAACCAGGTGCATTGTGACAGATGATCATAGATTATCATAAATTTAAGCACCTGATAATTTCCAGTGTAGTTGGCTTGTATCTGCACAAAATAGGTCAATAACATAACTGCATCTTATGTGACTGTTCTGGGAAATGTGTTACTTTTTGTTCTCATCAGATAATTCACATTGATGTGGGAGTAAAGAAATATACTTTTGTTGTCCTGCCCAGTGGCACATTAATTCCTGTTGGTTTGTCTTGTCACAGATTACCTGCAAAGGCTTTGATCATTTTGACTTTTTACAGCAGGTCATGCTGTATTAAGGTTTCCATAATATAATTAATGTCAAATAGTCCAGATGGCATAGTAGAATGCTGGTGTATGTATTGCTGAGAGATAATCACATAAACATTCAAAAGTCTGCCATAGTAGGTTGTTGGTAGAAGTCCAGTGCTCTGAGGTCAGTTGGAATACCCCTTTGGGATGAATTTGGCTGGAGTCCAGAGACAGCATGCTATCTGTTTATGTTTTGTGTTTATGTTTTCCCCAAATTCACATATTGCAATACTTATATCCAAGATGATTATATTTTAAGAGATGAAAGCATTAGGAGAAGATCAGATTGTGGAGGCTGAGCTCTGATGAACAGATTAGTGCCTTTATGGAAGATGCCTAAGGAGACCTTCTTACCTCTCTACTGTGTGAGATTAGTTTGGGTAGCTGTCTAGGAGTACATATTTGGTCCTCAAAAGACATCAAATTGCCAGTACATCAATCCTGGCCTTTCTAACCTGTAGAACTAAGAGATACATATCTATGGTATTTTTTCAAAGTAGCCTGAAAGAACCGTGACATAGTGTATATTGCATTCACCTATATTACAACCAATCACTGAGTGGTGTCAATGGCTTACTGTTCTGAGTAGGGAAAACAGCAGTGTTCACAATGCTATACAGCAAGCTACCCTTTTCCTTGGACCACCTGACTCAGCATATCCCATCTCTCAGAGTAAATAAAGCTATGTGGAGGCTGTACAAAGCTTTCAGTGATTAGGATATGGGACGCAGGTCCTGACTTCATGGGGCAAGTCATGGTTTCCAGAGTTGAGGACATCTTGCCACTTGAAAGCTAGCTCAGGTTACATTGCAAGTTCTTTAGGAAATGAGGGAGTGACACTGGACGAAGAGTGATGATGATGACGATTCTACTCCAAGGTCCAGCGTGTTATCAAGTCGGTCACTAAAACAATACATTGTTGAATGGAATTAATACATTAGTCACAAATATGTCCTGAGCACTGGAATTTTCATGCCACTTACGTGCTGTCTGATACCATTCCTTCCATTCACCTCAAAGGTCTCACTATATTTCCTCTATCTGATTAACACAAAGAAAACCTTTGCATCTATTTCACAGAAGGATTGTCTTTATAACGTTGGCTGTGAAAAAAATAATGAACAAAGCTATGAGATGTACATACAGTCATTTACCTTTGAGTGAGGAGAAGTGGCCCTGGCATACAAAGCTGCAGAGATACACAGCATTGCCTTGGTTGGATGTTCGGGAAAGAGCAGATTTTAAATATGAAACAGTATGCATCCACAAAACGAAGGAAATACTGTTACTTGGGACAGTATGAATGCATCTGGAAGACATGCTAAGGAAAAAAAGCCGGGCACAGAAAAAGTAAATACTGCTTAGTCTCGCTTATCTGAGAAAATGAGAACATACACAGTCAAATTCATAGAAATGGCCTAGAATGGTGGTTATCAGAGATGGGTCGTGAGGATGGGGCAAGGTAAGGATACACAGTTTTTGATCAGTTGGCCAGGAGGGTGACTGAAGTCAATAATAATGTAATGTATTGTACAACACAGCTAACAGTAAATTTCAAATGTTTCACCATAGAAATATGTGAGTGAGATTATGGCTATAGACATTAGTTTGATTTAATCATTCCATATTGTATACATCTACAAAAGCATTACCTGTTGTCTCATAAATATGTGAAATTATTATTTTTCAATTAAAGGCATTAATTACTAGAGCAAATTTGGATAATTGATAGGAAAGTCTGGGAAAGAAACACTGATTCTAGGGAAGTTACTTAAAAACTGTGTAGATAGGATGTTTCACAGTGTGAATGTCAGCTAGCCTCTATTCTTAGGCACCCCGCTAATTGATGAGCTTTCCTGCCTAAATAAAATTCTGGTACATCGTCATGGCATGAATGAATATGGTGCGGGCCACAAGAAGCCATGAGCCAAGGCCTGCCTTTCTCCTTCCTGGCCCAGTTACAAATTCCTACTTCCTTTTTACAACATCCTGTTTCCTCTTTCCTGCCTCCTGCCCAATCACTCTCTGCCTGTCATGCAGACCACCCCTAAACCCCAACTGCAGCATGGCCCTATGTAGCCATTGTCCTCCCTGCCACGCCCTCGGAAGGTCCGAGCCTGTCCTCCTTTCTGTGGCCTTCCCCATGGCTGCAATAAAGGCATTTTAACATTGCTTTGTTTTTTACTTGCACCAAAATACCTAACAGTCACTAGACCATGATTCCATGAAATATGTGGCGATGTGACAGGCGTAAATGCTCACATTGGCTCCAGGGTAATGAGCACTCTCAATAATGCCAATCTAACTTTTGACAGTGCCAAATGCAAACCCTACCAGCTATGGGGAATGATGCTGGGCTCATGATAAAGCCAATACCTTGATAAGCCTGGCTAACTTTCAGTAATCATTGAATAATAACCGGTTCCTGAGGTGAGAACAAATTTTTTCACACTAGAATTGACGCTTGTTCCCAATGAGTTTGCCTTTTTCCCTCTGTTCGTGCTAGCGTCACCATCCTTCAGGTTTAAAGAATACATGATTTAATTATATAGGGATCACACATTGTTATAGCCAAATACTAAAAATCCCATTTTGTAGCAAAAGGCAGTGTGAGATAGTGAACACATGACTACTGATCCCATTGGTTCTTCCATATATGTGGAAGCAGCTAGCCTAATGGAATAATGGCATAGCCCTATTAAAGACTCAGCACAGCCCCAGCTGGGTAAAAGTTCCCTACACTAAGGGGTTGGGGTCCTGCCTTCCACCATGTGATATATGCTTTAAAGTAAATGCTAGCACATGGAGCAGTCTCTAGATTACTGGTATACAAAAGTCTGGAAAACAAGGAGTAAAATAAAATAGGATCTTCCCACGTCACCATCATTCATATTGATTGCAGGGTGTGTGCCTCTTCCCTATAATCTTAGACTCTATTGATTTAGAAATTCTGTTTCCTGGAGTATGTGCTCCTGCCAGGTATATCATGGTTTTAGTGACCTTCAAATACAGGTTAGTTACCTCCTGGACATTGAAAGTTTCTTATGCTTGTAGAATAAAAAGTGAGAAAGGAGTTGCCATCCTGGTGGAGATAGATGGTTAACCTGGATTACACGAAGAAAATAAGGTTGTTGTTACACAAAGAAGGAGGAAGTGAGCCTAAATCCTAGAAGATAAGGAATATAATAACCAGCATCCATGAGACTTGGAAAAAAGGCCGCTCTACTAAATGTGGACTTCAGTGAAGTGCTAGTTGAGCAGGAGGAGAATGTAGAATGAATTGGAGGAAATGAAAAATACATACATAGTCTCAAAGAACAGTTTTAGCCCTAGGGGTTGTGTATAAACCATTTATTAGTGATTGAACATTAGCTGACGATGTCAACAGGCAAGATTTCCCATGTGAGGCCTGAGTGCTATGGGGTGGGGTGCATGCTATTTCCTTAATGGTGGCTCCAGCCATTTCCATGGCAACCATTTACACATTGGGGTGGCCTGACAGCACCTCAATGGATCCTCATTGCATAATGTTTTTGCTTTTGTTTTTTTTTGGAAGGAATTTCAGCAGCATCTTCTCATTGGTCCAACTTTTTCTGGATTCTTTTTTTAATTCTACCATATTTTTGCCTATCCTGGCATAAATACCTATTTTAAATTATTATTACCTTTAATAAGCTTTGCTATATGGGAAATGAAAAAGATTCATCTTTGAAAAATTTATTTTAAAGAGACTTTCACCTTGAGATTCTTGACATACATTTTTACTCAATTTTCTAACTTTCAAAAATTAAAACGAAGCTCTGCTAGAATATGAATTGGGTTAGCAAAGAAATTAAAAAATATTTTGGGAGAAATGGCCGGTTTGTAATACTGCATATGTACTGTTCCTCTACTAACTATAACTTTTAAAAATTGTTAAATATTGATTGGTTGATTGATTGCTGTGCAGTTGCTGAACCCAGGACCTTTGCACTGACCTACATCTCCAATGTTTTTTGTTTTTTATTTTGAGATAGGGTCTTGCTAATTGCTAAAATAAAAGCCCAAACTGAGCTCTTTCTTGCAATCTATCTGTCTCAGTATCCCAGAGTACTGGGATTATAGGGATGAACTTGTGTTATCTGAGTATACATTTATTTAGTACTGCTGAACGGTTACTTATTCATTTATTTTTAATTAGTGCATGATAGCAGAACATAATATTTACATTCTTTGTCGGGAATTGGTGCACGTACATGATACATCTTAATTCCTTTTCTTTCTCACCCCCTTTCCCTTCCCTGCCCCCTGCTGACATTTTTGGTGCTCTTTTAAGATACTTTATTGCGACAGAATTCAAATAAGATACAATTCGTCCACTTAAATGGCAAAGCAATTATTTGGTTTTTTGCGCATGGTTGTTAAAAAAATCACCATAATCAGTTTCAGAACAATTACATCATTCAAAAATGAAACCTCATAGTCATTCCTCAAAACGCCCCCCGGCTGCACCAACCCCTTCTCTACTGTTACTCTCTCTGTCTTTGCTTTTCCTGACTTGTTCTACACTCCTCCTACGTAACCCTAATTATCCATCCTCCGACCAACAGGCCCCTACCCACCCTACCCAGTAACTACCCGAGCTTCACTAATCGCCGCTCTGCTCTCCACTTTGACAAGGTCAATTGCCTTAGGTTTACATGGAAGTGAGATTATCTACTATATCTCTTTCTTTGACTGCTCTAATTCAATGAAAATGTTCTCCTGGTCCGTCCATGTTGTTGCTGACAGGATATTACTCTGTTTTATGGCCAAATAGTGTTCTATTATATGTATACACATATACACTCTATTTTCCTCATCCATTCATCCACTGAGGGACACTTAGGTTGATTCCACATCTCACGCTACTATGACAAAACCTGCAATGAACATACAACTATGTGTTTTCCACATGTTGACTTAATTTTCTCTAGATATGCACAGAACAGTGGGATTGCTGGATCGTATGGTCACTCTCCTTTTATTATGTGGGAGAATTTTCATATTATTTTCCACAATTACTGCACTAATTTACAATCCCATTCAATGCTGTGTAAGGAGTCCTTTTTCCCTCATCTTTGCCCACATTTTGATGCTATTTTAAATGACAGCTTGTAAATTTTCTTTTCTGGCTGCTGTAACAAAAAAATCATTAGTTATGTAGATTAATTTATATTATTTATAAGCTAATTGTTGATTATAATTTTTCGATAGACAGTTTTGAGCTTTCTACAATGCAATCTGTTGTCTCAGAATACTGCCAAGTTCATTCTTTTTCTTTCTAAATATTCTTTTTGTACTTTTTGTGTGCTTTTTGGCAATAACCTGGACACACTAAACACTGTTGAAGTGTAGATAGTAAATATCTTTGTTTTGTTTCTAATGTCGGGGGAAACTTTCAGTAATTCATATTTTGCTTTACTCTTTATAACATGGATGCACTATTAGTTAAGCAGTTATTTTTGTTCCTTAATTTCATGTCAGTCTTGCATCTTAAACATGAATAGGATAAAATTTTATCAAATAATTTTTCTATGTGCACTGAGATGATGTTTTCTTTCTTTGTCCTGTTAATATGGTAAGTAATATTGGATAATTTTAAAAAATTAAGTCACTGTAAAACAACGTTCACTTTTTTATGCTCTCACATTTTATATATACTGGCTGGGGATATAGCTCAGTGGCACAAGTGCCTGCCTGGTGAGCACAAGGTCCTGAGTTTGATTCCCAGTGCCAAAAAAAAAAAAAAAGAACTGTGAGCACATTATATACAGTAGTTTGATTTTCTTATATTTAAAAAAATTATATTAGTTTTCTTACATTGAAGATTACATACAATAACATGCACAGATCACTAATTAATTATAGTTATTAGCACTTTCAAATTTAGTATTACTCTTACATTTATGATTATTGGTTAGATTTGAAGCTGCTTTATATAGATAGACTCATATGCACATAGGCACAATAATGTTTCTAATTTAATTTATTCAGTGTTCTGTTTGTTTACCATTGCATGAAGATTCATCTGTATTATATGTTTATTTATACTATTTCATTGATATTGAAATAGGGGAAAGAAACTCCCAAACTGAAAGATATCTGGGACAAGTTAGTGTCCTCTAAAATCAAAGAATGAATTTTAGGAAGGACAGAAGTTAAGAACAGAATATGTGGGTTGGGGTATTGCTCAGTGGCACACTGCCCGCCTGGCAAGTGCAGGGTTCTGAGTTTGATTCGCAGTACCAAAAAAAGAGAGCAGAATATACTTATAGAGAGAAAGAAAGCTTGTTTTGCTTATGCTTTTGTTTTTGTTATTTTAAATAAAAAATAAAATGTTATACCCTGTGTAATCTGATTTTTTCTTGTAAATGTATGGTAAATCATTCTTCAGGTATGCATCTGACGACCATTAATCTTTACCTCTTTATTATTTCTTCTAACATGTATCTCATCTCCTACTCTTACTAAATTTAGTTAATTTGGTGAAAAACAGAACAAAGAGCATAACTACTTATGATGGAGATCTAGTTAATTTGGAGACATCCCGTAGAGTTAAAGATCACTTAAGAGGGTCTCAGGTGATCTAGCAAAGAGCGTGAAGTGAGCTGGACACTCTGGTTAACTCTGCCCACTCTGATTCCAGTAATTTGGTTTTCCAAATGCTTCATCCAGGTGCACAGTATTGCGGTTATAACCTCTTCCCTGGGAGAAATTGGGGATTTAGAATAATTCTCAAGGACATCCTGACACTGCCCTGGTTTCCATTTAGTGCAAGAAATGGGTTACATCCTTCCCCAGGAAGATCATTTACTTGCCTAACTCCATGAGCCACACGCAATCTTAATTCTACACTTGTCGCTCTCAGATGCCATCTAGCTTGCTAACTTTAGCACATTGTGTATTCCTCGCCACTCTGTCTGACTTCTCCCTCCATGACGATTTTGTAACCAGCTTTTTGTTTGGGATACCTTTAGAATGTAAACATTTTCAAAGCTTAAATATCAATGATAGTTAAAGGCAGAAAGAAACTTTGGCAACCTTGAATTTGTCAATCATATCTCTCGAAAGGAGATTTAAAACACACAGTGAGATAAATGGGATTATATTTAAAATTTGAATATATATGTTATTTAAATACATGCATATAACATGTACACATGTTTATATGTATGTGTGCATATATCTATGTTTATGTATAGGTATATAGCACATATGTATGTTATACACTGTTGTAATTGCTCACCTGTTTAGTGTTTTTCATCCCACTTAGTTCTAAACATCCAATGTTATTACTAAATATCTTGATTTAATTTAGAGAAGAGCTCAGAGAAAATAATTCTATAAAGATCTTGAAATCATAAGTAGATAGTATTATTCAATCAGTGATAATAACTCTTTCTCTTTTTTTTGGTATCAGGATTCGAACTCAGGTCCTTGTGCTGGTGCTGTGCCATGGAGCTGTATCCCAGGCCTTCCTCATATTAGCTCAACATTGACTTAAGTACACTAATTTAATTTCTTCTTATTCTGCCCCTCCTTTTGTCCACTTCTTGTTAGAAAAGAAGAAATCCCAGTAGGATAAGCCGTGAATTAATGATATTGATCCCGTTCAGCCTTCAAGGGGGCAAAGGGCATATTGTAGCACCAAGCAGAACAGAACGTGTAGGTGTTTTGTCAGTGAGCAGTTAAATACCCCTCTGAAGAAAATATTAAACCTTCTTCCTACCATGTCTTTTAAAAGCCTCCTGCGTGTAAAGCTGGACTCTGCTGCCAGGACTAGCCAAAGCATCCCTCACTTAGCACCGCCGACGCTCTCTAATGTCTGTCAGCCATCTGCAGTGCTTATTGAATAGATCAGCATTACCCCATGTTCCTAAGAGAGGTGGCAAAACAAATTGGTCGTTACTTTTCCCTGCTTATTATTTACTTTAGGCAAATGTAGCCTCAAGTTTGAGGCAGTGTCAGTGGTTATCAGAGCGCGAACAATAGCTCAGAGGAGGTGAAGGCTAGGGCTTGGCAGCGGGGCTCTCTGCGGAAAGCTGAGAGAGGGGATGTGGGGATGGACGGTCGGAAAAACGTGATTTAAAGGACAGGTGTAAGTATCTGTTTGGGACCCTTTAACAGAGGCAGAATACCGACTAGCTGAACAAATTAAGTCCTTTCGGGAGCATTCAGATAAATGATTTGTTTGCATTCAAGCAGAAAACACTATCGTTACTGCACTTGAGTAGTGTAGATGAGAGCAGAGATGAAATTTCTGCTCTGTGACATGAACAGAAGAAAGAGGTAAGCAATGTGCAGGAGACGGAGGGGGAATACCGTTGTAGGCTATGTCTCCTTATTATAAGAAAGCAGCTTTGTTGGAATTTTTGAAATATCAGATTTATGCAAAGTGGAAAGACGTACACATTTCTTGCTATGGCAGTCACGCTAGACTGTGCAGGAGCAGAGAGCAGCACTGAGGCTGCTGAGATGACCTATACTGGGTGCCTGCTGCAGTCCTGGTTCCAATGGACGCCAAAGGGGAGGCCGCTGGCACTCAGACATGGAGATAGTGTCGAGGTTTATAGCTATGTAGTAATCTCTTTCAATATCCTAAATATTTAAAGTAAGCCACTTGATAGTATTTATGTGCATATGGTGAAACTAATTTCTCCACAAGCTGGAATGGGGAAGTGACAGAGAAATGCAAATAGTTTCATTTTAAAGCCTTAGGAAAAAAAAATTCCAGGAAAAAGACTAATTTATATACACACACACACACACACACACACACACACACACACTCAAACTTACTACACTAAAATTTCATTATTAATTCTAAAATGCAATGCTTATCTATGTTATGGCTATTAGATACTAAAATGCAGTTACAAATGAGACTTTAACTTTCAGTAGATTTTGGTTTTCATAATTAAGATTTTATAAGGACAATCTTCTTTATAACTGCAATCTATGAGATAAAGCATCCTTTCACATTCAGAGATTGATGGAACCAGATATGCACATATTAAAGATAATTTTATGAATTAAAATAATTGTAACTTTGGGGTCTATATCTGATTCCTTACACCATCTCTTTTCTTTCTTACTCTACTTCCTAACTACCAGGAACTAAGTAGCTTTGCTGTGTAAGACATTCTTCTGCCGTGGTATTCCTGCCATGGTGCCAGTCAACCATGGACTGATTCTTTTGAAACCATAAACTAAGGAAATCTCTCTTCCTTTACCTTCAGAGTGTTGTGTAATTTGTCCCAGCTACAGGTAAACTGAGTCATTCAGAAAAATGATATCTGAAGTAGTGCAAAGGCTGTTAGTGTAACAGACCAATTTCTAAGGTGTAGAAGCCTTAGAAATTGTGTTACTGGAGAAGTTTGGGAAAATTTAAAGGTGCAGACTAGAGAAGTCCTTTGTGCTATACTCAGAGCCTGATGTATGATTCTGGTTGACACTCAGAAGACCAGAATGCTGATAGAAATCTAACATTAAAAATCAGGTTCAGGTTGCATCAGATGAGAAAAAGGACTTCACTGGCAAAGTAAAGGTCATGTGTGCTGTTTCACTTTGATCTTCTGATGAACATAGTAAAAGACAGAGCAGTAGAAATACACATAAATATAAATTCAATGGACATGGGAGGTATCCCAGATATGAACACATAATCTATACATTTAAATATAAAGATATGTTAGTGTTCTGCAGATACGGGTTAGAATCTTGGTTTTTCTGTATGTAGATATGTAAATTTAGACTAATTAGAATTTCTAATTCATAGTCTTCCAGGTAAAATGAGTGTAATTCCTATCTTATAAAATGTTTAAATGATTAAGTTAAATAATTTCACATACATAAAAGTTTAAGCCCTTCATCGTACATGTGGTATACACTCATCTGGTTTTTGAAACTAGTAGCTTAGCTCAGTTTTGTTTTGGTTGTTTACTAAGGAAGTTTCTATCAGACATA
Source organism: Dinomys branickii (assembly GCA_004027595.1). Taxonomy (NCBI): domain Eukaryota; kingdom Metazoa; phylum Chordata; class Mammalia; order Rodentia; family Dinomyidae; genus Dinomys; species Dinomys branickii. The sequence goes on along the minus strand of PVLD010001023.1, from coordinate 15,715 downwards.
GAAGAACAGAGAGTTAGAGATGTCGTTCAGAGGTGGAGTGCCTGATTAGCACGTGCAGGGACTTGGTTTCTGTCCCTAGTACAGAAAAGTAAATAGTAATAATAATAATATAATAATTATGATAATAATGAGGATCATGACAGTAATCAGAGTCAATGAAAAGGACAAAAATGCTTCACAATTCACAAACAAAGATGAAAAGAGTTTTCATATTCTGGATATCAATACTAATTTACGGAAATAAGTACAGTAGTACCTTCATTCAAGAACTTAATTCATTCCACTATTCTGGGAAAAACAGCCATAGTCATGTTTTTGCAAAAAATAAAAATTGGTCCCTGTTCATGTTCATCACACTCATCAGTGCAGATTTTGCCAAAAGAGAAAGAAAGAAAAGAGCATTTTGCCAAAGGCTTCTGTGTGCGAAACAAAGTGTTTGCAAAGCAAAAGCATCTGTGGACCAAGGAACCGCTGCAGGAGACGGTAGAGGTGGTCCTGCGCATATAACCGGTGTGTGTCCGTGGCTGTGCAGACATTAGCTTGATTAAATTTCCTGCCCCATCTTTACAATTGTGCTCACTTTATTAATGAAAGCAACACTGGTCCAGCCCATTGTTGTACTTGTTAGGAAACACACATCCTAGGCACATGAATACCTGGATATTACCATGGCCCTGGGAAAGGCTGACCTGGATTCCTCAGAGCACGGACATGTCAAAAAAACTGAAAGCACAGGTTGACACAGGCTCTTTTAATCAGCATTAATGGCTTTGACAAACAAGGGCTCCTTTATTTTTTCTGTTCATGCTAGTATGCTAATGATAATTTTAAATGACTGGTGTTTTCCAGCATTTCAAAGCCACTTTCTTCAATTCCAAACAATATAGGCATGAAACAGTCTGATAACTGTACCCATATGAAGAATTTTTAACCAGGAAGTTGTCTATGTGCAAAGGAATAATGGTGAAAAGGGACACAATGTTCCCGACTCTGAAGAGGAGATCGTCACATATTAACCTCAAAGCCTGTAATCTGTTCCTGGAACAGATAAAATATTTACAAATAGCCATGAAAGTTACATGATGTTTTCTTAAACACCAGCATGTCCAGTAATTAGTAACTGATAATTTAAAATTTTATAGCTAGGGTTTGTACCCTTTAATTCACACACACACACACACACACACACACACACACACATGAACGATCACTGGAAACCTAATATGTCCTCGGCATTTTAGGCAGTGTTGCTAGTGCCGGCACATCTGTGGTATTTTTCTCTGAATACATGACCAAAAGCTCCCAACAGATTTTAACATGGCTTGTTACCTGCAGAAGTTATTGTGATTCTTCATAATTCAGCCTTAACACTCTTCTAGGAAGTTGTATGTTAGATTCCTTATGTTATGTTAAAGTAATTTTAAAATGCCTTTAAGAGCAATCATAAGTAGTAACTGTAGTCCTGGGATTTTTATCCTAATTGGAGAGTCCAAAAGAAGAATAAATAAAGACAAATATGTATCAGATAGAAAGGTGTAAGCTATTTAATTTAGAAATAACTTAAGAATATTTTATCTCACATAACATGATGAGTAAATATTAGAGCTACATGCTTAGTTAAATCAGTCATTTACTAATCTCTTTCTGCACCACCTTTCTGCTGCTCTTTCTAAATATATACACTTACCCTGGAAAGCTGGGTTACCCAAGTATCAAAATGACTGAAGCAAGTCCAACAAGTGCATGCAGAATGCAGTGTGAAACTGCACAGTGACAATTTTCTTCCCGGATCTTTGTGTATAAACACTTCTCCTAGAATCCCCTCAGATGCTCTCTATCTCTCAAAATTGCTTTCTGTTCCTTTGCCCCAGTCATTGGTGAGGAGATGGTCAGCTTCCGTAGTTAGAGGATGCAGCTTACACTGATGTAAGTTGCTCAGAGAAGTAGGAAAAGGTTAATCCTGTTAATAAGGAAGAATCTGGGCCCTAGAAATTACTCAGATCAGCATCACAGTGCTCAAAGACTGTTGGGGGGGATTTCTGTTATGGCAAACTTGACTTCTCACAGTTAAATATTTTCTGTACATGGATAAGAATTTATAAGATTGTGAACACATGGGCGGTAAAGTAATCAGCTTTAAGAATCAACCTTGGCTCGGATCTTCTTAATATGCTTGTGGTCACCTCTGTTCCCAGCACTGACTATATTTCCCTCTACTTTTCCAGAGATGACTATTCACCTGAATTCTTTACTTAAAGTTTCTGTGCTTAATGTATGTTTGTGCTGCATACTTTTATGTGTGCCAATGAACCCTGATTGTCAATGTGACTGGATGAAAAAGAGAGGTGGCTGGATTGTGAGGTCACTCATTTTATCAATGGGCTAACTCATTAGCAGGTCTGCATACTTGGAAGAAGTTGGTCAAAGAGACAGGACCTCGGGGGCCATACCTGGTTTCTGGCTCCTTTCTGCTTTGCTCTTGTCAGCTCTACTGACCACCAGAAGGTGAGCAACTTCCAGGTCCTTCTGCCACCCCATTTCCACCTTGAGGCCCGCTGGCCATGGACTGAACGCTCTGAATATGTGAGCCAAAGAAAACTATACTTTTTACTTTTTATTAAGCTTATTGGTACACAATGATCATATTCATCATAAGGAGTTTGTACCCATACATAATACATTTTGATTCCTCTAGTTTTTCCCAATCCCCTCTCTTCCCTTCAAGCCCTCTTCTCCTCACTATTTTTTAAAAGATCCCACTTTTAAAAAATTTGTGAGTGTCAAGTATTTCCTTTTGGGAAGGTGGACTAACACACTGTATTTTAAGGAAACTCTTAACAATGTATTTGTTTTTGTTTTTTGGTATCAGGAATCGAACTCAGGACCTTGTGCTTGCCAGGCAGGTGCTTGTGCTACCGAGCTATGTCCCTGGCACTTATCAATGTATTTGTGATTTTCATTCTTGGATAAAGAAAATAGAACCAATATCAAGTTCATAAAAATAAAATACCAATTTTATATTTCTAAGAATCTCTAACTACCAAAAGGTTTTAATTCCTTGCGGTCTTAACTTTTACTTCCTCAGTAACATTTAATCAAATGAGTCAATAAAAATTGAGAACACATATCATAAGAAATGAACTTTCATGTAAATAAGCCAATGATCAACAATAGCAATTTTATTCTGAAAAGGAATTTGAAGGAGTACCTCAGTGCATAGGGCAGCCCTTCAGCTAATGAGAGTAGCAAAGAGGAAACAAACTTTAATTCCGTTATGTAAGATACTGCTATAAGAATGGTATTTTGAAATTCAACTCAGTTCCTCCTGACATCTCCATTTTATGTTTTGTTTATTTATTTTCTGGTGCTGAAGATGCAATGCAGGGCCTGTGCACGCTGCCGTGTGCTGTATGCTTGAGCGGCAGCCACAGCCACTTCTCCATCTCTGACGTGCATATGTAAATGGAGAACGAGCAGCAAATAGCCCAGGAGAAATAGTCACGTTCTGCCTTTCACCAACTGTATCCATCCTCCTGAGGAATTCCTAGAATGTGAACATGTTTTGTTTGAGGATACAGGGACTTGGGGCCACTATTTGCTGTATTGTTTGCATTGAAAATATTGGCCTCTTGTCCTTGTTTAAGACCTTGGAAAATGATGTGGTGGTGTGCACCTGTAGTCCCAGCCTTGAGGAGGCTGAGGCAGGAGGAACACTGTGAGTTTCCAGGTCAACTTGGGCTATGCAGTAAGTTCCAAACCAGCCTGGAATACATAGTGAGACGCTGTCTTGAAAAACCAAGACAAAATTAAAACAAATAACTTGGAGTTATAAAGGCTTGAGCTCAGTGATACTGGTGCTGCTGGCAATCATCTGTACATGCTCAGGTATCAAGTGGAGAATGTTCTATTCCCTTATTTTATGCAAGTCTTGAGTAAAGTCTATTGCAGAGAATGACAAGTACCAGAAGGAAAAGCAAATATGAAAAAGTACAACAAAAACACCATAAAATGAACATAAAAATTAAATAAAAAACTTTTCTTTTCAGTATATGTGTATGTTGTGAACTCTACCTGCCTCTGAGTCCTGGCTCACTTATGCTTTGCTTTTGAAAATATTTGTATTTCAGGAACTGGTATTGAAGACCAACTGCTTCCTTCCACTTTCATTTACATTGTGTGGGCTTCCAGGGTCTATAAAATACACCTTTGCTAAACATCCAGTGGGGCTGATCAGTTGTGGTTCTTAGCAAAAAGTAACTGACACGAGCATTCCTCAAATATGCCTTCAGCTTGGGATTGGGGAGCATGATAGTCAAAGGGGAGATTTGTGAGTGCTAAATTTAGAAGTGAATAGAAAACTTGTAGGCTTCAAAATCCCATTTGGCTCCTGAGCCAGACACAAGTTCATGGCTATGTGGGTTTTTTTTCTCCTGGTTTCTTTTTTACTCTTTCTATTTTATTCCCATGGCAGTCTTAAAAGAAGGAGCAGGAATTCCTTTCAAGCAAGAATGTTTATTGCTTGCATGATGCAGCCTTCCATTTAGTGAGAAAAACATGTTTTTCAATTAACTTTCTCTTGATAAACAATTGTTTAATTTAAAGGGATGGCTGTTTTGCAAATTGCAATAAGAAACATTTTATGTAGGAGAATACTTTGTAAAAAAAAAAAAAAGAGATGATTCATTGCCAAAGTTCCCAGAAGCATAGCCTAAGTTTTGAGCTTTTGCTTCTCATTTCAAAATAGTTTTAGTAGTGTACCTGATGTGCAAAAGTTTGAATAATCACACTGGCTGTGTGTAAGTGAAGGTGGCATTCATCCAACCCACTCCATTTGATTTTATTGGTTTGCCTTTTGATCAACAGGTTTTCTGTGCAGATAACAATTTGCTTTAAAACTGACATCAGATTTTGGCTTGATGTAAAATGAATGCTTCCTTTTTTCCTCTCAAATGTTTTCATTTAATTTGCTTTCTCTTGCTGTCTCTGTGATTTACTTTCCTCTATTTGCTACCTAGATGCCTGAAAATCATCAGATTTTTTCCTACTTTGATTACCAGGATAAATAATTAGAATGTTAATCTCTTGAATTCCACTCAGTTACCATCCCATACACAAACTTCTGGGTGTATTTATATATTATATATGAAGTATCTAAAATTCAGATTAAGAACCTAAAGACAAAATATTCATCTGAATGAAAATCATTTCAAAAGAATTTATGATAAATCCTCCTTCCATAAAAGTAAAGGGAAAGTATATTGATTTTAGAATAAATAACCATGGCAACAATAACAATAATAATTAATTGAAGAACATATTTCACCCTCCTCACACTGAAAAACATACCACCTAACATTCTTCTACCACCTTCAGAAGCAAGGAAGAATCAAAAGTTTTGTTGGAGAGCTTAAGCTGTTATAAGTGGCAGTTAAAAATCTTTAGCTTGGTGTTTGTATAGCTAAAATAGTAATCACTAGGTAGGATTTGATCCAAGAAGAGGCTTATTTCTTAATTCTATCATGGGTATGCAGTTTGAGAACATGAACAGAGAGAGGAAAATACACAAAACTAATTAAACACCAACTTTATTGTGAGGAAGATTGGCTTATATATTTTGAGGCTATAAGGAAAACATTTTCCACAAAATGTGTTCAGGTGCTACTCTGATATGTCATGCAGAGGGAGGCAGGCACAGGTATAAGCATGCATACATCTGAGCCATTGAAGAAACCGCCTGCTGGACATGATGAAAACTAAGATTGCGTGCCATCCACACTCTTCCAAAAAAGCAGACTTGGCACATGCATTACTGCTCTGAAAAGCTCTCCAAGTCTTAGGGTATCTAAGCAACTTCACAACCTTGGACTATCCTGTGGGTCTGGAAATGCCAAAGGCCACCATAAACTGTCTTGGTGACACTCATGGAGTGTGATCTTTGATGAATAACTAGGACTTTCAAAGAAGGAGAAACGACTCTAGAGAAAAATCAAGTCTATATGGGCAGAATAGACTACCTTTAAATATAAAAGAGATTTATAGGGTAGAAATTAGAAGTCGTGTGTGGGATCCTTTTAAAAAAATAAGTATCTGAGGACAGGGGATCAAGATAGAAAGTAGAGATATATCTGAAATTCCTTGGTTTAACCCTCTTGATATTTCTTATTCTGGTGATAGGAAATTTAAGTAGAATGTGGTTATAAAACATCCTTTATCTTATGCTGTTTAGCTATCTTATCATTCAGCAAAGATTGAGGGATCTATAAAGTGATACTGCAGTTCATGAATTTAATTCATTCCAGGTCATAGATCTGGTCATAGATTTCCTTCCATGATTCTGGTTGCAATTGAATTGCTGTAGGATGGGATGTTTTCATAGAGAAGAGGTGCTGTGAAGAGGAGTCCACAACAGTGACTGAAATCACTGAGTAAAAAGACAGTTAATAGAAATGAATTGACTGGTTGAAACCTCAATACTGAGAAGTGATGGTCAGGTGGAGAATTCAGGAAGAAAATGAGAACCAACTTCCAACTGCCTCTTTACTAATAAGAAACTGCGTGATTCTCAGAAGGGAAACAAATCTTACAACTGGTTAACAATTAGAATCAGGGGCCGCAGATACAGTTCAGTGGCACTAGCACCTGCCTGGCAAGCACAAGGTCCTGAGTTTAATTCCCGGTAACAAATAAGACAAAAAAATGGAATTAGCTTTTGAGTTTAGTATTTAGTGTCTCTTGGGTGTGGTCCAAATATTTTGTCATTTTATATTTAAAAAAATACCACATTATACATGAATGGGCTAAAATTCAAAGAGATGAAATCATGTTCCCTAGTAATAGTGGCATATTAAGCTCTGTGGTCCCAGTTCAGTCTTAAATATACAGCATGACTGGTAAGATACCATAATTTTCTTTAACATTTGCTTCTTAAAAAATATTACATGTTAAATACCAAAAAGTTATAATCTTTAACATATGACTTGGATTGTACTGATTTCAACATTTGGTTTATTTAATAATCTTTTGAGTTTTAACTTTTAAAGAAAGAGACCATAATAGAAGCTCTCCATGTGTTGGTGAATTTAATACTCATGCTATTTCCTTGCCTTTTTCCAGAAGTAGGCACTGTCCTAAAGTTGAATTCTATCATTTTCATTGATGTTTTCATATTTTATATAAAATATTATGTGACAGATTAATTGTTATATATGTATACATTATATACATCTAATCTACACATACAGGTATATATGTGTACCTTATGACTATTTTAAATTTAAATACCTGCTTTACTATGCACTTATACTTTTAAAAAAGCACAACACATTCTTTCAAAATATTTCCACATTTATAAAGATAAGCTTACTTGGTGGTTCATGTACTTGTATAGGAAAAATATGTCTGGATATATTATTTTTTGTGTGAATTTAGATTCTTTTTTACTATTAAAAAACACCATAAATATCCTTGAACTTACTATTATGCATACTTGTGTTAGAGATTGTTAGAAATATTAAAGTATGCTGTTTTAGAGTATTCATAGGTGTTGTGTAGTATTTCTACAGTAGTAACAACTCCTGATATATCACATCTTTTTTTTTTTTTTTCTGTTTTCAAAGATTTCAAAGAGTTAAATGTCTGTTAACATAGTGGCTATGACAGGCTACTTCCTTAGGTCATTAATAGTTGTTTTCCTGATTCGTATTAAGATGAAGTATGTCTCATCATGTCTATTAGGCTTTGAGAAATCCTCCTTAGAGAGCAGTTTAAAATATCTCTGGGCATGGTGACATAAATCTGTAATCCCAGCAATTGAGAGGCTGAGGCAGGAGATAGCCTCCAGTTCAAGGCCAGCCTGCACTACGATTGTTATTCTCCTATTATTTTTTAATGAAATTCTTTTTACTTTTTTTCCATAAGAAAGGTCTACAAAATTACGACACACCTTTTAAAATGGAACTTAATCCTTTTCCTCTTCGAGGGTGTGTTGGATGTTCTACTCCAGTTTTAACTAACAGAAAAAGAAATTTATGCTTCATCAGAGAATAAAATTCATGGTAGCTTCCTGCATACCTGTTTTGTTGGAGCTTTTGCTGGTGACAGGAAGAGGGAGGGGGACATGGTCAGCTTCCACATATTGAATAAACTCAAGCACCTATGAAGGGGTCCATGTGGTTAACAAAAGAGGTCTTTTGTCAATGTGCAGCCAGGATCAGGGGCACATGTCTGTAATACCAGCACTACGAGTGGCTGAGGCAGGGGGGTTCACAATTTGAAGCACAGGTTGTGTAATTTAGCTGGTTGAAAATCTCTAGAAAGAAAGAAAACAAGCAAGGAAGGAAGGAAAGAAAGAAAGACTAAACTGACTAAAGAAAACTAGCCACCAGACTGGGTCAGGCTCAGAGCAAAGGGCCTCAGTTCAATCTCTTTCCACAGTCCTCAAAAATGCTGGCCTCTTGACCATAATGTTACTACTGAGTGATGCTTCCAGTGGATGATTTGTTGACTCAAATCTCAGGACAGAAATGTGTGATGGTCCAATATTATTCCAGCTAAGCGAGTTCTAAAGTTTTCATCACGTACATTTGTTATAATTGGGTGCGCAACAATACAGTCGCACTAGAGGCTCCCTGGTTAAATACTGCGGGTGTGTTTTATTTTTAATCTTTAGTCTTGTTTTATCTTCATAGACTCAAACACTCGCCAGTTAAGAGGAAGCCAAAGGGGAGCAGAATCTTGATTTGGGTTTACAGAAACATACCTCTGCTCTGTTTAATTAAAACTATCTTGAAGCCTGCTAATTCAGTGCTTTTTCCCCCTTTGGATTCACAATACAACACTAAAATGTGCTGACTACACTTCAATAAGGAGCTTCCCTTTCCCTAAAGAAATAACTTAAATACCAAGGCATTTGTATAACTAGTAAATATTTTTCCTATTATGTGAATTGAGAATAGTGGTTTTCTCAAGATAATTTCCTAATGATATAAAGATGAATGAATATTTAATTTAAGAAAATTGAATTTACTGTGCTCAAGTTCTGCACAAGATAAATCAGTAAGTCAATTGCTATTCCACGTTGGGGTATGAAATTAAATTTTATGATGTACATGTAGTGCTTATGCTTTTCAAGGGAGCTTTTACAAAATATTGTCAAACATTTGACCTGCGTGTGAATGTATACACTAAGACACAATTACTGATTACACTTAGTTCAACTTATGTAATTTGTAATTTAGGCGGTGCTAATTTAAATTCAGGTCTAATGAATATCCATGTTTTATGCATTGCACCGTACAACCCTTCCAAGTGAGATAATGTCACGCTGATCCCTTTATTTTCCTTTAAGATATTAAATAACCTGTCTTTCCAAATAGAATATATGAATTTATTGCAATGCCTGGGAATTAGCGGAGCTGTTATACACACTGCACAGTGAAACAGACTCTCTCTATGCCTAACTCACAAATAGACATTTAGTCAAACCTGAAATCAAAGGCACAAACCTGAAGACAAGTCTTTGATTCAGTTTATTTTGTTTTTCATATTTGAATTTGCTATCATTAACATTTGGTCTTTTAAAAGACAGGTGTAAAATGTATCTTTACAAATAAACCAAGGTTCCAGAGCCAAACGTTATTTAAAATAGAATAGACAAAAAATAATAAAAGTAGGCAGGACTGAGTTATACGCACAAAGTGTTTATGCATTTTTAATAGGCTAAACTGATAAAACCTTTGGTAGCCCATTGTGAATACCTTCCCAGATTCTCCAGCATTTTACATGATAAAGAAGGAATGTACAACATTATTAGAGTAAAAAGTAAAAGAAATATCACTAAAATAAGTGATATGATGGACAAAAGTCTGGGCCACAGAAGCAGAAAGTTTGACTCAATGGCTCATTTTCATACCTTTGAAAACTCATGTCAAATTTATGTGCTCCTGTTTTCTCCTCAGGAAAATGGAGATACCAGTATATTCCTCATAGGAATGTTACATGAATAAATAAAACAATTTCTATAATGATATTAAGGTGCTATTTCTGGCATGTGTAAAAATTTAATAATGTAACCATTGGCCTTTATGCTTTTGGCATGTTTTTGTACTGGTAGAAACTCAGTACTTGTAGGTCATAGTAAAGAACAAAAGAATCATGGGTGGAAAATAGAAAAATTATGTTAAGACAAAAAGAAAAAATAAGATTATAAAAAGAAGAAAATGAGGAGAAAGTGGGGAATTTTTGAGAGAATAAAGGGGAAAGCATCATATGTGAATTGTTGGAGGGCTTTCCTACTTTTTTTCTAAATGCTGTGAACCACGGGAGATGGAGGAAGAGTTTGTGCTTTCTACATATCTTGATTTGCTCATTAGTGTTTTAGCCTTTCTTCACAGTTTTCTTCCCCAAACCTATACACAGGACTGAATAAGCACAGGTGGGAATTTGTAGTTTAGGCTTTAGCTTCAGTTTATGGAATATCATGTTAGCTGGACCTGGATTACAGACACACACCTGTACTCATCCTTTCCCCATTGCTAGGTCAAAATGCCCAACATCTAATATTTAAAGGAAAAGAGGTTTTCTTTGGCCAGTGGTTTCAGTCCATGGCTGGATGGCCCCAAAGCACAAACAGTGTGGTGGAACAGCATGGCGGAGGAAAGATGTGCACCCTTGGAAGAGAAAGAGAAGGGCTGAGGACAGAGAAGCACCCTCAAAAGTCATGCCCCCGGTGACTCACCTCCTCTGTCCAGGTTCCACCTCCCCAAAGGTATGTTCAGCTATCAACTCACAAATAGGATGATCCACCCATGCATATCCTGTCCCCATGATCCAGTGACCTTCCAGAATCCTGCCTACAAACGCATGCACCTCCAAGGTCATTCTAGATGCAGACCATAACAACATTCATGTACATGCTTGTACATGTGTGTTCCCATCTATGAACACACAAAGTGGTCAATAAATGCCAATAAATGTTTAAAGATATCCCTCTATTCTAAAGTACTTAAAAAGCCCAGGATGCCATCATGAGTTTTGAGTAATGAAAACCAAGAGAACATTTTACATTCATATGAGAATGCAAAATCTTTTGCTAATAAGAGAGAAATAATTGACCTTCCTTCAAATTCACAGGCTCAATGCTCTCAATTAGGCCAACCACATAGAATGTAGCACATCTGTCACATAATGGATAATTATGCTTTGAATTAACTACCAAGACAGTGCTAGGAAAGTTTTGCATAAAGTATTTTCAGGCAGTGGATGAAACACTGTTGTAAACTTCAGTACATTCTAGGTTCCATTTCCTCATGGTAAAACGATTAGAACTAAGACTGAATTACATAGGCCCTTTGACCTCAAACTCCAGCAAAAGAAAACATGTCTACTGATGTATCACCTACCACTGCTTGTTCAGCCTGTACACACAATCTCTGCAAGTACAACACTTTGATCCAGGTGTTGCATACCACAAAGAGATCATTACTCACTCTGTCACATATACAAAAAAGTTTTTAGACTGCAAAAAGAAATCTCCTTTACACTTGCTTTTAGGAAAAACATCTCTGAAGATAAATGTTTTTCTGCTTTCTAAGAAGACTAATGTTTAAATGTTTTCCTGTTTTCCCTTTGCTTTTATTATGCAGTTTAAAGACTTTGTAGACTTCAGAGGCTCAGTAGTTTATATTTTTCTATATTATTACTCCACTTCATATTGATTGCTACATAACTTGTTATATTATTTTACACAAATCAAATACTTTTTAATGTTCCTTCTACCTAAATTGTAAGAAAAGCCAAAGACTAAGTTTTTGTCTTACTCCATGTCACTTTGAAATCAGGCTGAAATGAAAGAAACCTCTCATCTGAGATGGATAGTACAATAGTAGCTGAAAATTTCTATTATTCCATTTGATTTAATCTAATACTATGAAAATAAACTATAACAATATTGTATTTAATGTTGCATGGAATTTGTATTCATTTGTTAAATGATATATATTTTATTTTAAATCTTTGCTTTTGTGTGTTTGTACTAAAGAAGTTCAAATAATTTTGATTTTTTATTATGGATATTAATTCATTAATGCTTTTAGTTAGGAATACATGGACTTCTGTTTGCTAATGCATCTTAACTTATGTATTAAAGTTTGACACTGAAAGATAGACATAAACCTCTGAAACTTTGCATACTACTAAATTAAAGCATCTCTCTTGTAGATTATCAATGTTGATGTTAGCTGTCTACCACTACATAGCAAATTACCTCCAAACAAAATGGATTAACCTTGTAAGGTTACAATCAGCATGTCAGCCACTGTTGCAATTATGGGAAGGCTTGAACAGGGCTGCAGTAAGTTTTTATGATCACTCATGTGCTACTGGAATTAGGTATCAATTTCTTGCTGGTTATTGGCCAAAGGTTCTAGTTCTTTGCTATCCGGATAGCTCCATAAGGTCGTTTGAGGGTTCTCACAGCATAATAACATAACTGACTTCCCCCCAGAGGGAGAGATCCAAGAGAGAAGCTGACTTCTAACTGCCTTTTGTAACTAAATGTGTCAGGACCTCCGCTCTGTGCCCTTACGGAGAAATGGACTACTTAATCCAGTTCATAGTCAAAGAGGTTGGGTAAGAATTCAGCTGTACCCTTTAAAAGGAACAATATCTAAGAACATATGAACATATTTTAAAATCATCATGATCTTTCCTCTGGAAACTATTTACTTTCATTTCACATGAAAAGTATATTTCTCCCTTCTGAAAACCAGAAGTTCTACCCTTTCTAGCATCAATTCAAAGTCTAAACCTCATCCAGGTGCAGATGATACCCCTTGAGTGCATTTCCTTACTTGTAGCTCTTCAGGACTGTTCTAGAATTATGAGATGGCTAGACAAAGTAACTCCTCTACCTCCCAGGATGCTCTGGTAGAGTAAGTATAAAATAACTCTGTAGGCATCACTGTTCAAAAGGAGGGAAAGTGATGGCAGGAAGGGGACGCTGCAAATTTTAATTCTAGCTAGGATCATGTAGCTGCCTTGATTAAAACTAAAGTCTGCATGCTGATTTTCCATGACTCTTGGCTGTACCTTCAGGGATTTTGATCTGATCCTCCAAGTCATCATTTATTATACAAGGGAGTTCATGTTTGCAGCTGAATATTCTGCTTCCTGCTTGTGGAATTTTAGGGTACAAAGTTCCCTGTTTATTCCCTAGGTTTTTAGTCCTTTTCAACCCAAGCTGTTGGCATTTCTCAAAATCTTGCATATTTGGTGAGTCTTCTGTGAAATTCACTGCGTTCACACAATTTGACAAGATGAGAAATGTTACCTGGGCTTTTGATAAGGAAGCTGAGAGATAATGTTTTATAAGCTTAGATGGCTCCCTCTCAGAGCAGACCTATGAGCTATATTCTTAAATACCAAGACAGGGCTTTTGTCTGATGTGACTTTGAAGCTACATCTTTGCTTTTATATAACTATGTAAAAGATGTTTTCATTTACATTCTTGATTTCATTCCAAGAAGTGTCTTTGTTATAGTCTTGTATAATGTATTTGCCTTGATGTCTTAGGACCTCATCCATGCTAAGCAAGTGCTCTACCACTGAGCTACATGCCTGGCCCCAAAGGTTTTGTTAGGAAAAATTTAGCATCATTTGTTGTCTGAAAATTTTGCGTATTTTCAGAGCCAGCTCATTTATATTTAGTCCTTTCTGTAGTTTATTTATCTCCAGTTGTATTTTGCTGAAAAGAAAGGAAACAAAGACATGGCACCTTCAATATTTACCCTGAATTTTTTCTTAGATAAATGATTCAGTTCATTGCATATATTTTTCATTTTACTTTACACATTACCACATATGACACTGTCCTAAACTTTCTGCAGCTACATGAAAAGACCCCTTATTTCAGTTACCAAAAGCATTTTCTTTATGGGCAACTAAGATTCTATTTAAGGGGGCCAGGGATATCGCTCAGAAGCACAGCGCCTGCCTGACAAGTGCCAGGTCCTGAGTTTGACTTTTGGCATCCAAAAATGAAAAACAAATAAAAATAAAATAAAAGAGTCTATTTACTATCTCTTCGAAACTTTATAGAATTTCATTTTTATTATATTCAGAGTTCTAGTTTCCAGAAAATGCCCAATTACAAAGTTTCTCCCCCCTCTACTCTTTTTGGTTATGGAAGTGTTACATAACCATTCACCAAAGTCTTTAACAGTTTTCTAGTCTTGTGTAATAAATTTCTCAAAAGCTTACTAGCTAAACTTAGAAAACAGAGGGGCATCTGCCTTGGGGGTCTGGACATACGATGTGTGTGTAATAGGTCTTCAAAGCTTGTTCTTATTCCGCTTTCTACCTCTCTTCTCCATCTCACTTTGCTCTACATTCTCATGTTTGAGTACCTCACGGGAGAGAAACTAGGCTGCACTTAACCTTCTATGCATGATTGGTTAAACTTAGCATACCTCATTTTCCTTATCCATTCGTCATCTGTTGTTGGGCGTATAAGCCACTTCCCGCATTTAGCTATTGTGAATTAAGCTGATGTAAACATGACTATGCATGTATTACATTAATGTAATTAACTTTTTTGAGAAGATATGCAGAAGTGATATAGTTGAGTCAAAGGAATTCTTATGTTCAATGTTGTGAAGAATTTCTATACTGATTTTCATTATATATCATAAGTGTGTAGTGATAAAAAGTGTAAAAGTGAAAGTATTAGACAGTTAAGCATATTTTAAGCAGGGAAAGCATTCTGTTCAAAGCAAGGAAATGTTTTAAGTTTTCTTCTAGCCATTTCATAGTTGTTATTTACAGCAAAGTTTTCCTGAATTTCGAATTACCATGTAGAAATTGGGATGAATACCACAGAAGAATATAAACTACAAAAAGTGCATCAATCCTCAACAATAAAAACTTAAAAACACAGAATGTTTATAATCTCATCCTTTCTGTGAATCATGAATTTGGAGGTCAGTTTCTTGGGTGGGTATGGCTCCGAGCTTTCCATGAGATTGCAGGCAAGTTTCCCAGAATTGAAGTCATCCAAAAGCTTAATAAAGATAGAAGACCCATTTTGAAGCCCATTCACATAGCTGTTGTCTGATCCTCATCACAAGGGCCCCTGAGTAACACAGCTGGGTGGTTTTTATATCATGACTGGCTCCTCCTGAGAGGGAGAAGAGAGAATTGAAGAGAGAATGGAAATCTTAGAAGTAATAGTGTCATTTCTGCCTTGTCCATTAGAAGGGAGAAACTACTTCCATCTCACATGTAAGGAGAATGAAGTAGCTCAACTTCCTGAAGTGAGGTATCAGTGAATTTGTGAACCAGTTAAAAACCTCTACAACGAGGTACGTTTTCTGCATTGTAGAGGATTTAAAAGTACTTTTCTCCTCTACATCATTGTAATTGATGGTTTTGACATTTCTTTCCCAGAACATTCTCAACAATAGTCCTTATTCTTTTAAAAATTTCCTTTGAGTACTGTTTCTCTGGTTACTTTCTAGGTTCTTTTTTTTTTTTTTTTTTAGAAACATAAAAGTACAAAAACCTATTGACAAACAGACACCCATTATCATAGAAAATAGTACAATCACAACTAATCTATAGACAAGGTGATATGGTCTCAACAGTTGTTGTTGCTTTATCCATTGATATCTTCGAATTGTAGATGTATGGACCCATATACAGACATGCAAATTTAGTCAGA
>PVLD010001022.1:0-227476 GCA_004027595.1 Dinomys branickii | reverse complement strand
TTCCCTACTATCTTCTCTATAATTTGGTATTTTCTTTAATGTTTTTGTGTTAACTAATGTGAAGATAACTATGTAATACAACATCCAGTTCTAATTCCCTACTATATTCTGTATAACTTTGTATTTTCTGTATTGTTTATGGCTTTTCTGGTTCATATGTCTCCATTCTTTTGTCTTTAAAATAAAATTAAAAAAAAAAAAAGAAGTTAACCAGGACAACACCTCAAATAAATCTTCCCTTTAAGAAGAATAAATGCTCCATGAAAATAATGAATATATCACTTCAATTTAAAGCATGGTGTCTATGCAAGCCCAACCCTCCACATTCCTCTAGTCTTTATTACTCTAGACCCCACACTACTACCTAATCCAATGTACTTTCCCAGTATCATCATTCCAAATCAATTCCCTATGCTAAATCCTGTTTTATCCTGTTTGTTTCTCCACTTTCATGATCTATGATTCTTGCTCTTGAGTTGAAAGGTGTTATCTATTTAAACTGTCCCCCACTTACTAAATAGGCTCTCAAGTCTTAAAAGAATCTTTCTGAATTATCTCCAAAACCATAATGGACTCTGATTTTAGATTTTAACTAGCATCCAATTACCTATAAACTCACTGCCCACCCCTCCACTAGAGTAATATGACTCAATATTTTCACATAGCACTATGGCATAGGTGATAAATGTGGACAGTAACATTTGCACAGTTTTTTACAGCCTGTCTTTAATATATCCATGCTCATATGGCAACTTAACCTCAAGTACAAGGTCAGTCAGGAAACTGTGTATAGGAAAATAAATGCCAGAGACTTCAAAGAACAGTACCAATGTCTGAGTCTGACCCAGAGAATAATAGCAGGGAGTAACGAAGAGTAGAAAGGGGCAAGGTATCCAACTCAAACCTCACACTTTAAGAAGGATGAAATCAGGTCACAAGAGTCACAGCAAAAGCATCAAGGAGGACATGAGACTCCAGGTGAACTCTGACAGATTTGGACTGACTATGAACGAAGAAAAAAGAAGTTCCTGAGGGCAGAGAAAAAGCAATGGCATAGAAGCAACTGGATTAAATATATTCAGATAAAGAATTTATATATAGCTAGTATGTGCCAGGCATGATAGGAAATGCTTTTCATAGATCAGCCTTTATTTCTAATAAACAATCCTTGTATTCTAATCCCCACTTTATATAGCACAAAAACTCCAAGTCTCAGACAAACAGAAACCCCTGGTTTATCTTAATGGAAAGTCTATCCTGTTTATCTAGTGCCTTTTCCTCTTTTTTTTTTTTTTTTTTTTTTGCTGGTAGTACTGGATCTTTTTCCTTTGGCTCCTTAGAGAATATTTCAATTCTTATGCCCTGTCACTATCATTCTCCTAAAATGGTGCTGTGAAAAAAGAACATAAAGCTACCAATCCAAAATATGTAGATTTTTATATTCTGAGACAAGTTAACATGAAGCTACCAGTCTCTTTTTAAAGAGCAGATTGGTTTTATTAACATACTACAACCTATTTACTAGACTAGATTACTTAGCTAATACTGCTTCCATCTATGCAAACTAAAACATACTCTTAAGCTTCAGTAAGTAAATATATGCCATCCAGAGAAGTAGAAATACTGTATGATATGCCCAAGAAACATCTGGCACCCAAAAGTACTGAGTTACTAGGTCACTCTCTGGAAATGGTTATTCAGATGACTGCCCACCATGAACCAACTTATCTACGGGCCCATTCTCAGCAAAGAAAGAGGTACTTATGCAGCCCTGCTTTTACATAGAGTGTACTTACCAAGGGAAAAGAAGGGCACTTGACTAAGATTTTTTAACAGAAGCACAATGGGGAAGTAAGGAAGCGGGGGAAATTGCAAATAAGGAGATTCAGGTATTGTGTGCTTTGTACAATATGTAAAGAAGACTTTGAAAACTCAACTGCTTAAAAATACTTTCTGTTACTTGGTCCTATACAACACAAGAAAAATACATTAAATAGACTTTAAATTTTAGGTGGATTCTAGGAATATAAATAAAAATTCTGAAATATCATTTAGGCATATGTCTAATGGCCTGATACACAAATGGGCTAAAGGGTAAGAAGGCTATCACAACGTTAAAAGAAAGTGGAAAGGTATTCTGCATAGAAGGAAAAGCAGGGAAAAAATGAAGACATTATCAAGTGAGAGAAATCTGGAGAAATGAGTGCTTTAGTTGCCTGGGTTACAAGCCATAAAATCTTGAATGCTAATATGAGGAATAAGAAAATTACCAGTGTGTAAGACAGATTTAATTTTATCATGGAGAAAGTGAGCAAAAACGATGCAAAAGTTAACAAACTCTTTCGAAGTGTTGAGTGCCAGATAAATGAAGGTTCCTGGCATTCTCTGTATTCAAGAAGTACAGCCACTGTGGAAATCAGTGTGGAGATTCCTCAAAAAACTAGGTTTAGAGGTCCTATATGACCCAGGGTCCTGTTTCCCTTCTGGGTATTTTTCTGGGAGAATTGAAAATATCATACCACAGCAATATATGTGCACCCATGTTTATAGCAGAGCAATTTGTCATAGCTAAATCTTTGAAACAACCCAAATGTCCATCAACTGAGGAATGGATAAAAAGATGTGATATTTTTATACAATGGAATATTAGTCAGCTATAAACTCTAGGCTTTTATAGGTAGATAGATGCAACTAGAGACCATACTCATAAGTGAAATAAATCAGACCCATGTGTGTGAACATCGTATTGGCTCCCTAATTACAACAGAAAAGGTAAGAAACTGCTCAAAAGCAAAGACAACTGGGATGGGGCAAGGGAGAAAAGAAAGAAAGGGAAATATATATATAATATACATATATATATATATATACACACACACACATACACACACTCACATAAGATAGCTCAGATAATTGTACTACTAATTTCTATTGGTTTATTGAAAGGAACAATTAATGACTAAATGTTTGATCTATTTTGCATGCTTATATCAGGTAATCTGAACAACTACTTTGAAGATAACCATATGCAATATAAAAACCATTGTGGATTTCCTATCATTTTGTTTTGAAATTCTGTATCATTTTTACTGGTTTTTATTTTATTCTCTCTTTTTTTTTTTTTTTACTATTTTTACTCTCTTTAAAAGAAAAAAAAAGTCAAAATGCGGTGAAACTAATGGGCATAATTATATTAGATAATGATCTTGAAAACTGATACATCTGCAATAAACCAAGTGCTAAAATAATGCAATGGGTAGGGGTGGAAAAGAAATACATTTACAAAAGAAATATATTTGAGCCATGCTTTGAAAGATAAATACAGTTTCTTCAGGTAGAGACAAGGGGATAATGTACAGGGTAGTAAAGTCTTATTTGGAGAGATCTATTGTGAATGGAAAGCAGGAAAAAGAAACTAGGAAAATAATAAATTACATACTCTACAAAAGAGAAAATGAGTTAAGAGCTACAATTCTACTCCTAGATATAACTCCAAGAGTATTACAAACACGTCTATGACACAGGAAAAGCATCCGACAAAGTCTACTATCAATTCATCATTAAAAATTCCACATAAAATTGGAATGGATAATCTTTATCTCAATCTAAGAAAGCCATCTATGATAAATCTACAGCCAACATCATACTAAATCATCAAAAACTAAAAGCTTTCACTCTAAAATCAGGAACAAGACAAGCATGTCCACTCTTACTTAACATAGTTCTAGAAATGTTAGCCACACCAACTAGGTAAGAAAAAGAAATAAAAGGAATAAGGCTAGGAAAGGGAAAAGTTAAATTATCATTATTTGAGGATGACATGATACTTGACAGAAAAGACTACATAAACGTCACCAAAAGACTCCTAGAATAACCAAATTCAGTAAAGTAACTGGACACAAAGTCCATATTCTAAAATCAACAGCATTCCTGTACACAAACAATAAAATCACTGAGACATCAGGGAAACCACACTTTTCACAATAACACAAAAAGAAAAGTAAAAAAAAAGAACAGAAAAGGAGAAAAGAAAAGAAAAAAGAAAAAAATAGGAATCAACCTAATGAAGTAAAACACTTCTACATTGAAAATTGTAGTACTCTGAAAAAGGAAACTGAAGAGGATATTAGAAAGTGGAAAGATATCCCTTGTTCTTGGGTAGGAAGAAACAAAGTGAAAATGGCCATACTTCAGAGTATCCATACTTCTAGATTTAAAGCAATCTCAATCAAAATACCAATAGTGTGGCCCTGAATCAAGGCCAGCAGTTTTCTGTAGCTGTTGGTTTCAAGCAGGTGGCTAAAGTGGTATCTTTCTAAGGTCTGTTGGCCATTTCAGAACTTTAGAAATGTAATGGTCAATTCATTAGAAAGTAAGAAATAACTAAATAACTTTTATGAGAGAACTTCAAGATGGTGACCAGTTGGCAGCAGAGAGAAAACCTCCCGGAGGAATGCCACTCAGACAAAGGACAGGAGGGAAAGAGGTGGGTATATTGAACTCAGGAAGGATCTGAAATGGGAATTGAAGCCCTCGGAAAGACTGAGCAAAACCTCTGCTGGAGGAAAGTATCGGAGATAGACCATGGCGTGGTAGGAGGGAGAGGAGAAGGAGGAAGTCACCTCTCCAAGCACACCCATGGTCCGTGCCCTTGTTCCAGCATTTGCAGCTTCAGCTTCGGACGCCCACACTCATGGAAGCCTCCCGACTCAGCCAGGATAGAGCGGAGTTCCAAGAGCTGGTCCAGGGCTGAAGAGAGGAGGGCGCAGCCAAGAAAGGACGCAATGGCTGTCGGGAGCAGTTGTCAAACCCAGTGTGAGAATGAGAGGTTGCGACAGCCACTGGGGCCGAGTCCCCGCCCTGCGGCAACCTTCCTAATCAGTGGCTGGAGAGAATCAACGCAACTAGTACACAGCCCACCATGCCCGGCTCTGCACCTGCCTCAAGGTGGTGACCCCCTGCCTCTCCGCTGGGTGAGCGGCTACCGGCGGAGAGCAGTGGGGAACCTTGGCTGGGAACCTTGGCGGCGAGCCGTGGCAGCTCCCAGGGATCTGGCCAAGGAGCGGACAGGGGCTCCAGCACTACAACAGGAGGGAGATGCAGATGAAGGTGGATTGCATGGCTCCATGCCCTTCTCACTCCAATATCAGGCAGGAAGCACGAGCTGGGTTGCCAGGGCTCAGCTCCCACCCTGAACTCTCCCTGGGAGCACCATGAGTCTGGGCAGCTTGAGCAAGCACTGCCTGTTCCTGGCAACAATGGGATGAATCCACGGTCTTCAGGACTCACCCCAAACCATTAATGTGAGCACCAAGAAGGTCTCCTTCCAGCTTGCACATATGAACCTTGCATGAACCCATAGCAACAAATTAGATGAAAAGCAGCACACCGGGAGTCTGAAAAACAACATACTCTATACAGCAGACCCGAGAAAATCTTCCAACTCTATTCTAGAACTAATCTTTAAACTCAGTTCATACCCTGAACTAACACAGTGAGAACGGGCCGGGGAGATTTCAAGCCCTCATACCAAGCATCGTAAGTTTGTCCAATGCCCAGCTGCAAGGGGTGGGGAACAGTAATACTGGAGATCAGGAGGAGGGAGGAGAAGAAAAGGCCTCTGGCATCGAGGCAACGGGACAGCGCCAAACGGGTCACTGAGGGTGCCCCGACGGGGGCACGTGCCCCATGGCGGCTCCGCTGAGGGCCCCGCTGAGGGCACCCCACGGACTGGACCCACCCCCACCCATAGCATGGTGACGACGGGGCGGAACAGGGCAGTCTGCTGTGAGCATTGGTGCTTTTCCACCTCTGACCATGGCAGTTTGTATACACCCATGTGTGCTATAGTACGGTCTGAGGTAGCTATATCTCTTCCCAAGGCGAGAGTCCAGGGGTATAGATAAACCCAGGAAGACAGTTATTATCACAGGGAAGATGACTGATTGAGTGGTAGGGCAACGGAGATAAGGGAGGAGAAAATTGAATGATCAAATGGGCCATCGTCTGTGTAACTGAGTAACATGTGAAGGTAACATTATGCAGGACAGCATCCAGAGCTAATTCCCTTCTACGTTCTCTATAATTTGTATTTCCTCAATCGTTTTTGTATTAACAGAAGTGAAGATAACTTTATATTATGCAGCATCCAGTGCTAATTCCCTACTGTCTTCTCTATAATTTGGTATTTCCTTTAATGTTTGTGTGATAACTAATGTGAAGATAACATTATGTAAAACAGCATCCACCCAGTGCTAATTCCCTACTAGGTTCTGTATAATTTTGTATTTTCGATACTGTTTATGGCTTATTCTGGTTCATATGTCTCCATTCTTTTGTATTTAAAATAAAACTTGAAGTTATACTACAAAACAAATGTGACAAAAATAGCATGATAGCCTCTGGGAGTGCCTTGCTGGGGCAGAGCCTGGAACTTTGCAGGGGCGAACCCACCGACTTTACCAGATCCCCTAGGGCCCTGAGGATTTATCAATGGGGAGCAGACCATAGGGTATCTGATTCCCTGCCTATGTACCATCTTTGAGGGTGGGGGCTTTTCCACTTAATGCCATAATAATTTGAATGCACCCATGTTTGTTACAGCATAATTTGAAGCAGCCACATGCCTTCCCAATATGAAAGCCCAAGGGAGTAAATAAACCAAAAAGTACAGTTATCATCAGAGGGAAGACAATTTATTGGGTGGGAGAACAACAGAGATGAGAGTGGAGAAAACTGTTGAATTAATGAAATGTGCCATTATTTGTACAACTGAGAACAAAAGCGAAGATATCATTTTGTAATACAGCATCCATTGTTAATTCCCCAATATCTTCTCTATAATTGTGTATTTCCTTTATTGTTTTTGTGTTATTCTGGTTTATAACTGAATAACAAATGCGAAGATAACATTTATGTACTACAGCATCCATTGTCAATTCCCTACTATCTTCTGTAAAACTTTGTATTTCATTATTGTTTTTGTGTTATTTGGGTTCATATTCTTTTATCTTTAAAATAAAAAAATTTTCTTTAAAAATAGCATGGTAGTGGCAAAAAAAAGCAGACCCAATGATCAATAGAACAGATTAAAAGATGCAGAAACAGCTCCAAACAGATTCACCCACCTTGTCTTTAAGGGGTCAAACACCTCCACTAGAGGAAAGATAGCTCTTTAATAAGTGTCACTGGAAAAAGTGGCTTTCTACATGTCTAAGATTAAAATTAGACCCCTAGTCCCATCATGCACTAAACTAAACTCAAAACTATCAAAGATCTAAATACTAAAACAGAAACACTAAGTCTGCTAGATGATAGAATGGGTAGAACTCTTGAAAACATACAGATATAGGCACAGACTTTATGAACAAAACACTCACCATACAGGAAATATCACAAAGAATCAACAACTGGGATCTCATCTAATTAAAACATTTTTGCATAGCAAAGGAAACCACCAACAGAGTAAAGATACAACACACAGAGTGGGAAAAAATTTTGCCAGCTGTTCCTTAGACAAAGGACTGATATCTAGAATATATAAAGAACTCAAAGGAATCCTTCTTTCTTGTTAGTGGGAGTGTAGACTGGAGCAACCACTGTGGAAATCAGTGTGGAGATTCCTCAAAAAACTAACAATGAAGATTCCATTTGATCCAACTATTACCCTTCTTATATCTTCTCAAAAGGATTAAAAGCATCATACCACAGTGACACATGCACAACCATGTTTATGGCAGCACAGTTTTTAATAGCTACATCTTGGAAACATCCCAAATAACCATTAGCTGATGAACGGATAAAGAAGATGTGTTTTTTTATTATATAATGGAGCACTACTCTGCCACAAAGGATAAACTTGAGACATTTCTAGGTAAATGGATGCACCTTGAGAACATACTCCTAAATAAAATAAACCAGACACATATCTTTAAATAACAACTAAAATGTATAATAGATATTATCAAATAGGAAGAAAATTTTCAAATGGGAAGGAGAACAAGAGAGGGAGGATGGGGAAAAGACAAAAAGAACAGAAGGTAAAAATGGACACAAAGCTTTTTAGTAAATAGGAGGGTAAGGTTGAAGGGATGGGACAGAAATGGAAGAAAAGAAACAAGATATATCAGGTACAGGTACAAATTCCCTATGATGAATGTGATCATTATGTATATCTAAAATGTACCAATAAAATTAATTTTAAAAAACATACTGTCTATGAAAAACTTGAACATAAGTGTTCACAGCAGTATTCTTCCTAACAGCTAAAAGTTGAAAACAATTCAAATACCCATCAACTGATGAAAGGATAAATATGTGGTATATCCATACAAATGAGTATTATTTAACCATAAAAAAGACATTAAGTTCTAACTGATGCTGCAACATGGATGAATTTTGAAAACACTGTAAATGAAAGAAGCCAGTAACATGGTACCACATACCGTATGGTTCTACTATGAATTACTCATGACAGGTGAATCTACAATTAAAAAGTGGGGTGAAACCATAATTTGTGTCTTTTTCCATCCATCTCAATGAAGTTCACCTGTGTACTAGGCAGCTAGTGAATGCTCAATGACTATTTATTAATTGGTAGTACATATAAAATTATATATGAAACAATGAAAAATACAACAACAGATTCTCTTTTGTCCAATCAATTAATCTAACAACTTTAAAGAAGTGTTTTATATAAAATATAGGATACTTATTCTTCTGAGGTAAAACTAAAACTTTCTGAATACCTTTTAGGACCACCTCAACATAAGAAATGCTGGTTTTTCTATTTTAGAAGAACAACTCCCTCTTACTTAAAGTAATTTTATTATAATAAATGTATTGCCATCAAAAATTTAGAGTTACAATTCCTTTCTGAAACCAGTCCATTATTTCTTAAATTACTTTCTCTATTAGAATGTGTTTTCTAACTTAGAGATACTGATTTTTAAAATTTGGTAATATAAAAGGCTTTCAATTCATAGTTAAACATAAAACAAGAACTGTGAATTAAAAACAATTTCATTTTAATTGAAATCAAGTCAATGGATCATTATTCAAAAGTATGTATGTTCATCAATATAAATAAGCTTTCGTTTCTAAGAGTTTCTGTTTGAGCCTAAAATCCTAAGATAGCCCCTAAGTTGCACCACAATTCAACTACTAAGAAAAAGCTAAGTAATGCTTCCCATGACTAACTGGATTAATTCTTTAGCCCAAACACAATTACTGTTCTCCACACTGTTCCATTGAACATCTAAATAAGCATCCCAAAGCTTACTTGATTCAAAGAAAAGATCCAGACCAAGGAATAATCCCAATGTATGAAGTTTACATTTTATGCAAGGTTTTTTTTTTTAAGGGAAAAATCTATAAGTGGTAATCAGGAAAGGAAATAGTCATTTTAAACAGGTGTTTAGGATGACATCTATTGACTAAAAGATATCTTTGTTTAAGGAATACTGCACAGATTCCAGTAGATGTCTTTTTCTAAAACCGATTTTTCTTACTTAGTTTTTGAATCTAGACTTGTCCACAGCTGAAACACACACTAGTACTGAAAAGAACAATTCTTTGAGAAATAACCTATTAACACAGAAACACGTATTATATCTACATTTCATGCTTTAAAAAATTTTCAATTTCAAGCATGTAAGAAAAGTGTTGCTTTCTGACAAGGTTTACAAACACCTCATTCCCCAATACATTTCTAAATTTTAAAAATCAGGAATGCACATCTGCTCTAAAGAAGAGACGATGGTGAGGCCAAGTAAAGGACAGTGGGACAAATAAACTGTACTGAAATAATTCTCAAAGGTTTAAGGATTAAAATGAAAGAAACAAATAGTTTATTTACTAATTTCAGATCAGATTCTCTGACAATTATGATTATGTCATCTGATTATAAGATAGGCTGCTTTTTTAACACTTGCCAGGAACTGCATGGTCAAGTTCACTGTGTTGGAGAGAGAATGCCAAAATGAGGGTGCTTTGATTGGTTAACCTATAGGGTTTCTTCTCACTCCAAAGACTAGTCATTTAATTTCCACTATTTCTTATCTAAAGTTATGAAATGAGAGCTGTTTTGCCATCTCCATAAATGCCCCCTGGGAGACTGCTATAGTTGAATTACTGTTTTTAAAAGCTCTTTACACTTTTGCATTTAACTGAAGGATTATTTACTGTTAGGTAGCTCTCTACAGCTGTCTCCAAGGAGTTCCACTAACAATGCCAATGGACTTTCATAAAATCAAGCTACTTAGCTGTGGTCTTCTAACGAAGGCTGTATTAATGGCAGGGCTTCCTTGAATTATTGGAAACTAGACTGCTGAAAGGAGGCAGGTTAAATGTTTGTTTTTTCTCTCCTTTGTGTAGAAATGAAAATAAAATGTAAAATTCCTACTCAGTTGTGATTCATGTTTATGTTGATTAACAGGGGGTTAAACAGCCTGAACCTCACCTTTAGCAACTGCAGGTATAATCGGATTAATTTAAATGGTTATTAATGCCCTTTGGAATTCTAATTAGTCAGCAGGACAGTTGATGCAGATAGCCTTCGGGAAGGGGGCAGGATTATTCTCTCAATCAGAGTTCAAACTATTCTCAGAGCAGCACCCCTAAATAATTCCTGTCCACCCACTTGGGCAGTAGCAGAGGGGGTGGGCAGGGAGGTGGTGAAAACCTGAAGAAATACAAAAGGACAAAAAAGTAAGAAGAAATAAGGAAAAAAATAAAAAAGCAAAATTTTCAATATACTTTAAGAATTACTAGTAATAATAGAAAGAGAAACAGTGCACTTTTAATAAGTAAAACAAATAGTTCTCAGTAGAAAATAACAGATTATTTGGACTGGAATCATACAACAAATTAGACATAAAAATAAAAGTACTTTTCACTCAGGAAAAGATTGCTTTACCATGCTAAACTGAAAAAGCAAATGTCTCATATGGCTCAAAATGTTGTTTTTGAATTTGCTCATTTAATGTACACACAAATAAGCCCATTTCCTTGTATGGGTTCTAAAACATGTACACAATATGATGTATGAAATCAAAGAATGGAACAACAACAAAAAACCCTTCAGACCTGGAATTCTAATTCCTTCACTTATTTTAAATTTTACATTTGATTTTAAAAATCTATCAGGAGTTCCAACTCCAGGTAAAATGGAATACATATATTCTACCTTGGTTTTCCCATTGAATGCAAGCTTAAAACTCAGGATAGAATACATAAAGTACCTAGTTAAGGCAGACTGGGGAAGATCAGAACTTGAATTACACTAAACTGATGGTAATTTTACTACCACAGTCCTCTCTGGTATCCCTTGGTTTAGACTCAACAACCAAAATCTGAAAGTAGGCACTCAGTAGACACAGACAACGCCAAAAGAAGCCTTCTAGTTTTTCTGTTTGAAGAGCGGTCTCCTAATGCTCAGACAAAGTGGAGGAAATGCCCTAGGTTTCTTTTTTCTTTTCGATATTCTCCTGTACCCCAGCCCTAAGCAATCATGATGGTAATGGAGACAGTGACAGCAGCAGCAGTGGGGTCCACAGGAGTCTAAAACTCTGAAGGAAGCAGCTTTCCTCTCCAAGAGGAGGTCATGATCTCCTGCTTACTTCTTCTGTCTTCCTGCTACAGGGCTTCAGATATGGGCAGAGTTGTGTGCATCAGAAGAGAGATCAGCTTGAGGCTGGTAAAGGAGATCATGAGAAGTGAAAAGCATAGGAAATTGGCCCCACAAAATTGTTTTTAAACTTCTGGGTTTAGGCCCTAATCCAAGTTGTGTCGGTATGAAATTGATGCTAAATTAAGACAGCAAAAGCTATAAAAACTTCACTATCATTCTTAGGTAGGCCAATGTTTGGCATACCACAGTATAAATTTGAATGAAACACAAAGGGTTTTATAAAAGAAACTGTCACAACTGAATCACAAGCCAGAGAAGGCTGGTTAGAATTTACTACCTGAATCCAACCATACATACTGCCTATCAAAACAAAAGTACCAATATACTATTTAGCCAAGACAAAGAGTCTCATAATATAATACTCAAAATTGTCCAGAATACAGCCCAAAATAATGACATGAAAAATCAGGAAAACTTCAATTTATGAGAAAAGATAATTAACAGATGCCAACACTGCAATAACCTAGATAGACTTAACTGAACAAAGTTTTAAAGTCATTATTGTGAAAATGTACCAACAAGAGCAAACACTCTTAGAATGACTAAAATGATGGAAATTTTCTCCAATAAAAAAGAACCCAATGGAAAATTCAAAAACTAAAATATACAATATCCAAATGAAAGTCTCACTGAACAGGTTCAACAGCTGAATGGCTATGATAGAAGAAATTATCAGTGAATTTGAAAAGATTAATATTAAGTACCCAATCTTAACAGTCCTCAAGGACTTAAGGTACGATAACCAGAGGTCTAATATTTATTTCCCAAGTTCCAAAAGGAAAGGAGAAAGTCTGAAAGGAAAAAGAAGAATGATTTGAAGGAATAATAGTTTAAAGCTCAAATTTTCAAATTTAAGTTTCTGCTGCATTATTTATAGAGGAACAAAATGCAATAATGGATTTCTCATCAGAAACCACAGAGACAGGAGGAAGTAGAAATTTTTAAGTGCTTATTAAAAAAAAAAAAAACTGAGCCAGAATGGTGGCACCTAGCTGTAAACCCAGCACACTGGGAGGCTCAGGAAGAAGGATCACAAGTTTGAGCCCAATGGGAAACTTGGAAAGACCTTGTCTCAAAAAAAAAAGTTAAAGGACTAGGGTTGTAGCTCAGTGTAACAGCCCTGGTTCCATTTCCATTACTGCTGAGGACAGACAAACAGAAGGAAGGAAGAAGTAAGGAAGGAAAGAAAAGAAGAAGAGATGGAAGGATAAAGCCTTCATAAAATTTCCTGTTACAACTTTTAAAGAAGGGCAACTGTATGAAAAACCAAATATCCATATATCTTTAACACTAAAGCCATTTTCCTCCTTTTTTCTCAGTGATCTTCCTTTCTCCTTGGGTAAGCATCCCTGGCAGGTAGCCTCAATTCCCTTTCACTGAACTTACCCTATAAAAGACATCATAGCCTGCAGAAGAAGTACTGGTCTGGTGTCCAGTGCCAGAGCAGTCCCTCTCAGGTTTACTCTGAAATAAACTTGTACTGTTGAGCTCATACCTCTTAACAAAATTCCTTTGAGTGCCAAACTGGAAAGAGATTGTTCCAGTTTAGAAATTCCAGATTACTAAGTACAAATTCATATATATAGAAACAAATACTCTGAAGAAAAGCCATAATCTAATCTTAGAAATAATTTCCTCTTTAACTCATCTTGTTCTTAAAGATTTTATTCCTGGCCTAAATAACATCTTATCTTTGAATTTGTGAATTTTGTTTGTTTTTAAATAAAATGCATGACATTCAATAATACTACTACATTCTTAAAAAGCAGGCAAACCTCAGTTACTTCCAATCTTTAGGGTGTTTGTAACACTCTAAACATTAAACAGTATAATGTCATAAATCCAACTATAGTATATAATCTCTAAATTACATTAAATGGGATAAAAATATACAACACATTAATGAACTTTACGTTTTCATAACACCTTTTACACTGTATAAAAGTTTATGAAAACCCATTTCTCACCTCTTATAGCTATTAAATAAAATACAGTGTGTTTCTACTTGGTATCTGTTACTGTGGAAATGACATCAGTCTTAGAACTGGAGTAACCTCTGCCATTTCTCCTGCACCAAATTTCAAGATTTGTTTCCATGTTACCCACAGAGGTGGAAAGAAAGTAAAAGGTATAAATATCTCAAAATAAATAATATTAAATTAAGTACCTATAATGTTTATCATAACCTTTTTTTTTTTTTTTTTTTTTTGGTCTTTTTGAGACAGGGTCTCACTATGCAGTTCAGGCTGGCCATAAACTCAGTTTGTAGCTCAGGCTGGCCGCAAACTCACAACGATCCTCTTGCCTCAGCCTCCAGAGGGCTGGGATTACAGGTGTGCGCCACCACGCCCAACAACCCTCGTTTTGAATGTGGTTTTGAATGTGCGTGCACAAGGGCACAATGGAGACAGCACTCTTACCACTGAGTTACATCCCCAACTAGAGCTTCCCTTGAAAATATACTCTAGAGAACAAGTTTTTAGTACTTTGAAGAAAAATTGTAACAAAATGAGTTTAACCAAAAAAGATTCTCAAGCAAAAACAAAACACCCTACTTCACTGTGAAGGGGAAAGGAGTTCAATTTTACTGATTAATAAGGGGAGATATAATACAACCTCTGTGACATTTAAGCTTAACTGTCAATTTCATTGGCTTGGAATCTGCCTAGGGGATTGGTAAAACATACTTCTGGTGGTATCTGTATCTGGGTGGTCATGAAGGTGTCCTCTTGGAGTCTATATCTGATCCCTGGCTCGCTGTTTCCTGGTGCTGTTCTCTTACTGTTTTTCAGCTGCCGTGAAATGAACAGTTTTGCACTGTCACATCCTGCCACCATCATATTCTTGTCTTGGAGCTAGCTAGTCTACTACGGACTGAGTCCTCTGAAATCATGAGCAAATTAGAGCTCAACATTTTAAAATTGTGGGTGTGTGGCACTGTGTCCCAGTAATGGAAAAGCTCATACAACCTCCAAAATATTATTAGATGTTAAAAAAGCATGCAACAAACATACCACTTTATAATATGATGCTTAGCAAATTGAAGTTCTGAAAACTGGAACACATGAAAGGACTTATTCTTTTTAGTACTATATATTGAACAGTACCCCCTCCATGTACAAGTACCTAGTACACAGGAATGAGACTTTATTTGGAAATGGGTGCCAGACATAATTAACCATTTGAAATCTTAAAATGAAATTATCTTGGATTTAGGATAGGCCCTAAAATGAAAGGGACAGAAACTGCTCAAAAGTAAAGAACAACTGGGATACGAGAAAGGAGAAAAGAATGAAAGAAGGAAGGGGAATAGCTAAGATAATTGTACTACTGATTTCTATTGGTTTATTGAAAGGAACAGTTAATGCCTAATTGTATGATCAACTTTGAATGCCTATGTCTGGTAATACAACTACTTTGAAGATAACAATATGCAGTATAACAACCTGTGTTAATTTCCTATCATCTTGTTTTGAAATTCTTTATTGGTTCTTAAAATTCTCTTTAAAACAAAAGAAATGCAAAAAAAAAAAAATTAGAGAGAAATTTGGGACTACAGGCATATGAAGACAGAGGCAAAGACTGTAATGATGCGCGTTCAGAAGAATGCCACGGCTCACCACTAGCTACGAAAAACCAGAACAGAGGCATTGACAGAATTCCCTTAGTGTCTCCAGAAGGAGTTAACCTGCCAACAGACTGGCTTCTAGAATAATGAGTTAATAAATCTCTACGGTATTAGGCCAGTAAGTCTATGGCAAATTGGTAGAGCAGCCCTAGGAAACAAATACATTCCTTAAGGAAAGTACGATACAAGAAGGATTGGTATTTATGTGCAAAACAATGCCAGCTGGGTTACTTAAAGGCTCCAAATATTAGCTGGTATTTATCTTATCATTTGACATCAGATCAAATGAAATATCCAGAATGGGAGACTTTTGCCAAAAGAGTTTCCAAGTGATGGTGGATGATTGCAACCACTAAAATAAGTGTTCAGGAGCCTAAATTTATTAAGAAAAAGATCTTCATAGGACTTGAAGGACTTAAAAGACCTCCACCAGACTACTTCTAGAAGTCTCTCATGACTTGTAGAAACTTGCAGCTTGGTCTTTGGTAGTTGCTTCCTAACCTAAAAATTTTTGCTAAGTTTTAAAGGCTAGTTGACAGGGACAACACATACTAAGAAAAAGAAAGATTTTGGGAAGATGCAATCAAAAGACACAGGAGATCCAGTTATCAGGTATGTTGAAATATTAGCTTTGGTAAAATTTCTAGAAACCCACAAATAATCTGAAAGATAGATGTGACATGATTCAAAATAGTCCTAAGTGACTACAGCTTTCCCAAATGAGTCTTTTTACACTATTTTCATGACCATTTAAAATACATTTTGAAAACAATTCTTCCAAGCTGGGTGTGGTAATGCATACCTGTAATCCCAGCACTCGGGAGGCTAAGGCAGGAGGATCATTGCGAGTTCAAGACCAGCCTGGGCTACAAAGGGAGCTCCAAGCCAGCCTGAGCTGCATAGTGAGACCCTGTTTCAAAGACAAAAAAAGAAAAAAAGAAAAAAAAAGCACTCTTCCATAAAACAAATGCCTTTCATAGTTGTAACAGGCCTACCTCTCTAAGTATTCAGAGTTTATCCTCTCAAAAAGAATTAACCAAGCAACTATTCCCTAGATATACTGTATGCCTGGGCAAACTGACATCCTAGGTGTGGCCCAAAGTTATTAAAAAAATTAAAAATAATAAAAAGAGAGGTCAAAACTTGGGTTAAAAAATAGCATTTTACTACGTGTAAAGCAGTTCAACCTTTATTTGGATCTCAATTTTTATTTTATTAAGTTACTTTTATTTGTATCCAATTTATAACTTGATTATCCTGATTTATTTATAACTTATATGTGAAATAACTTAATTCTGTTTTAGATAAAGATTAAAATTTTTATGGGTTAAATAATTCAGTAATTGAGATTTGTCTTTAAAAATTCTAGATGGGAAAAGAAAGACTAAGATAGATTAAACAAAACACTCATGAGTTGTTAATTACTGGTTCTAAGTGACAGAAATGGAAATTTATTATTTTTCTGTACTTGAACATATGTTTAAAATTTCTCATAATAAAGCTTAGATATTTGGAATTATTCATAATTAACTCATTTTTCTATTTTTAAATCAAGGATTTATTTATCTGTATGCAACAGGAACACCTAATGGCAATAGCAAGCAATAATAAAATCCATACTCAACATATAAAATGGCTACTTCCTAAGACTCTGACATACCAAAAATAACCTAAGAACTCCACTCCACCTAGTACTAGTTTAATGGCTTTCAAATATTAAACTGATAATCTAACACTACATAGTTTTATATGCCAAGAGGTCATTAGTAATATAATTTCATTCTCAATCTCAAAAACTGCTCAAAGCACTTGGTCTCTGATTTTCTGTATTTTAAAATGAATTTTTCATCTTTAGTTCATTTCTTTAAGGCAGACTTCCAGGTTACTTGGGCTTAAGAGGTTTACTGTACCAAGTCATTCCATTCGATGCAAGAATCCTACAACATAATTGAGATGTTTACGAGTCTAAAACTCTGCTCCATGCAAATGCAATGTGTATCAAGTTCCACTTCAACTAACAAGATTTATACACCATTGTAATGGACCATACTTTTCAACAAGTATGAATATACCAACATAATTTAAATATAGCAATAAATCCAGGGGCTGGGGATATAGCTCAGCAGCATAAGCACTTTCCTGGCAAGCCTGAGGTCATGAGTTCAATTCCCCTACCAAAAAGAAAAAAAAAAAAAAATCCAATCACCCTCTTTGGAGTATTGACTTCCCTACTGATACCAAGCACAAAAGAGAATTTCAGAAAGAGAGGTATCAGGGGGTTCAAGAGAAGTAAAAGATCAGGAGCTCAAGAGTAGGATCCTGCCTTGCCCAACCAGTAAAAAAGTTTAGCACTTCCAGCTTTATGTTCTTTAAATGCTGTTCCTTAAAGTGAGTCAATAGGAATCTGAAAAACTGCAAGTAAGGACTCAGTAAACAGGAAATGACCTGTGATCCAAAATATTTGGTCTGAATCTTTAGATGACACAAAAGAAGTTAGTTCTCAGGTCAGGTCAGTTAATGGCATTACATACATTAAATGGCTACATAATAAGGTCTAGCACAAAAGCATCCAATACGTATTAGCTGAACTAACACTTCTAAAATTTACCAACTTAACAGAGATGGGTGAACATCAGTGTAAGATACTCTACTGAAAGATTCTTTTTTTTTTTTTTTTCATCTTTTTGAGACAGGGTCTCTCTATGCAGTTCAGGCTGGCAATGAACTCATTTTGTAGCCCAGGCTGGTCTCAAACTCACAATGATTCTCCTGCCTCAGCCTCCTGAGCGCTGGGATTACAGGAGTGCACCACCACACTTGGCTCTGCTGAAAGATTCTTTAACACCAACCCAAGGCTATTTATAGAAACCTAATCCCTACCTAACACTGTGAAGATAAATTTAGATAGGCTTAGGGCAAGAGAAGGAACTGGGCTTGAATTTACAAAACTAGCCAAGGGTTAAGCGGGAACTATCTAGCAGAAAGCATCACAGTATTTTCATTTTACATGGGTGGGCTATAAGCAGGACCCGTCGGGTTCTTAAGTCTCTTACTCCCTTGGGCATATTACTTCATCATACTTATTTGATCTATAAATGAGAGATAATACAACAATTCGCTGGGTTGCTCTGAGGATGAAATTGGTTAATACATTTAAAGTACTCAGCAAAGTACAATGAATAAATATTTGATATCAGTGTTGCCATACTTGCCTGATAAACTGAAACAAATTAGTTAGTTTAACCATATAAAACTGCTCTTTTCTTAGGATAGAATACTTTCAATATCAATACTTCCTTACTACTCAAATGAAGTTTTAAAAAAAAGGACGGCAAAAACAAGCTATTAAAAATGTTTAAGCTACAGTTAACCCAAGAATGCACTCACTTAGGAGGCCTAAAATATAACTGAAGGTAAAGGATTTCTGCAGGAGGTTGAAAACAAACTGCATTTCAAATAATAAAGCACACAATTCAGTCTGACTGACCTCTAAGGCAACCAATATTTTACACTGGATTGATTTTGAAAGCTGAACTAATATTTTATATTCAAGTATATACTCTCTTTGAGTCACAAAATCAATGTTCACACAATTTCAAAAGGTATGCACTGTATTGGTATTTATTATATTAAAAGATGTCTAATTTTCATCACATGAACATTTTACACAGCTAATGCTGCTTTATGAGTTTTAATCTAAAAAGTACTAAAAATTTTTCATCCACATAATTGTTAAAATATATTTATATTTCATAAATGTTTATCTTGATTTTTATATAAAATTTCTTTTTTTCTAAGTATTTTCAGAATAGTAAATTTCTCCAATTTAGTAACATGTTTACAATCTACCTGACAGGCTATCGATCTTACCAACAGAAATGAGTACATGGCAATATAAAAAATGATACAATTTTAATAGTCTGATTTTCATCAAGGATGTTTTAGATGTATCTTTTAAATTACAAGATAAGTGTGGTCTTTATATGTAAAACCATAGAAGCAAAACTAATGTTAATAATAAAGAGATAAATGTGACTGATGAATAAAAATTAAGGTAAGATTGATACACAAGGCCCTGAGTTCAATCCCTGGTACTGCCAAAAAAAAAAAAAGTTAAGATTGATAAAAATTAATATTTTTTAAAAGTGACACCTATAATTTTGTAAATTTAAAAACTCAAAAAAGGCCAGCCAATTTCGGTCCAACTCACATCCTTACCAACAGCTTCAATCCTCTCAGCATGAGATTAAATCCTTAAATGTCAAAGAAGACTGAATAATCATAAACTCCTCTGGTAACAGTCTCCCTATAAACCAACTATAGATGTATTTTAGGGAAAGGTAACACTGGGGACTGAACATATAACCTCATATATACTACAGAAGTGCTCTGCCACTGAGTAACATTCCTAGCCCTTTTTATATTTTGAGACAAAGTGTACTTAACTGCCCAGGCTGGACTTAATATGTGTGACCCTGCATTCTCATCCTCTGAAGTCGCTGGGAATAAAGGCATGTACCGCCACACCAAGTACCTCTTTTTTAATTAATTCATCTACCATAAAAAACCTTGTGCAGTATACAATTTAGTGATTTTTAGTATATTTAGAAAGTTGTGCAACCATGACCATTAATTCCAAACATCTTCTATATACCTTCAATAGTGTTACTCTCCATCCCACCACCTGCCAATCCCTGGCAACAATTCATCTGCTCTCTGTCTCTACAGATTTGCCTATCTGGGGCATTGCACATAAGTAAAATCACAGATTGTGGCCTTGTGTGGTTTTCTGATTTCTTTCACTTGACATGTTTTTAAAGTTCATTCTTATTGTATAAGCACCATACAATAACCAATTGCACCACTGGAGCTCCAGTTCATCCTTACTGAAGCATGTATCCTTATTTAATTACTTTTTGTGGCCGAATAATATTCTACTGTAAGGATAAACCATTTTGTTTATCTATTCACCAATTAATGTATTATTTCTGTCTTGGCTATCGTGAGTAATGTCACTAGGAATATTTTTCACCCCTTTTATGATACATGACAGTTTTATAATTAAAGCAAATCACAAAGGATATAACAGAAGTCTCTAAAGATCCTAAAGTCAAACTAAGTGATAATATGAACGTAAATAAGACATGATGCGTGTCCCTTAACTGAAATGCCTAGGAGCAAAGAATCTCAGTTCTTTTAAGATTTTGGAATATGTGTATATACACAGTGAAATCTCTTGAGGATAGGATCCAAGTCTAAATGTGAAATTCATTTATATTTCATATATGCTTTATATATATATACACACACACATATACATACATATATATGTATCTGAAGATAATTTTATACAATATTTTGGTATACCTACATTTTGATTATGAGTGTATTATATGTGGTTATGTGTGGAATTTTCTACTTGTTGACTCCTTTTGGAACATTTCAGATTTTAAGGATTTTGGATTTTCAGGTTAGAGATACTCAAATGGCAATGCCTTCTTCTTTAGCTACAAATGCTGTTCTTTGAGTTCATTTACGCACACTGTGTTGATATCTGGACAAGTAAAATAGAAAATCTCACCTAACTTTTGGTAACCAGGAATAAACAGAAAGGACAAGTTAATAACCAAGAAAGCTACAAAATATAATATTCTTATGGCTGGGGATATAGCTCAGTGGAATAAGCGCCTGCCTAGCAAGCACAGGGTCCTGAGTTCAATCCCCAGTGCAGCCAAAAAAAAAAAACATTTTGGGGGCTGGGGATATAGCTCAGTAGAATAAGTGCCTGCCTAGCAAGCGCAAGGTCCTGAGTTCAATCCCCAGTACCGCCAAAAAAAATATATATATATTCTTAGATTCTTATACTGATCTTTATTTTAAAAAATACTTATATTTAACTTAAGTACTTAGGATTAAATTTATAAAATTATAAATTCACAGTTGAAGAAAAGGAACATCCAAATATGCGTAGATTTTATATTTGTACATTTGTACAGTGAAGTAGTCTCCTAAATCACAACAACAAAATTTTCTGCTAAATATCCAGTACTGAGCTGATAGGCTTGAACAGCCAAACTTTAAAATATACATTTTATAAATAAAACAACCAAATCTGCAAAAATGTTTAAATAAAAACATTAGAAGTTAAATATCTCTTATGTTCTAGAACAATAGCTAATTAACTTCCCTGATTAGTGATTAAAAGCCATTCAATAAAAAACAAATCTCCTCAAATATCTGCCCCCAAAATACAGTTTTGATTCAAATTTTTAAATGGCTAAGAAGCTCTAGCTGTCACATCTGAAAAAAGAGGCTTGCATTTATCAATTCAGTAACCTTTAAATTAATAATACTGTTATTTATTTTATGACTAAAAATGAAAACATTACCAAAATAACATTATCCCTCTGTACATAGTGGTATATTCAAAATAATACAGCAATTTTAAAGACTCCCACTAATATATACAATTTTAATGTTTTTATGAGTTAAAACAGATTTTTAAAATAAAAAATTTTAGATTATTTTTTGAGATTGTGTAACTATACTAATTTCAAAAAGCAAATAGTTTTACTATATATCAAATATACTAAAACCCATGAAATCTTACTATCTTACTAGCATTAGAATTTTTTACATCTACTTTATTGAACTCAGTTTTGCATACTAGTCAAAAAATTTAACAGTGAATAATTGCTTTTGATCCCCCTAGAGGATATCTATAGGAGAATTCTATGTTTAAAAATCTACTTTTAATAAGCTTCTAAAGGAAAGTTTTCATTTTAAAAAAGTGGCAAACTAGTACTCTATAATTTATTTTTACTACAGTTTTTAAAACTACATGTTTAAACAATAAAATCTACTTGTTACATTTATGGAATATCAAATTATTCTTGGCCTAATTTTAACACAAATTCAATAAATATTTATTGAGTGGTCTAGCACATGCCTAACACTATGCTGAGCGCTGGGCAAAAAATAACCATTTTGGTTTCCCCTATCTTTTTCTTTCCCTGTCCTTATGGCCTACACATATATAATCTCGTGATGAAAGATGCCAGCAGGGGAGTACTATCCTCATTTACTACACACTTCACTTAAATTTATACTCATGGACTCTAAACTCAGAATTCAAATAAATACCAGCTACAAAAAGGAATTCACAAGAATCTGTTTTCTGTACGGCACTCATCACCGAGGAGTAAAATTTTTCTCATATTCATCATGAAGAAAGATCCTTTTGCCATGTTGTTGGCAAAACTGTCAATCATCTTGATGAGCAGCAAATAAATGAATGCCCAATGATGGGATTCTGTATTATCCTTAAAAAAGAAATCCATCAACTAAACATCAACAGGTAAATGTTTATACTCGACAGCCATCAATTTCAACTACCCATGCAAAGAGACAGGTGAGCTGGACTGGTAAACCTCGAAATTAGAGAGGTATTAATCGTCTGCTTCCAGCCAATATAAACAGATGTTATTTTTAAACAGGCAAAATCATCTCTTCCACTGAAATTTATTTGCAGCAGATAATGTTCTGTTACATTTTTAATCAAGCAGACGAAGTTACATTTAAATTGAAAATCTGCTTCACTCAACTAATCAGGCAAGTAAAATTCAGAGATGATTGAATGGCATTACACAGCACACTATTTCGTCAGGTAAATTGGGAAATTTACCTGTCACACCACATAGTGTATTGTTCAGCCACTGCATCTGCAACTTAGAAGCAAAGCAGTAAGACAAAAAGGGAAAGGCATGTTAAACAGACTTATAAATCGATCATATTTTATGAAAACATTATTAAGGCTGTCAGCTAAATAAATAAACAAACAAACAAATAAATAAATAAATAAATAAAATGGAGGGGAAAAATAACCACACCACCTCTCAGGGACTCAATATTAAGATTTACATGGGTTATGTTTATCTACCTCATGAAATACCATGCCTAGTTATTTTGAAAATCAAGATACAGCTTGGGCTAAGGAAAAGAAAGAAGCAAATATTATGTAACAAAACTCAAACAGTGATGACATAGCAAGAATATGATAGTCAAACATAAGAAAGTTCAAAAAGAAAAGCACACTTTAGCAAGAACAGATAAACTCTACACTGATATACAAAATGACTATCACTCATCATTGCGATCATTAATTCTATACACAAAAATACCTCTGAAAACTCAATTTACCCTTTTCATAAAAAGCCTAGTCTTCTACAATCTTTCAGATTTAACGTTCACAAATCAAAAAGAAAATTTAATGGCTATTTCAGTTTGAAGAGAAACCCAAATTTTAGGGATGGGGATATAACTCAGTGGCATAAGCGCTTGCGTGGCAAGCCTGAGGTCATGAGTTCAATTCCCAGTACCAAAAAAAAAAAAAAAAAAAAAAAAAATTCAAATTTTACTTTCACCACTTAGTATTTGTAAACTCAAATACTTTTGCTGCTTCATATCACTGCTTATAATATGTAACAGTCAATTAGTCCAACATCACATATTGATGTCATTGTATCTTTTATATTCTAGTTGAGTTTTATTCTCACAAACTTTGGAGTAATAGTGTTATATGCCAAGCATTATGCTTTTTTTTCTTTCCTTTGTCTTTTTCCATTTTTCCTTCTTTCCTCCCTAGAAGGTTTGTTTCATTTTTCTTTCTTCTTCTTCCTTCTCTACCCACCCCTTACTTTGAAGGGAAGGAGCAGTTATTAGGGAGACTAGAAACAGCAAAACACTGGAATGTGCTCAAGATCTAAAGATAAATGATGTTACAGCTCATTCTTCATATGGAGCGAAGCCACCTTTGATTTTCCATCAAGGGTGACATATCCACATCTTGTCATGGGGTTAATGAAGCTAGCAATAAATCATATACTCATCATCAGGGTGTCTTAACTATTAAGGTATCATTTTCACAAAACTGTTGGTTAGGGTTAGGGCTCTGACTTAGCCCACTTTTGTGTTACCATAACAGAATGCCAAAACTGGGCAATTTATACAGAAATTTTCTTCTTAACAGTTCTGGAGCTGGGAAGTCCCAGGCCAAGAGGCCACATCTGTTAAGGCCCTTCTTAGTGTATTGTAACATGACAGAAGGTACCACATAACAAGGCAGAACAGTGAGTGTGTAAATTTCAGCCTCTCTTCCTCTTCTTAGAGTTACTAATCTCATATCCTCATTATTTCTTCTCATTACCTACCAAAGGCCCTCTCCCAGATTTATAATAAAAACCTTATTATAAGGTGACCACAGCAAGTTAGAATAGATTTACGGAAAAACTGTGAAGACAGTACAAGGAGTCCTCATATGCCTTACAGCCAGTTTCCCCTACTAGTAACATCTTAGTATGGTACATTTGTCAAAAGTAATGAACCAATACTGATACCTTAATATTAAACCTTACTCAGATTTCTTTAGGTTTTACCTAATGGTCTTTTTCTTTTCTAGGATGTGATCTGAATACCACATTGTACTGTATTCAGATGTCACGTCTTCTTATGCTTCTCTTGGCCGTGAGTTATCTCAGACTTTCCGTTGTTACAACCTGTCAGCTTTAAGTAATGCTAGTGGGATATTTTATAGACTGTCTCACAACTGGGGTTTGTCTTTTTTTTTTCTCATTATTAGAATGGAGTTATGAGTTTGGGGAAAGAAGACCTCAATGTTGTCATTCTCACTACATCTTACCAAGTATAAATGCTACCAACATGACTTATCACTGATGATACTAGTTTTGATCATCTATTTTTTCTATTCTTAGCTCAGCTCTCACAAAACCTGCACTTACACTTTTCTCAACTTTAAGACTTTTATAATGATACACTGCTATTCCTCACTGTGGAAGCTGAAAATTTTTTCCACAGCTATTTTTGTGTGTGACTCCATGGGAAAAATCAAGAAACAATCCAGTGTTTCCCATATCACACAAAGATTAATCTTCATTATCACTACTTGTGATTATTTCAAGTCTGTATCTGTTTTTGAACTGGCTCCTTGTTTTCAAAGTTAAAAAACAGAAGGTCTCAACTCTGGTTGACCAAAGGAGTTTTTAAAAATACTATAGTCTGAACCCCAATTTAATCAGAATTTCTGGGAAAGGACTTAGGCATTAGTAGTTTTTTTCACTCTACATTTTCCTAACATAGAGCCAGCATGGAAAACCGCAGGTCCAAGACCTTTAGCTCTATGTTGACTGCTATAGTGGCAGGTTATCTGTCTTCTCATATATAGCATTCTTACATGCCTTGTTTCTCTTTCAATTCCTCCCAAAGTGCTTTAACTTAAATGAGCCCTTTACAATTTAAGAGATACTACAGTGCTATTTAAAGAGTGGTGGGTTAAACATAGGCTAAGAACAGTGACTGACATTTATAAGTATTATTAATAATAAAATATATATATCTCAAAGTGAAGATCACAAAAGCCTGGGTACTAAACTATTATCATCAGTGGTAACAGTTTTTCTTTAAATTTTTTTTTTTTTTTGCAGTACTGGGGATCGAACTCAGGACCCTGCGCTTGCTAGGCAAGCGCTTATTCCACTGAGCTATATCCCCAGCCCTTAGTGGTAACAGTTTTTAAAATAATCAGTGTTATGGTTGATACACTGTGTCAACTTGGGGAGTCCAGAGGTTTGGCTGAGTGATTCAGCAGGAAGCCAGGATGCTTACTTTGTATATATCCTGAGCCTGTGGAAGTGGAGGGCATGGAGGTTATGTGAGAGGTACATGCCTCCTGGATGGGGGTAGGCTGTTTACAATGTAGGGGAGAAAAGGAGGCTGCTTGCAGCCATTCCTCCCTTTTTGCTGGTTGCTTTGCTGTGCTCTGCTGCCTTGAACAGTTTGCCCTCTGCATGTGCCACTCTGCCTCTGAACCAGCCAAGTATGGACTGAGAACTCCACAAACTGTAAGCTAAATAAACCTTTCCTTCCTTCATTTTGGGTGTTGGGTATTTTGTCTCAGCAATGAGAAAAAAGTAACCAAGACAATCAGTTTTTAAAACATTGGGCTCATTTTTGCACCAAAGCAGGGTGGTTGGCTTCCCAAGCTAACTTAAAGTTTTAATTCATAAGGCTACAGAAATAATTGTCTTGGAAATATAAAGGATCAAGATGCAATATGTATATGTACCAATACCCGACAATGAATATTTATTATGTGTCACAAATATACAAATAAAATTTTGTAAAAGAAACACATGAAACTGTCATTCTTTAATTACATCAATTTCATTAGTGCTTGTTTAGAGGTTCTGGCAAAGAAATATAGCTACTCATACACCCTTGACCAAGAAAACAGTCCTCTGTCGGGGGCAGTCATCCTCTTTGACCAAGTACGAAGCTTGGGAAGGTACACATGAAGCAGTGAGGGTGTAAGGGGACACCCAGCTACCCAGCCAGAGCAGCCGAATCAACCTTGGCAATCAAGGGGATGACAGATGTCAGTAGAGCGGGCAGTACAGAAAAATGTGCAAGAGTCCTTAATTTGAAGATACGATTCAAGGAGAGAGACAGCTTACACATGTTTTTACATACTAAAGGAGAGGAGATACCTTTAAAGAACAAAAGCATTAATATTAAGTAGTCTCATGATAAGATGATAAATGATAAGAAAAGATGGCTGCATCATGAAGTTTTACCGCACCTAGTAAACCACAGGATCAGGTATTCTTCTTTTTTTTTTTTAGAATCAGGTATTGTTAAGGCTGTTAAATTAATTTTCATAAACCACTCTTTATAGTAAAACACATGGTAGAGATTATCTATTTTCCTAAATACTGAATAAAGGTTGATTAAGGAAGAATATACCTTTTCCCTTTTTTTTTTCAAAAGAGGACCATTAACTGTTAGGAGTGACATAAGAGGCAAGCTAAACATAAATATCCAGCAACATATGTTGCCATAAACATTCTCTACTTAAATTATCAATTATAAACACTTCTCTATTTTCTATACATTTATTACTTGAGATAACGGTGTTTTAGATTTTACTTGTCTACCTAACATAACCACTTTCCCACATTAACAAAACTACTGTATAGTAGCAAAAAACATTTCTCATGACCCACAAAGTATTCTACAACAGATCAATTATTCCATTTTTTGCTGGACAACTGTGGTTTTTTTTTAAGAATTATGCTTTGAACTAATACAATATTGATGAAAATATAAACTGTTATACCAATAAAATCTATCACAACTCTACTCAACCAGTAAATACTATAATAATTCTACCCCACTGTCAATGTGACACCTATCAACTCAAAGTAAACATTAACTCCCTGACAGGTTATCTCCTTTATTCGGTTACCACTAGTTCTTAGTGTATACTTTAGTAGTTCAACATATGTTTACTAAACAAATGAGTAAATATAAAAAACATTCTCATCAATGGGTATTACAACTATTATGATTTTTCTTAGTGACTGATTTATCTAAGTAACTGTATTACAAGACAACTTAAGATGAAAAGAGTTTAGCTGAGTATATGATTTTTAAGACATCTAAATGGGAAAATCCCAAAGGAATGGGTAGATCATGTCTAGTAACTCCGTTTTTGGAATGATCTGGATAGAGATGATGGTTGAAAACAGTAGAAATAGGAAAAGAAAGAGACAAATAATGAAAACAGAATGGTTATCAGAAAGTAGGAAACATGGGGTTACTGAGAGAGAGAGCAAAGATGATTCTTCATTGTAAACCCATCATCCTCTATTTTATCATCTAAAACATTTTCCAAAAATAAAAAATAAATCTCATAAACTATATACACAAAAATAGAAGAATCAATATACATTTTGCTATAACACATGCACAAAGAAAAGAATTAATCGAATGCAATACCAATCAATAAACAGTAAGCAAGGGCAAAAATAGAATCTTAAACATATAAAACATTTTGAGCCTCGCCCACATAAGAGAACAAACATAAATGAACACTAGTTATTTTTCTGCTGCCTCGAGCTGTTAATTAGCCTTGATATACACAACTTGAAGAAAGATTTATTTTGGCTCAGTCCATAGTCAGCTAGCTCTATGACAGAAACATTGTAGCAGAAGAATATG
Organism: Dinomys branickii; assembly: GCA_004027595.1. Taxonomy (NCBI): domain Eukaryota; kingdom Metazoa; phylum Chordata; class Mammalia; order Rodentia; family Dinomyidae; genus Dinomys; species Dinomys branickii. Next base: position 199,085 of record PVLD010001022.1, on the reverse strand, counting down.
GACAGTAAAGTTGCTAATCTGTGGCTGCCAGGAAGCAGAATGAGCAAGGAAGAGTTAGAGAAGGGGCCAGAGACCAAATACAGTCCCCAAGGTAATGCCTTCACAACTTATCCAAACACAGCCAGGAGCATGCTTCACTAATCTCCTAGACATCTCTCAAATCAATCAAGTTGATAATCAAGATTAACTATAACAACTCTACCCCACTGTCAATGTGACACCCTAAAACATATTTTTAAAGTACACTTGGGCTGGGGATATAGCTCAGTGGAATAAGTGCCTGCCTGGTAAGCACAGGGTCCTGAGTTCAATCCCCAGTACCGCAAAAACAAACAAACAAACAAAAAAAAATAAAGTACACTTAATCTCTACAGACAACAGGTTATTATTCTACTTAACATGATATAACTATCCTGTGCATAACAGAAAACAGACAATTTCTTCCCTAATCTCAACAGTCTTAGTATTATCATTTGTATACTCAAAAGTTTGAGTTCAAAGTTTCCTCTAACACTTAAAACAAATTCTTAGCTAAGAACTCCTATAAAATTCAAAAAGGAAGTTACATATTCCTCAGATACAATGGCACAGAGCAAACACTTTCATTCCAAAATGAAGAAATAGGGGAACAAAACGAAGACCAAAGTAAAACCAAAATCTAACAGGGCAAATACAATGTCCCACAGTTCCACATCCAGCATCTACATAGGGCATAGTGGTGAAATGTAAGCTCTAAAAGGCTTGGATACTCACATCCCTATCTATGGGATATTACAGATTGCTACTCACATGGCCTGTCTTACGCTGAGTATGCTTACTGCCTCCAGCTTTTCCTGGCAGCAGTTCTATGTTCTTAGCATCTCCAATTTCATGGAAGTCTCCACGGAAGCTCAGGGTTCACTTCCACACCTTCATGCACTGCACCCTCTCAGAAGCTCCTGGCAATGACTCCAAACCTGTCCCATACTGCCTGGCTTCTCAGGCCTTAAAAGCCTCCATGACCTCCATAATTCTTACATTCTACATGTATGCAAAACCAGCATCATGCGGACAATGCCAAGCTATGCTACCAGTGTGAGTTACAGCTAGGTCCTCCATTGCTACAGTGGCCTCTGAGTGCCTAGATGGCTGATAGCAGTCATTTAAAGGCATTTACAACTTTACCCTTTGAGCCGATGTGTGGAGGCTGACCAACTCCTAAAATGTCCTCAAGGCATCTTTATTATTGCCTCTTTTATTTACTTTTTAAAGGTAAGTACTCTTAATCTCCACACCTATGGCTACAACTTCAAATGTGCATCTTTTCTAGCCAAATTTTAAGTTTCTCACATCTTTCTACTCTGGTTTTTGTTTCGGATTATCAATGGAAATTTGGGCAAAAGTAGCCTGTAAAACCATGCAACAGCCTGAATATTATGCTGCCTTGAAATTTCCTGCACTGGATTAATTAGTGCCTCATTTTTAAATTCAGCCTAAAACAAAGTCTTAGGACATGGACAAAAATATAGACAAAGTTCTTTGCCAGAATGTAATACAAATAGCCTCAGGCCCACTTCCCAGTAGAGTCCTTGTTCTCATTTGAAACCTCATGAGCACAGACTTTACTCTTTACATTCCTATCTACAAGTTCTGCTTATGTAATTCTAAGGTCTTCTGGCATGATTCTCCAAACTTTATTTTAAACTTGTTGTGTAAACCAGTTCCAAAGGCTTCCAAAACACATGGCAAGATATAGCCATGGCAAAACACTTTTCTATTTTCTGAATTAGTTTTTCGTTGCTATAACAAAATACCTGAGATACACAACTTAAAAGTAGAGGAAGTTTATTTTGGCTCACATTTTTAGAGGTTTCAGTCCATGGTTATGTGGCTCTAAGACAGAAACATCACAGCAAAAATGCATGGCAGAGGTGAGCTACTAACCTCAAGGCAGTCAGGAAGCAGAATGAACAAGGAAGAGCCAAAAAGAATGGGGTCAGGGACCAGATATAGTTAGTACATATAATGGGCAGCTTTCTCATAGCTGGGACAAAATACTTACCTCTCAAAGAGAAATTTGGGGTCATGGTTTCACTCTGTGCTCAGATCTAAGGCATGATCATTATAGTAGAAGGGCAAAAGCTGAGAAAAACTGTTCAACTCATGGTAGCTAGCAAGAAAGAGAACAGGGATAGAAAACAGGAAGGAAGGAGCCAAGGTCCACATAAGGCCCCCAAAGTCACATTTTCTCCAATTTAGGCCTTACCTCTAACAGCCCATTCAGCCACGATGGAGTTAGTACTATCACAATCCAATCATCTCTCCAAGAGTCTTTTAATGAGTCAGGCTGACAATCAAGATTAATGGGCACATAGCCATGTGTGATAGTGTATGCTTATAATATCAGCACTCTAGGAGGCTGAGGCAAGGTCACATGTTCAAATCTAGCCTCAGTAATTTAGTTACTAAGACCCTGTCTCAAAATTTAAAAATAAATAAATAAATAATGGTTGTGGATATAACTCAGTCAAAGACCTTGGGTTCAAGCCCTAGTACTGCAGAAAAAAATTATTAGCACAGCCACCAAGGTCATGCCCCCATGACCTACCTCAAAATACCCAGAAGTGTACTTTACTGATCTTGTTGGCATCTCTCAAACCAAACATTAGAATGAAATGTCCTTTTAAAATAATACTCATCACAAGCCAGGTATAGTAGTATACAATTCATCTCAGCACTTGGGAGGCTGACGTAGGACGATTACCACAAAGTAAAGACCACCCTCAGCTACATGGCAAGTTCATGGCCAGCCTGGACTGCATAGTGAGATCGGTCTTCAAAAAACCCCCCAAAACAAAAAATAAAATAAAATAATACTCATCAGATCAACTGTGTACAAGAATATAGGAAACAAGCACTCTCATATTAGTGTAAACTTAATAAAAACACTATCTTTTGGTCTAACAAATCTACTTCTAAGAAACTGTTTTATGTATATATTCCCATGTGAAAAATGACATTTGAACAAAGATTTATTACTGGATAGTTGGTAATAGCAAAAAGCTTAATACAACCTAAGGACTGTATTCATGAAATTAACTATTGAATATATACACATTTTATAAATAAAGTTATCTGGGAGGATGGTATAATTTAGAGGTAGAGCACTTGCCTAGCATATGTGAGGCCCCAGGCTTGATCTCTAGTACCAGAAAATAAAATATGTCCATATAATGGAATGCTATGTTAACTGAAATTATAAAAAAATGAATGAGGCAACTATATATATTCTAATGTGAGACAGCAAATATACAAATCATCTAATTTTCACAATAACTGCAAAATACCTCTCTTCATTGCACAGTTGAAGAGACTAAAATTCAGAAATGGTATGATTTACTTGCACAAAGAAATGCACTCAAATATTTGAAACAAATCTGACTATAAAAATTGTTTATTCTTACTACACAACAGAATCACATAGATTCTGTCTATAAGAGTAAACAGGGTACCCAGTAGAAAATTCACAAGGATGAAGCAGCAAGATGACAAATTTGGGCCCAGGCTGACCAACTTAGCAAGATCCTGAGTCAAATTTTTAAAAAGTGGCTGAGGATGTAGCTCATTGTGAAGATATGAAGACACTAGGTCCAATACCCAGTATTGCAAAAATCAAGAGAGAAATAAAGGCTTCCAAGTAATAAATAAGGCCAGTTGGAGGTTTATTCCATGAATTTACAGTAGATTTAGGCTAGTTTCTACTAATAAGAATATGCATTATACTACTACAAATCAGAACTTAAAACACTCCAAAAAGATACTCTTAATCTGATTAACTTGAAGTTAAAATTTCCCTTAGTGACCAAGAAAAACATGCTCTGAAAGAACAGACTAACTGGGAGGCTAAGGCAGGAGTACCAGTAGAAGTTTGAGGTCAGCCTGCACATAGTGAGTTTCAGACCAGTCTGGACCACACAGCAATTCCTTGTCACAAAACAAAACAAAACAAAAGTGTTTGTGCTTTGCTTTATACAATAGATTTGTTCCTAAAAAGCAGTATATAATTGAAGCTTTAAAGGATATTAGATTTTAAACTACCAAGAGATTTCTTTTTTTAAAAAATTCTATGGCATACACTTTGAAAAACAACTAGTTTTCTCTCAAATTTTTATATAAAGATTTTATAACACTCATAAGATAAAATGCTATTTGAACAGTTAACTATAATGGGATGCCATGTATATTTTCTAATTCTACTTAATGGAAACTTTCTTAATCACTCTGTATAAGAGTTTTGAAACACTGAAAAAAAGCAACACAGGAAAACTGTATTTTAAACCTTTAAAATGGACAGTAAGATATCAAAATAATAATTCTTATAAGAATACTCACATTACTCATTCAAGTAAATCATTGCTCACTGTTACGACTTTGATTTTAAAATGTTCCAGAGGTGGGACTTTTGCAGGGTGACTGGACTGGGAGGGCGCACTAACTACACTCATCAGTGGGTTCGTCCACTGATGAGTTCCTGCTGAATGAGGAATTCATTCACTGGTGAGTGGGGCTCGGGTGAGAGGAGCCACTACGGACATGCCTGTGGAGGTGTAGCACCTCCTTGGGCTCTCCCTTCTCTCTGTGCTTTCTAGATGCCACGGATTGAGCCCTTTGCTTGGCCCTTCAGCCATGTTGTTTCTACCCTGAAGCCAGCTGGCCACAGACTAACCTCTGAAATCACAAGGTTCATGTTTATAAACCTCTCCTCCTCAAATTGCAGGTATCAAGTGTTTTGTCCCAAAGACAGCAAAATGATTAATACTCACAAAAACAGTTGCAGGAATTAAAATAACAATGCTGCCAGTACTTTGTGAACTACTATTAACATATTCTACATTTTCAATTTTTTAAGAAGAAATGTCTTTTTAAAAACTTACTGCTGGTTCATGAATATTAATACTACACATACTCATATACCCACTGACATTTCTCTGAAAGAATTAAGACAAAAACGATGTAAATGTTTAAATGCCAGTCTATCATGCCAAAATATCTGACAAAATTCAGAGCTATAAAAGATGCTAAGTAGGGCTGGGGATATAGCTCAGTGGAATAAGCACTTGCCTAGCAAGCGCAGGGTCCTAAGTTCGATCCCCAGTACCGCAAAAAAAAAAAAAAAAAAAAAAAAAGAGATGCTAAGTATTATTTTAAGAAAACTGTAGGTATTACTTGATATAAAAGGATAATAAATTTACAATCTTACTGAATCTTTCCAGGTGTTGAAGCTTAGCAAATTTGAAAACTCAGACAAGATCTGAATTAGAGCTTAAATTAAATAATATATTTGTATACAGTCCCTTATGTATTTTGCCTCTAAGCTTCATTTTGATTTTTTAAAATGACAATTTGGTAGCTATAGAAGGGAAACTAAAAAATTCTTTTTTGGTGGCAGTACTGAGGATTGAGCCCAGGATCTTCACACTGAGCTACTTCCACAGCAGCACCCTCATCTTTTTTTAAGACAATGTCTAGATAATTTGCCCAAGCTCGGCCTCAACTTGAAATCTTCCTGCCTGAGCTTCCCAGAGTACTGGGATTAAATGTATGTATAGCCCCACTAAAACTCTAACAGGCACAAGTCTCAGAAAAAATCATGTATCATTTATTATTAAGCCACCAAGTATGCAAGTTTGCTTATATAATGGATTCAGTAAATAACCAGGTCAACATAACCCATAAACCAAATAAGTGGGTATTTATAGGTATGATTTAAAAGACACTAGCGGAATATCTACCCTCAAATTAAGTTTTTCCATCTGAAGAAATTAATTTCTATAAAAGAAATATAAAAAATTTTAAATAGTAACCTTTTTAGTCACTGTAAGCCAAGGTCTTGGCAGAACTTACTGTAACCCATTTATAGTATTCAAAGTCCTCTGGAAACTATGGTTGAGACACTGAACAGCTACTGTAGAAAAGAACAGTTCTAAAAAAGAGGTTCAATACGATGCCAACAGACTTTCTTTAACATCAGTTTTTTTCTTTACTGAAATCACTAGCACTTAATTTAAAAACAAATTTATAAATTACAAATATATTACCATTTCAGCAGCAACAGAAAATATCACAACTGAAATTTTGCTATCTGATCTCTGCTACTAACAGTCTACTTTCATTTCTAACACTATCCACATTTTTGGGGCCAATTAAATAACAGAGGAGCAAAAGGATTCATAAAATTCACTTTTAAATTTATATTTTATATATTTATATTTCTTTTTAAGGTACTGGTTCTCCAAATAAAATCTATAAACCAAATCTTGAAGACATAGGGGTAGGCAGAGAGTTCATGAACAAAAAACCAATGCATGGAAAGTACTTCAAATAACAATGTGGGATCTCATTTCATTAAAAAGTTATTGCACATCAAAAGAAATCACCAACAGAATGAAAAGACAACCAAGAGAATGGGAAAAAAATTTTAGCCAACTGTCCCTCCAGACAAAGGACTTCTAACTAGAACATATAAAGAATTGGAAAAAAAATCAGGCCCCCAAATTCAAAGACCCAATCCAAATGGGCATCTGAGATGGATACAAACTTCTCAGATGAAGAAATACGAATGACAAACATATGAAAAAATGTTTCAACAGCACTGGTCATTAAAGAAATGTAAATTAAAATAACACCGCCATTCCATCTCACTACAGAAAGAATGGCTAGCATCAAGAAATCAACCAATAACAAAGGGCTGGGGATATAGCTCAGTGGAATAAGCACTTGCCTAGCAAGCGCAGGGTCCTGAGTTCGATCCCCAGTACCGCAAAAAAAAAAAAAAAAAAAAAAAAAAGACCAAAAACAAATCAACCAATAACAAATGCTGGTGGAGTTGTGGGAAAAAAGAAACCCTTTTCCACTGTTGGTGGGAGTGTAGATTGGTACAGCCACTACGGAAATCAGTGTAGAGATTCCTCAAAAAACTAGCTTTAGAGGTCCCATTCTACCCAGCTATTCCCTTTCTGGGTATTTTCCCAGAAGAATTAAAAACATCACATCACAGTGATATATGTGCACTCATGTTTATAGCAGCACAATTTACAATAGTTAAATCTTGGAAACAACCCAAATGCCCATCAGCTGAGGAGTGGATAAAAAAGATGTGGTATTTTTATACCAGGGAGTACTACCTAGCTATAAAGAAGGATAAACTCAAGGCTTTTATAGGTAAATGGATGCAACTACAGACCATACTAATAAGTGAAATAAATCAGACCTGCATGTGCAAACACTGTATTGCCACCAAGTGTACAAAATGTCTAGTGTATGAAACTGAAAGAGTAAATAAGATCCAAGTATAATATATATTCCAAAACAGGAAGAAACTACTCAGAAAGAAAAGAACAACTGGGATGGGGAAAAGGAGAAGAGAAAGGAAAAAGAAAAAAAAATGTATATATAAACATAAAGTAGATTATACTGCTTAATTTCTATTAGTTCATTAAAAGAACAGTTTGTGTTTATATTGTTTGATCAATTTCTCACACCTATATCTTATAATCTGAACAACTACTTTGAGGATAACAATACACAACATATTAACCATTGTTAATATTATCTTTTTTTGAAATTCTGTATCTTTGTTCTTATTGCTTTTTCTCTTAAAAAAATCTATAAACCATTCAAAGACACAAAATATAAACCTGTCAAAAATCCAATTATAATTGTCTCAACCCAGGATAAGCATAAATACTATTTACCTACTGTATATTTCTCTGCAATCTATAAGCATCCTTTCCACAAAAAGGGTAAGGAATTCCCTGATTTCTTTACTTACAAAATTAACCTTTTGGAAATTTGACCTACAATTTAGTGGCTATATTCTACCTTACAAATGAGACCTCAAAATCCTGGATAAGAAACAACCCCTTGTCTCTAACCAAAATGATTATAAATTCTCTAATAAAGGATATCTTCTTTATCTGCATACAATTTATCGCTGCAGAAGTTAAGAAAGGCATTATTACTAACGTTGCTTTAAAATGTCAAGACAACAAAAGCAAGAATCTTCAAATATTTGTAAATTAGAAATTGTGAGATTAGGGTTATGAATTAGAGCTAGAAAGCTTGCCTAGTATACGCAAGGTCCTGAGTTCAAACTCCAACACACACACACACACACACAAAAAGAAAAAAACTGTGTGGCAATGAGAATAAATGCATCAAAATCCAATACATTAAAAAAATTGCTTTCACTGGTATATTTTCATGGTTTACACAAACTATAGCTAAATACCTGTTACTAACCCAAGATAACAAATATGTTAGTCCCATCACTAGACCCATTTCTAAATCACAGACAACTTTAGCTGATTCAGCTTATTTTCTTTGCTAATCTCAAAAGCTCTCAAAACTCCTCAACACCATTTCATCAGACTGAAATTGGTACATAGAATTGATCTTATTTGTCATGCTTAGTTTGTAAAACACAATTTTAAACACTCCAAGTATATGGTAATCTTAGGAAAATTTCACTTAAGGGCAAATTTCTCATACATCTTGATATCTTTGGAAAGCCACAACTCATCTATGACATCAAACAATAATTGATATTAGAAAGACAATCATAAGAAAGATAACCATAAGTATACCTTGTTTAAAATGGTATTTGAAAAGATTCCCATCAAAATCAGTTATTCTAAAAGTAAAGAAACATAAAACAATTCCTTTTAAATAAAAAATAGTAAAGTTTGATTTTTCCAATATTTTATTATGAAAATTTTCAAATGTATAGAAAAAGGCAAAGAAATACTATAATGATGAGGCTGGGGGACTGCGCATGGTATAATGATGTAAATCTCAGAAGGCCAAGGGCCCCCAAACCAGAAACTTCAGTGGCCAAGGACATAAGGATGTCCCAACTCTATCACTTCCAAAAAACATCACAGATTCACCCTTCTCCATCTTTTTCAGGTCTGCAACAGGCCTAAAATCCCCTGAAAAATACCTGTGGGGATTTTAGAAAGAGTTTATATCACAGTAACAAAATTTTAGTTCACAAGTATCTGCCTTCCTGTTATCATTGTTTCCCTTGAATTGATAGCCAACCTCAAAAAGGAAGGTAAGAGAAGTTATATCCCAGTAGACTCAGAAATTTTTAAGTATTTTTTTCTTTTTCTTATGTGTGTGGGACGGGGGTACAGGGGACTGAACTATAAGCCATCACACCTAAGCTGGCATCCCTGACCTTTTTTGTTTTGGAGCTAGGGTCTTGCTAAGTTGCTATATTTTTCATGTTAGGCTCAAACTTGCAATGCTGCTGCCTCAGTCTCCCAGAGAGGTAGAATTATAGGCTTTTGCCACCAAGTAAACCCAACTGTATTTTGTTTCTTGAACACAGAAACTTATAAATGGGTCTTCCAATTCATTTATTTAACACATTAGTAACAATTACTTATCAAGATACCCTTTTAGAAGTTCAAAGAACTGTTTCCTATCCCACCCCAAACCACCAAAAACAACGTTTAACAATATTGAACACCATGTAATATAGGACCTTAATCCCTGAAAGACAGCTAGAAGAGCCCCACCTACTATCCTACCTTACTGCTTTCAAAGTTTCCACAGGGGAACAAAAACCTAGGTAGACTCTGACAAACTCCTATAGCTGAACAGAGATGAGAATCAAGGGAAACCAAGACAAATAAATTTGAAAGATCCATTAATGAAGGGAAGAGAGCTATAGAAACAATCCCATACATCTCCCAAGAGTTCCACTGAATATTTAGCAGAGTATTCAGCACATGTGTAGGAAAACCATGTCAGCCTGGGAAAAGAACTAACCAAAAGGGTTAGAGAGAAAAGTATCAGGCACTCACACACCTATGGGAACAGTGCCTGTTGCCATCACTTAGACTACAAATCTCATTAATTCCAGGAGTTTACATAGAACTCTAAGAAGGGTCTTGCTTTTGCCTCAGTAGTGGGGAATAATTTAGTCCCAAATACTCTTCTATCTTCACCTAACAAATCTTAAACGCAATACCAAAAAGGACCAAACAACTTCTCAGTAATGTAATTTTATCTCAGAACAAAACTCAACAATATTTATAGGAATTTTTTAAAGCATTGAACAAGTTAAAATTAGTAATATTTGGCTTCTAATTAACAATTACAAGACATGCAAACAAGGAGAAAATAAGACTCATAATGAGGTAGAAAATCAACTAAAACTTAGATTTGACGCATATTAAAATTAGAAAACACAGAAAAAGTTGTTATAACTGTACTCCTTATGTTCAAAAAGTTAAATACAAATGTGAAAGACATTATTTAAAAGACTCCAATCAAAATCATAGAGATGAAAGTTATAATATCTGAGATTAAAGCCCACTAGAATTAATAGATTAGACATTACAGAAGACTAAGAAATTTAAAACCGAAATATGAACTATTTATACAGAAACAGAAAAAAATAATAAAAAGAGTATCAGTGATTTATGGCACAGATTGAAGCAGCCTAATCTACATGTAACTTCAATATCCAACAAGATATTTAAAGAAACGGTTGAAATTTTCTAAAATTTTACCTAAATGACGTTTTTCTCAAGGACAATCACCAAAACATTATAGATTATGAAAGAAGTTTCAATGAGCTCTACAATATTCATAATATACAAAATATGTTATTTGGACACAATGCACAAATTATGTATAGAAAGTAAATAACAAGTTTCTAAATAATCCATGTTTGAAAGAGCTCATAAAGGAAGTTAGCATATACTCTGAGCAGAGAAAAAAATGAATAGGTAGCATACCTGAATTTGTGGGATGCTCTAAAGTAGTACTTGGAAGAAAATTTGTAACTCTAGAAGAGTTTCAAATGAACATCCTGATAGAATAAAAGTCAAAATGGCTACAGCATAGTCAAAGAAAAAGCAAAAATCTCTAAATCTTAAAGACTTTGCAAAAGGGGTATTTTGTAATTTTTGGTTCATGAAACTTAGACTCTACCTTACAGAAACAAAAGTATGATAAAATAATATAAGGTATGATCAAAAAACTACAGTGAATGTTTAATTTTTTAAAAAATTAAAGACACTGTATTAAGAATTTAAGATGAAACAATCTTGAGTACTTTATCAGTATTCCAAGGGCCTGAAAAAATTCTAGAGTGACCAGTCTGTCTTTGGATGGGTATATCCCTTAATTGTGAAATAAGTAATCATCCTGATTACAATCAGTTTTCTAGGACTGGACTCAGTTTATACTCACTTCTCTATAAAAGGCTGAGCTAAGTGTTTCCCTTTCTTAAACGCCTCAATCCTGCCCACCTCATCAGAACAGTCAGTTAAGTAAAACTGTCTTTTTCAACTTTTGTTATTTTTGGCTCATAAAACTTAAGACTCTACCTTAAGGAAACAAAAGTATGATAAAATAATATAAAGTATGATAAAAAAACTACAGTGAATGTTTAATTTTTTAAAAAACATGTATTACACATAAAAGGCACACTGCCATTAATTCCCCTTAAAATATTCCCCTTCATTTCAAGCACACTTATCAAATCACATGTCTTGAGTTATGTCCTGAACAAAAATATTTACCTCTCATGATTAGCTTTGGGGAAGAGCCGGAAGTCACATGGTGCCAGACCTAGTGAATAAGGTGGACACTGTAATGTTTAGGAGACTACCTTCTGTTGGATGGCACTTGCTAACAGCATTTTCCACATTTTTGAGACACTCATGAAAAGGGCTTCCATAACTGCTTCAGAAAGAATAATGGAATACTGTGTTTGAAGTGAGGAGGATTAATGTCAATGTGTCTTCTACTATAAATAACTTTTAAAGCATTCATCATATATATACATATTTTATTTTTTTGATCTTATATTTTGATCACCCCTTGTAGCCAGGTGTTAATTCTAGCACCCAGGAGACTGAGTCAGGATTCCAAGTTCAAGGCCAACCTGGGCTACAGAGTGAGATCTTGTCATTTAAAAAGAGCAAATAAAATCCATTGTAAATAGAAAAAAGAAAATAATAGCAAAGCTAAAAACAAAAAGTCAATAAAACCAAGATCAGTGAAAGTTATTAATTTAAGCCACAGAAAATAAAAAATAATTATAAGTGGTATGACTAGAGATCCTACAATTGTAATATGTAATAAGGAATGTTACAAAAATTTTCTGCAAATAAATCTAACTACTTAGATAAAATTTTTAAAAAATCCTTGAAAAGCATGATCCAACATTTACTCAAGAAAAAATTAATCTAAGTAGCTCTATGTCTATTAAAGAAATTAAACTGGACTGCAGATGTAGCTCAGTGGTACAGCGCTTATTTAGAATGAGTGAAGCCTTGAGTTCAAGCTCTAGTTGAAAATTTTCCCATAAATAAAGCTCAAAACTCAGACAGCTTCACTAGTTAACTTTACCAAATACTTAACAATACCAATCTTATGCAAAAATCTTTCAAAATTACTCCAATAGCAAGACTAAGCAAAGACATTATTAGAAAACTACAGAAAAATATCCTTCATTCATAGGCAGGCAAAAAATTTTAAACATGGTTTTACTAAAATGATTCCATCAATACATTAAAAAGACAATAACATGACTAAGTATAGTTTAATCCAGAGATACGAGGTTGCTTTATATTTGAAAAAGTCAATTATAATCAACTATATTATTCTGAGAAAATCTGAAGAGACACATGAAAAGCATAGGACAAAATCCAAACATCCAAAGATTAGATGGGTCATATGTGACCTGCAAGCATAAGGCTCTAGGTTCAATTATCAGCACTAACAAAGAAAAAAGAAAATCCAAGTTCCATTCCTAATTAAAATGCTTAGCAAACTGAATAGAAGCTACCTCAATCCAGGGGCTGGGGATGTGGCTCAGTGGTAGAAATCTTGCCTTGCATGTATAAGGCCCTGGGTTTGATCCCCAGCACCAAAAAAAACCAAAACAAAAAAAACCACAACTACTTCAATGCAATGTATATTATCTACAAAAAGTCTCTGCTGGCACATAATAAGTACGTAACACCAGAAGTCTCTGCTTTTCCCTTAAGATCAGGTACAAGACAAAGTTGCCCAATTATCGTCCCATCTATTCATCATTGTATTAAAGTTTCTTCTCAGTGTAGTAAGACAAGAAAAATAAAAAAAACTCATCTGGCTTAGAAAGAAAGAAATAAAACTGTCTTTATTTGCAGATGACAAGTTCAACATGGAAACTCTAACAGAATCTACCAAAAATTTTCTGCAATATATAAAAAGTGACTGTAGCTCTGTATGTCAACAACAACACTTCACAATAGCACCAAAAGGTTTATATACTGGAACTATAGAACACTATTGAAAAAAATTAAAGAAGACTAAAATAGGGAGCTATACCATATTCACAAGCTGGAATACTAAATATTTTAACATCATTGCTCAATTGATGTATTATACCAACACAATCCCAACTAAATCTCTACCATATTTTCCAAAAGAAAAATGATTCGTTTGTTGTTGTTGTTGTTGTTGTTGTTGTTTTTTTTTGCAGTACCAGGGATTGAACTCAGGACGCTGCGTTTGCCAGGCAGGCGCTTGTGCCGCTGAGCTGAATTCCCAGCCCAAAAATGATTAGTTTTAAAACATATAAAGCTGCAAAGAACCTAGAAAAGCCAAAATAATTTTGAGAAAGTTCGAAGACTAATTTGAAGATTTATTATAAAGCTACAGAATGAAGAGTATCATCATACTGGCATCAAGATAGACATACAGATCAAAGAAGAAACTCCAAAACTAGATTCACAGACATAGGGCCACTGACCTTTCTTTGTGTGTGCTGGAGATCGAATCCAGGCTCTTGTTCAAGTAAGCATGTACTCCACCACTGAACTACACCTCCAGCCCATAAGTAACTGATTTTCAAAAAAGTACAAAGATAACTCAACAGAGAAAGGATAATTTTCCAGCAAATATTTTAACAGTCCACTTGCAAAGAAGGAACACTGATCAGTGCCCACATTATACAAAAATTAACTCAAAATGAATTCACAGACGTAAATGTTAAACTTAGTATTTTAAGAGAGCTCTGTAAGAAAACAAAGTAGAAAACATTTAAAACCCTTAGTTAGGAAAAACTTTCTGAACTGAAGATCAAAAGCATGATTCATAGAAAAATTGACAAATTTGGCTTCAAAATTAGTAACTTCTGTTCTTCAAAAGAACCTGTTATGTGAATGAAAGCCAAGGCAAAGTCTGGGAGGAAGTCAAACAAAACATTCTCAACATCAGTCACTAATAAAATACAAATTAAAATCACAACATGAAATCAGTATAGTAAGATAGACTAAAATTTTAAAAACCAGCTATAGCAAGTGTGAAGGAGCTGAAGTCTCATATACTATTGTGAGCATAAACGTAAATGAAATACAGAAAAGTAAAACCAAACCACTTCTGAAGACTGATATGGATTTCTTCAAAAGATATACATTTGCACATAAGATTTGGTATTTACTCATGATAAAAGCATTCATTCAGCTGGGTGTGGCTGTGTATGCCTGTAATCCCACCATTCTGGAGGCTGAGGCAGGACTGCTGCAAGTTCAAAGCCAGCCTGGGCTACATAGTGAGTTCAATCCAGAGGCCTTGTCTCAAAAAAAACAAAACATTCATCCACACAAAAATGTTATATACACGCCGGGCGAGGTGGTGGACGCCTGTAATCCCAGCACTTGGGAGGCTGAGGCAGGAGAATCATTCTGAGTTTGAGACCAGCCTGAGCTACAAAGTGAGCTCAAGGCACCTGAACTGCATAGCGAGACCATCTCAAAAAAAGACAAAAAAAACCTAAAAAAACAAAAATGCTATATACACATAGCATTTTGAGGGTATGTGTATATACACATTCTGAAAGTAGAAGTGAGTTCCCTTCAGGGTTGGTGCCGCCTTCAAGTGAGCCTGCGACTGAACATCCAGAGCCACAACAAGAAACCTGACATTGTTTTTTATTTTTCTTCAAAAGTAATTTTATCTCTCATTTTCAGTTTAAGTAACTGCTGTTACTTGAGTGATTATACTTTTGCTCAAATTGAAGCTTAATAAAATTATAATTCTCCAGATAGTATTTTGTAAATAAAGGTGATTTATGTATGAATCTTATGAGTGAATTATTTCCATTTTATTTTATTCTAAGCAGTACAACTATTTTAATTTGATTAGTTCACTATTACATAGACAATAAGAGGAGTTTTATATATATAAAATCTTTCAGTTAGGGATATTTTAAATTGCAAACAAAAACTACTTTTATGCCAAGAAATGTATTTACTATGGTTGTAGACAAATGTGAAAGTAACTTTATACCTAAATAAATTTTAATTGATTTAAAGTCTTATTTGGCATTGATAATAAAATCAACTAGTTTTTCCATAAAAAAAGTTCTATGCAGCTTTACTTGTAAAAGCTAAGAACTAGAAACAATTCAAATACCTATCAACAAGTGAATAAAGTGAACATACAATGAATAAAAGGCAGTACAAAAGTATTGATGCCTATTATCTTAGAGTCCCATATTAGGGTGGCTGAAACAAGCCAAACCTGTTTCACTCCCCAAAACAAGGTTCCTACTTTATAAAGGTTCCCCACTTATATAAAATCTTAGAAAGTAGTGGCTCTTTGTGGATGGAAGAAAGTACGGAGAAGGGCAGGAGACCAGGATTATAGAGAGACATGAGAAAATGGAGGTGTTATTTATATTCACTATCTTGTTTTATGGTGATGACTTCCTGTTAAGTTACATAGTTCAAAAATTATCAAATTGTGTATTTTAATTTTGTATAGTAAGTCTTAATTTTTATAAGTGCTACTTTAGTAAAACAATCATCCATATATTTCATTCAGGTTTTTATTCCGAGATATACTCTGAAATTATCTTCACAACTTTTGAAGTTCTGACTATGCTTATTCATAGTATATGAATATGAGAGAGGAGACCCTTGGATTACTTTCCTGTCCTGGACTCCAAGTCAGCCTGCTACAGGTCAAATGTTCATTGTCTGCCATAATAGTGTCTTGAAAGATCACATACAGAACTCCCAGCTCTTAAAATGCATTTGATCATAGTCCCATCGAGTAAAGTTCTATAGATATAATGTCCTCAGCTCAAAATACTCTGTATTGTTTTGTGTAGCTGTCTTTTTTTCTTTATTTTAAAGACAAGAATGAAAACATATTAACAAACACACATACATTTAGAAAGTAACACAAGAACAATATAAGCAATACAGAGTTTCAGACAAGGCGATAGGAAATTAACAATGGTTGTTATATTACACATTATCTTCAAATTGGATACTCAAATATAGATGTGTAAGATTGATCAAAAACTTAAAACATTAACTGTTCCTTTCAACAGAGCACTAAAAGCAGTACAACTATGTTAGCTATCCTGTGTAAATATATATACATATTTTTCCCGTTTTGTTCTTTTCCCTCATCCTGGTTCTTTCCTTTTGAGCAGTTTCATTTCAGTGTCTCTTGTACCTCCTAGATTTTATTCACTATTTCAGTTTCTTACAATAGTGAGACAATAGGGTGTTTACACATGCAGATCTGATTTATTTCACTTATGAGTATGGTCTCTAGTTGTGTCCACTTTCCTATAAAAGCCTCAAGATTATCTTTCTTTATAGCTTAGTAATATTTCATTATGTAAAAAATACCACAACTTTTTTATCCATTCCTCAGGTGATGGGCATTTGGGTTGCTTCCATGATTTAGCTACTGCAAATTGCACTACTATAAACATGGGTGCACATATATCTGTGATATGATGTTTTCAGTTCTGGGAAAATACCCAGGAGGGGAATAGCTGGATTGAATGGGACCTGTGTAGCTGTCTTGTAGAAGACCAAACTGAATACAGGCTGGCATGTCACTGGGCCTAAAAACTTTTATCTAGGAAATGAAGTACCTGCCTTCAAGCAATGACTTCCAATCTAGGCCAGCCTAACTGTGAGAGATTTGTTAAAATACACTCTTGGCCTTCCCCTGTACAGAATCTAATTCATCAGAACTAACTGATGTGAGCCTGTTTTAACAATAACAAAACTGTTAAGAGTGCATCTATTCAGATTTGGGAAATTCTGCACTAGATCCCTTCTAGGACCCTTTACTTGTAACATTCTTTAAGCCTTATATCCACAGGCTATAACAGGACCAAGCGGGATGTCTGGAAGACCTAAGAACCAAACAGAGGTAACACAGTAGCCTCAATGCTTAATGCTTAAAGAAATCTTTTCAAATTTCTCATGATTTGGGAGTTTAACTTTTGGGGGTTAAATTTAAAATGTAAGAGCTGTTTGTTTTGTGGTACTGGGAATTAAACCCAGGGAGTGCTGAGCTACAGGCTCAGCATATTTTTTGTTTTTTTGGTCTTGGGTTTCTTTTTTTTAAGACTGGGTCTCACTAGTTATCTAAGATGGCTTCAAACTTGAAATCCTCCTGACTCAGCCTCCAGAGAAGCCAGGATTACTGATGACCACCGCTAGGTGGCCTGAATTTTAAATTGATCTTAGTCTTTATTATAAATAGGCTACACCTAATAGTTGCATTCTTCATTCTATTTTGCACTTGCCACAAACCCTAAAAGGATTAGTCTTCCTAGGGTATTTCTGATTATATGAAAGCAACGCTTCTCTATAATTTTGGCAGACTTCAGGGCAGACAGTTCCACAGGGATTCTAACACCCAAAGATGTCTCCAATTTCTGTAGCTTCAAAACGGAACAGCAATAGTCAAAGCTTAAGGAAGAAAAGTTAAATAATGTCCCCAAGATATCACAAAAATCACTTAGACTCAGTATTAATGTCAGCTGCAATAACTGACCAAGTTCTACTCTAAAATAAAATCAAAGGGTTCGGATATTGTTGCTTCATCCTACTGCTTTAAGTACAAAAATAACATTTGTTAGGTACCTAAGTTAAAATGATCACTTCTCCTACCCCAAACTAGTTTCTGATCTATTAAATTAATTCTTTAAAATGTCTCATATAATAACCATATATTTTTAATGTTTAAATATTCCAAAAATACATTAAATATTCTCATAGCCAGTAGCACTGAGTTATTGTAGTTGAATGCTGAATTTAGTCTTTATCCTAAAATGTATTAAAATTCTGCACCTCTGGACATAACAGCAATTGAAAATGTTTTAAAAAGGATTATATGAATCAGAGAGTAATAGAAAAATATACCTGTTAAAGAATAAATAAATTTGAACAGCATGCAAATTAACTTTTATCTCTGAACTTTATTTCTGATTGTGCCCCAAACAGTCAAGTCAGTGATTTAATACCGTGGGTATTTTTGCGCCACCAGGCAAAGTAACCTAATTCTCTTAATTCCTGGAATTGGCTGCTGTTCCAAGAGTAGAAAGACTGCACTGGAAGTCGTGATGGTCTACTATAATACAATTAATATGCTACACAAAGAAAAATAAGCTTAATTTATTTAGTAGATAAACTAATACTTTTGTTGCTATTTGAAAAACAGATTGTAAACAACTATTGACTACCAATATCCCTTGATCTTACCCACACTCTGGATTCTAAAGAAAATTTTAAAATGAAAGTCATTTTATATTTTATACGTCTTTTTAATAAATTGATAGATTAGTCAATCTACATTGCAAAAGCAAAATCTTTCCATATTAGCTAAATACATGCACTTATTATGTTCATTAGCTGTCAAAATAAAAAAGTACAAAGCTCAATCATTCAAATGTACTCAAACACAATTATTTCCCTCCAGATATTCCTTACATACTTCTTCCACATTCCTGGGCACTACCAAGCCAAACTTCATTTCTGGCTTTTGTTCTTCCTCATCTGTTCTGCCTACAAATTCTTGATGTGATTTTGGGCATGGTAACACACAACTATAATCCCAACTATCCAGGAGGTGAGGCAGAAGGATCACAAATTCAAGGTCAGCCTGAGCAATTTAAGAAGACCCAGTTTCCCCAGTACCCTCCCAACTTTCCCACAACACACACATATACTTTCTTGGGACTGTAACACGATTAAATGTTTTCAGATATCCAAAGGGGAAAAGAAAATATGTAGTATGTATCCATTCTTTGGAATATTTTAACTAGTTTCTATCTGAGAATGCTGCTTACTCTCAAAATGTCACAACAAATATCCACTTACCTTTATTTAATACATTGACTTAAATGACCAATGCTCTAAACTTCTTTTACAAAATATAATGATGCTACAAAACACTACATGATCACCAGTCATAAGTTACTCTCAGGGTCACCTACTTACTTCTAAATCTAATAGTTGAAGTACATCTTTACCATTATGAAGTATACGTGGGATTGCAGGATCATGTAGTAATTTTAATTTCAGCTGAGGAAACTCCATATTGTACTAATGGCTGTACTAATTACAGTCCCACCAACAGTGCACAAGGCCTCCTTTTTTGCCATATCTTCATCTTTTTGGTAATGGTAATTCTAACACATATGAAGTGATAGCTCACTGTGGTTTTTGATTTGTAGTCTCTTGATAATTATTGATGTTAAGCACCTTTTCATGTAACTGTTAGCGACTTTTATGTCTTCTCTGGGGAAAAGGTCCTTCGCCCATTCTTAGTTTCATTATTTGGTTTCTTCTGCTAGCGAGGTCTATGTGTTATGTACTTTGCATATTGCTGCTCTATCAAATATAGTTTACAAATACTTTCTCCCACTCCAAAAAAACTTCATTTTGTTGTTTCCTTTTATGCACGGGAACTCTTTAGTTTGACATAGTTCCACTTATCTTTAGTTTTTCTTTTGTGCTTTTGGTGCTTTTGGTGTCATACTCAAAAAGTCACTGGCAAGACCAAGGTCAAGGAGCTTTTCTTGGAGTTTTTACTGTTTAGCATCTTACATTTAAGTCTAATACATTCTGAGCTGATTTTTTAAGGTATACAGGTCCAATTCCATTCTTTTGCAGGTGGATATCCACTTTTCCCAACACTATTTACTGAAGACACTGTCCTTTTCCCATTACATATTTGTTGTACCTTTGTCAAAGGTTAGTTGACCTTGTACCTGTGGGTTTATTACTGAGCTTTCACTCTACTATTCTTAACACGTTTTTATGCCAGCACTGTTCCAATTTGAGTTTCATAGCTTGATAATATTTGAAATCAGCTTCCCAGAGTGTTGGAATTATAGGTGTGTGCCACCACTCCCTGATCTGACTCATCATGAGCTACTTCTAATAGGTAGTAAAGATTTTAGGGTTTTATATATGTGTAAGAGCTTCTTATCCACAAATGATTTCATTTCTTCTTTATGATTTGGAAGCCTTTTACTTTATGTTCCCCTTCCTAATTGCTTTAGCTAGGTCTTCTAGTATTATATTTAAGAGGAGTAGTAAAACTAGGGATCCTTGTCTTGTTCCTGGTCTTAGAGGAAGAATTTTCATCTTTTCATAACTAAGTATGGGTTGGATGTGGATGCATCTTATGTAAGTAAGGTCATATTCATTTTCTACCCAATTTGTTCAGTTTTTACTATGAAAAGATGTTGCACTTTGTCAAATGCTTTTTCTGTACCTTACAAGATATGATTTTTATCATTTATTCTATAAATTTGGTATGATACATTGATTGATTTGAACCTTCCTGGCAACCCAGGGATAGTCTTGAGGATGGAGATGATCCTTTTAATGTGTTACTGAGTTTGGTTTGCCTATATGTTGTTGAGGGTTTTCATCTATGTTCATCAGGAATACTGGCCTGTTAATTTTCAGTGTCCTTGTCTGCCTTTTATGTTGGGGTAACACTAGCCTCATAAAATGAGCTTGCATGTCTTCCCTTCTCTTCAATTATCTTACAAGAATTTGAGAACTGGTATTCTCTTTTATTTTTTAAAACCTGTTCATTCAGTTCTATCTTTAACATTCTCCTTTCCTTTTCTCCTGACCCTATCTAAAGTCCATACATTTCAAATAAGTATACTTTTCTCCCCCATGAAGTCTCTTTGGCTTCCTCTCAAGTAGAGATAAACTATGTTTTCTTTTGGGTTTATTTGAGAGAGGATCTCGCCACGTGGTTCTAACTGGCCTTGAACTTACTATGTAGCCCAGGCTGGCCTGGAATACAGGGTGATGCTCCTGCCTTAGCCTCCTGAGTGCTGGGATTATACATGTGCATCACCACGCCGAGCCTGCCTTTTCTAAACACAAAGAACATTATAAAATTCTTAACTATTATATCTGAATATCATTACATTTAAGTGCCCTGAATCTTACATACATAAAGCTTTTTCATTTATATATTTATCAATATTTTAATACATAAGAAACTAAAGCTAAGTAATTTTAATATGTATGACTTCATTTAACAATAAATTCATTATGTTAAATTTATGAACATTTCTCAAAATAATTTTTACTAGTAAGAGTGGCAGTGTTTTACACTTAACAAAATTCTTTAACGACTGTCCAAATAAAATACAGTGGGATTCTCACATCTGATATATTCAATCTGTTGTGATATTTTGTTTTGGTAGAAACAAAGAATTGTAGAAGTATGTCAGAGAAACATACGAGCCAAATGAAAGTGTTCTCAAAGGCCAAACCTAGAGCAATTTAAGCAATCAAATAACTATTATATCTACAAGTCCATAGAGATATGAATGAAGAACAAAGAATAGACAAAATCATCTATGCAAAAAGAACTGCAAATTTTTGTAGATACTCCATCCTCAAGGTGAAACATAACACTCTACTCCTCATGTTGTGGGCTGGGCATAGTAACTTCCTTGCAAAGAGCACAAAAGGGGGGAAAATAGTACCTTTACTATAAAGAAACCGAATACCACATCAGCCAGGTGGTAAAGGCTGTCATCATCAGCAATAAGTCACACTGATAGAATGTACATTAAAAAGATGTGACGGATAATGGCAGTTTATTTCTGTGGCTTATTTAAAAAAAAAAAAAAAAAGCAAGGGCAAAAAGACAAACAGGAAGAAAGAAGTATAGGTCTCATTATTCTGCCACATAATATTTCCTACGTAATTCAAGGCTGGTTAACTGATCTTCAGTAGATGTTTAAAAATCCTTTATAGCTCCTAGGAGCAGGAATTCTCAAATCCTTTTTAGCATATACTACCATCACTGTTAGTCTGCTCTAATTTGAGGCCAGTTTCCCAGAACAGATTGGAAAAATGTTAGTCTCAACTTTTCACTTAAAAAATTGAGCTGTGTTCATAAAAGCTTTTAATTTTGTACAGCATATACAATGACAAATTAAGAATTGTTAATGTAACCCTGAGCTACCACCAAATATACCAAAAAACAACCTAACCTGCAGGAGTTAATATTCAGAGCCCCACAAATCCCCAACATCATCTTACAGTCAAAGGAAAAACAAAAGTTTAAGTATTTAACATATAATTTCATAAATTTTCATAAACTCTGAGTAACTAAGTCAAATGAAAGCTACCTTTACCAATGCCAGCTTTAACACCTTTAAATTTCATAAGTAAAATGAAGAATGATTATTTACAAAAATAAAAGGGTTATTCTCATTGAGAAACACTCTTAAGGTATTATAGCAATTTTTTTCTGAAGAAATACATGTCATATCTAAAAAATTTTAGTGCCATAGAGAATCACCAGAAAGAAACCACCTGTTCAGAAACACTGTCATAACTGAACTAAACAGGCAAAGTAACATTCAAGCACTATACATGCACTGTAATTTTTAAAAATAGTAAACCCTCCATAGATATTAAATGTTATTCATTATATGATGTTTACATACTTACTGTTAAGAAACTTAAGGAAAAAAACCTTGCATTCTGAAAGAATACTGAAAAATAACTCCTTTCTACCCTCCACTCCCCTAAAAAAATTTGTAAATGTGATATAATTTTCTAGATGTTATTTTAAAGTCTAACGCTTTTCTGTTCCTGTACAGAGCACAGGTGTTTCTGGTACACATTTATCATTTGCCCTCTTTTCTAATAAAACCTGCAGAATATGCCAAGGGAAATTACATTACCATCGAAAAGAACAATAGTTTAAAACAGTATCCTTAAGAGGAGAAATGGAATTACAATGTAAATGAAATTTCAGATTTAATATATCCAAACAGTTTACATAAATTGCAAAACATTGTGTGTTTCCAAATGTGAAATAGAGCTGATTCTATTGACCCTTAATATATATAGAATTTTGCTTACCTTTCTACACTAGATACTACAAATTCAACATCTAGGAGTTCATTGAGAAAAGAAAATACTTTGCTGGACAGGTGTCCCAAAATTCTTGGACATTTCTCATTCCCTTTCTCTCCATCCCCCTCTTTCCAACCAGATTAAAAACCTAAAAAGAGCCCAACTGAGAATCCCACGGCCACATACTGGGCATTATTGTAGTCCTAGAGATCCTCCTTTCCTTAGCAGCATTCATTTCTAAAACCTTAATGACACTCTGTCACATTGTCCTGAAAAGAAGTGGGAAAAACTTCCATTAAAGGCTGTGTTCATTACAATCAATGACTTCTTAAAAATGTTTGCAGTTGTGCAATGATGTATCTTTGAGATTTCTTTCAGAGTTCAACTTCTTAAGTATTTCAGGGAATTTCTGTGCATAGGTAATTATAAGAAGTGCTTGCAATTGCTCAAGTTTAAAAGATAAAACATGGCAATACTGAATTTTTGTGTTTGACATTTGCTATTTAAAGCATCTGTCAAAGCAATTTAAACACATTTTAATATAAAGGTAAGCTGACATATGAACGATTAAGAACCTCAAACAGTAATAAAATATCCCCAAAGCATCATATATTATATGCAAAATACTAAAATAAAGTAAGAATACAAATAAACTAAAATTATTCTATATGATGTGAGCAAATAATGTCACCCTAACTTCTCTCCCTCATCAAAACTGTCTTTTCCCTCAGGGAAAAAATAGTAGCCCCTAAGAGTTCTCTCATTCTAGAAGTCTAGGCAAATTTCAGAAAATGTAAGGAACTTTAAAAACCATCATCTACTTCTTACTTTGATCACTTTTATTTGGGGAGATGGGGCACTTTTTCCCCTTAAAAATATTTTTAAAAATAAAAGGGAGAAACATTATCAAATCCCTCCCCATTCTGCAATGTTTCAGACATTCAGTAAAAATATTCTAAAATTTAACATGTTTAATTTACCCAGTATGAAATTCAAGTTTCTTCATAATGAGCTATAAGTTAAAAGTACTTGTTTATTCTTTGAGTATCTTCAAACTCATGAAACACAATCTATACCTTACTCTACAAGATAATGTAAGATGTAATCCACTTTAAAGGAATAAACTGTTGATTTATTAGGTAAAAGTGGGACTCCAGAAGTAATCAGTTAATTACACAAAGGCTCTGAGTATCGTATAGAATGTTATAGTAGAAGCAACTACGAAAGACACCATATCTTGGAAATAAATTTAATCCCCAAGTGGATCTCTCACTGGTACTCTCACTTCTGGGCTACCTACTTTTCTATCACTTTTAATGTTCAGAAAGTAGAAAGCATTTCAAAATATATTCTTAAGCTTTGTTTCTCAAATTTAAGAAATGCGTGAGCCCTTTATGAAAAAGTTTTTCTGAACATCAATCAAATCTGTCCACAAGCCCAAACTGAGAAATAACTGGCCTAAGAAACTAAAGTTTCTATTTTTTTTCATTACTGAGGATTGAATCCAAGACTTTTGCATTGAGCTACATTCACAACCCTTTCAAAAATTATCTGTTTATCTATTTTCATTATCAAATATGGTCTTTCTAAATTTTCCAGGTTGCACTTAAACTTTCAGTCCTCCTCTATAAGCCTCCCAGAGTACTGCAGGATTTACAGTTCTGCACCACATGCCCAGAACTACAGTCTGATTCTATAATAAATGTCTTTCTACTGCAACTGTCACTGCAAAGAGTTCTTTGTAACAGGTATGAAACCTTTTCAACATAAAAAAAAATGCAAATCTTAAAACATTTAGACACTAAGGAATCTGAGGAACCCAGTACAAGAAACACTGCCTTATTAGAAATGGAATTAAAGAGTCTTCTTTCCTCTCAATCATACGACTTTCAGTCTCTCCCACCCCACTTTCATGTCTACTCTTCATGAAAACAGCGTCTTTCCTCTCCTGCACTTACCTAAATCCTTTGTGCCATTCATGTCTTGTCTCTTCTATTAAGCTACAGGATCTGTGAAGTCATCTTTGTATATATCAGCACATCTTGTGTGGTAACAAGTAGGCTCTGATTATTTGTTGGTTAAATGAATACATACAAAATATATTTTGGGGCCTATTATTTGCTATTTGAGATTATCTGTATCTCTGTTCCCAAGTATCACAGATAACCAAAAGTTTAGAAATTTTTCAATTCATGTCTATAAAGTAAAAGAAAAACAGAAGTGTAATTTTTTTCATCTCCAATATGAAGATACAATTACTGATACTTTAGGATACCAGGTAGAAATCAGTGAAAGACAGATATAAACATCATTATCACAAGTGCTCTTACACAGTATCTTTACAAAACGAAAAATATTCCATTTTACTCAAACTCCAATATAACAGATATCTATAATAAATACAATGCTAGTAAAAATTAGCTAGTATCAGTGATTTTAAACCTAAATGTCTTCTAAGTGATTAGTGGACCACTAAAATCACAGTAAATAAATGGCTATTTCGTGTATACATACTTTTCAAGCAAAGTACCAAAAAAAAAAAATCAAGCCACTCAAATACAGTAAGTTAAAATACTATTTTGTTTTGTTCAAAAGCCACAGATGTTTCCTTGGCATTAAAAAGCTGTTTAAAAAAAATAAATAAAAGGTCAACACTAAGTTACTATACACTCAAAAACTAGTTTCTTAGATGCTATTAAAAAGCACTATATAAAAAAAATAAAATAAAATAAAAAAATAAAAAGCACTATATGAGCTATTGCCTTTTACCAAAAAAAAAAAAAAAGTCACTGGCAGTGCAGAAAACAAAATGTTACAGCTTTGACCAAAAATATTGGATCTTTATTTTTATTCTACGCATTCTTCACTCAACCTCCATTTACTTCTGGAAATTTAGGTATTTTTTCCCTACCTTTGTTTTGATTTTACACAGTGAATAAGATAACTACCCAATATTAGATGTATTTTTAAATTTTTTTGGTAGATTTGCTGTATCTTACCTGGTTAGATTAAAAAAAACAAAGCAGTACATAGAAGTAGTTTTTATTTGACAAAATATTTGTCAATTATACCACACTGTATTATCCCAAGAGCTTCATTTAAAAGAAAGAGTATTCCTTAGGGATCTTAAAACGGAACAGTGCTACTTTAAGTACCCAAACTTCCACTGGATTTGTTTTAAGGTGGCATAATTTGAAGGTACTTGGATAGCAATGATAAGACTATGAAATTATTAACAGAAAAATGTAAGAGAAAAGTTAAAAAGAGTTGATGCTATTTGCTATATTTTAAAAATATTAGGTGAATCAATAAGTATTCACTAACTTTAAATATTTAAGTTACATTACTTTATAGGTTCATCTGATATTGAGTCAGATTTTCAACTTCTTTCACAATCCTCTGAGGTCAAATACAAAGTGGTAAGATTACTTATTTTAAAATCTGTTCTTTTTCATATGACATACAAGGATTATACTAAAGATCTGTAAAAGATCTTGAGAAACTGCTGAGTAACAAACTTGCATTTTTCTCTCAAAAGTAACCACTCTATTTGATGAATAAATCTTAAGAGAAAGTAATTGCTGATTTTACTTCTTGTTATCTGAAAATTTGGCAACTTAAAGCTACCATACATTTTTAGTTTTTAAAAATACGGTGGGATAAGTAGAGCAGACTGATTGCCAGACAGTAAGAAAGAGTAATGACCAGTTGAAAATAAAGTTTTTCATCTTAAGAATCTATGTTTCATATTACAATTAAAGGGAAAAGTAAAAACAACCACAATATATACAGACTTTGTTAGAAATGTGTTTCTCAGAAAATTGGTCTAACCAAGCAGTATCTCTGACACCAACTGGGGAGGGAAGTTACTATGTCAGAATCTACATGTTCTATAGTTATATGGATCATAAAATCTTGTATATTCAATTCCATGATAAAGTAACCTAAATACCAAAAAATTCTGGCAGTAAGCAAAGACTCAGTATAATGACATAACCTAAATATGATGCATCAAATAATCTGAGCTATACTTAGCAATTCTTAATGTTAAAGTAGTAATTGTAGTTGTTTAAATTAACATTTATAATTTCTAATGTTTAAGAAAAATTGACAAGCTTAGATTAGTCTACAGGCATGTTCATTTAAAGGTGAATATATGGAAAATATGTTGTATGCAAGATGTATGGCCTACTGTCCCTGATAATTACCTAATGGTAAAATAGCTTATCCTTTGATTTTGGATTATATTCCTTATCCCAGATGAAATCAGCATTTCTATCATGTTTCTGTTCATAAGAACAATTATTGTTCAACATTTCACTGAGGTATTCCAACGTTACATGAGGAATGTTAATAAGAATTTTTAAAGTCTGAGTTTTAAAGCAAATACCAACTTAATAATTTAAAAGTTGGGGGTATTCCTCTTTTCTGAACTTACAAAACTTGACATTTTTACTTATTTATAAAAGCATAATCAGCTTTCAAGCTCCTTTTGAAATATGAAGGCTTACTTATACTTGTATAATTATACTAAATTTCTTATGTTCTACTTTTTAATATTTCAATCTATGTTCCTAACTTAAAAACTGGAAGGATATTTTTTTAAAAAGATTTTTGGAATTTTTTGGTATATGTCCCTCTTGAATAATAATTACATATTTAAACCAAAAATGATCATAATTTTAAGAAATACATGTAAGGATCTGATGTAGAATTTTAAAACCATAGAAGTACTATTTAGTTATATTAAAGGTAGCCTATTTTACCTACAACAGGAAAAAAATTTTAAGCAATTTACTTAACCATTTTCTGTGCAAATTTTCAAAATGATCTATTATTTAATCAAGTTCTACACATCTCAAAAGTTGACTGCTTATTAAAATTCTCAATGAATTTAAAAGCACTGCTATAAAACTTTTCTTTAGTCCATTCAGCCCCTTAACTAATCAAACAATGAAACAAATATTACAAGAACAAGACTGACAAAAAATCATAATGAACCTCTCAGATGAGAAACTAATTGGTACTAAGTACACAATGGCTTACATTTAATCCTGTTAATAACCACACAGAAAAAGAAATAAAAGACTCACTTTTCAGTCATCTCTCTGGACCACTGGGCTAAAATAACAGCATGACTAAATCTGACATTGACCCCGTGGCCCTGCTAGGAGCTAAAAGAATTCCTTTGAGCCTTCTGAGGCCTGTTTGCAACTGCTCCAGAAGGGGTGGGCTAGTCATACACACTTGTTGGCCTTCTTTACAGTAACAGGTCAAATTAGCAATGGCCATATACCCTGTAATATACACCAGCTCTTAGTTTAGACTTGGAATTCTGTACCTTACAACAAAAGCACCAGAAAGTATGATTAAATAGCTACATCTAGCTGATAAAATGTCATGGATGGATGAAATATAACTGGAACAATGGGAATTTATACAAATAATATATTATTAGAAATAAATTTTTAAAACAAATAGTAATATATTCAAACTAACAAAAAACCTGAAATCAAGATATAGCACCAAGATGAACCATAAATTTAAAAAAATACAACTACCATGTGTAATTTTTTTCCAGAATTACCACAAAACTATTTTTAGCAAGCCTACTGAATTAAAATATACTTATTTTATGAAACTTTGCAGGCTTGTGTGACATAAGCCCACAACATGTAGTGTCAAGATAAATCTGCATGAAAACAATTACTGTTTACTTTTTATCCCTTTTCAAAACATAATTTAAGACTTCCAACAAAAAACATTGACAACTTATACCTTCTCTAATTATTTATAATAATTATGGGGATAAATTTGCTATACTAAGATTTTTATAATTCTAGTATTAATACTTTCAATTCTCCAAAAGAAAATTCCAGGCCTTATACCTAGTTCACAAATTCTAATCACTAAAAATTTTAAAAAGGCAACTACTGGTATACCATGTATTTGTCTCAACTTTCTGCCATTTAGAAAATTATGGTTCTAATTTATATCAGTATTTAATATAAAAGGTCAAGATTTCTAAATATTGGAAGCCAATAGATATCCTTATAATACTAAGAAACAAAATTATACCTCAAGGCATACTTAGTTCTAAGCTATCTCTGTGGCAAAATATCAAAATTAATTTTATGCAACTCAAGTTCTGCATACTTATAGACTGTGTAAAATTACTTTTCATATTAATCAAACAAATACAATAATCAAAGAAAGATTTACTTAATGAAACACAATTCAATAGTAGCAACTAGTCTAATGTTATTTTGTTAATTTATAAACGCTTCAGTTGATTTAAGGTAAAAACCAGAGGTAAAATTTTAATTCTTATCATCATCAAGTTTTTATGAAATACATCAAAGTCAACTCAAAAAGAGCTCAAGTACTTTATGCTTTGAAAATTTATGATGGCAAGGGTATCTCCACCTGTCAGGTGGCAATATTTTAGGGGAAGGTTTTCTTTCTCTCCAGTTCTTATTCCACTCTTGTATCCTTTTTTCTCTCATTTACAGACTATTACTTCTCAAAACTCATCCAGAACACCAAAACATAAAAACATCAATCAATAAGAGAACTACAAAGTATTTACAAAGAGCCCCAACTTAAAATCTAATTAGGACACCACTTTTTCTTCGAAGAAATCTCTAAAGTTAAACATTTCTGTAACCACACAAAGTAATTTAACCCTCATTGGCTTACCTTCACAGCATTTTTTGGTCTTAAAACAATATGAAGAATATTTCCATTATACTTTAATAGTTGCTATACATGTTTAGCCATTAAGTTTTAATAGAAATCTTCCACCCACTGCCAAAAGAAAAAAAAGAGCAAGAACAAAAAAGAAACTGGAAAACAAGAATTTCAAATACAGACCGGAAAAGGCATCAAGTAATCATTATTTTTAAAAGGAAAAGATGAACAATTGTGATGCTTTTTTCATAGCATAAAAGCACTTCAGTGTTTTATAAGTATGAAAGTACTTTAGTTCTTTCCTAAATAAATTTCAAGTTCAGCTTTACAGTAGTCTTCCAGTAAGGCCATACACAGTAAAATCTGTGCTACAAATTTTAAAAACAAATAATATTTTCCATGAATATTTTCAAGTAAAAGCATTAGGAGAATTCCTATTTTTAAAGTTGCAAACTTTTACAGTTGTAGCACTTTCCATGTTACAGATTATACTCTAATTTGATGTGGTGAGTATTAGAAATAAATATATTTTAGACATTATTGTGTTTGTTAGTAATTACAGATGACCATCAAATATAAACTTTTAAAATACCTTTTAAAATACTAATGAGAATGAAGGGCAATAATGTTAAAAATTTATGAAAACTATGTAACTCTGATCAAAGAGAAGAAATTTAAAGGATTACTTTAATTGCCATGAACAAACAACAGCTAATTAGGTATCAAGGCAATTTTTCTTCTTATTTTGATATTCTTGCTCATTTTAAAATATATTCTTTCTCACCAAGTCATTTTATAGAAATCAAAATGTGAAACACAGTAACTATAGTAGGAAAAATGAAAACAAGCAATAACGCTGTTTCCTAGTATTCACAAATTCTGCAACTCAATCACATTTTGTAAGAGCACTAAAATCTACAAGAAAAATCCTGTAACTAATGGACAGAAGGCTTGCCCTTGCTCCAATTCCAAAAGCACTTAGATATTCAGCAAATGCATTGTAAATACTGTTGCACTCTATAAACAATTTTTTAAAAACCTAAAATTATCATTATTATCCTTTCCCTTACTTTATGAAAATAAAATTCAGTTAAATATGCTACTGTATTATACTGCCTTTACAAAACAACTATAAAGTAGAAGTATATAACAATAAAAATATTTTGGTGAACTATTAGGACTAGAGGTCTGTACTCTTCCCTTTTAACAGTAACTAATACTTAAACCACCACAATACTTATCCAAGGACTCAACATTCAGCAACATGAAGTTAAGTTGCATAGAACAAAATTCTTCCCGTTTGAGAAATAAGAATGTGTAAGAAGAAACAAACTTTTAAGATCTGGTCAAGGTACAGATATTGCCGATCAAATGTATATTCATGTGTCTATTTGAATATATATAAACCATGGATATCAAAAACTCAATATAAGAAATCACATGTCAAACTGCAACTTATTTCTTATGAATCTTTTTAATATTAATAATACTTAAATTAAAAATTTATAACACCACTACTTACTGCTAATTAGTATTTGCAATATTAACTCAGTTCAACTATCAAGTAGCGTTTTTACCCCAACAGCAAAATGACCATGAATAGAAAATTTCAGGATTAATAACTTTCCACCAATTTTATGCACAAAACTAACATATCTTTTGAGGTTTTCAATGGCTCAAGAATTAAATTGCTACTGTTATTAAGAAAACAAAACCGAGAACAAAATTAGTTTTTCTCTGCTAGTCCCCATGGATCTAAGTACCACACAATAATTCTTCCCAATCTGCAAAACAAAACACACAAATAGATGGGCTAAGGAAGAAAGATCAAAACAAAGAAACAAGGGGTTTTTTTTGTTGTTTTTTAAAAAACCCTCTTCCCCTTCAGCAATCAACAAAATAACAGAAAAGAAAATGTGGAAAAGTCTCCCAGAATATATGACCATGTAAGCATGGGCACTCTTGCAGAAAACCAAGTCTGCAGCCCAAAGCCTTGGGAAATTTAAATTAGAGCAAACGACCACAATAGGCAAGCAAATCTGTATAGATAAAAAGGGACTGCTGAAGTTGCAGGTACAACTACTAAAGATTTTTTGAAATTTCTAAACAAACCTTACTGATTTTGTTAATTTTTAAAACAAGCAATAAATGTATCTATATTATACTATAAAGATGAAGTTTTCTCTTTCATCAAAAGATACATATGTATGTGATCTATGTAAAGAAAAAGGATTCCTATTGCTTAACACTGCTTCAGGAAAAGCTTCACAAATCTACCCTTCTGTATTTCAGTAACTTTAAAGGAATAGAAATATTTTTTTAAGGAAGAGAAGACTCTTCACTGCTTATAGTAACCTAAGTGGTAGCACAATCACTCAGCTGAACACTACTCCTGACTACCCCATGAAGAACTATATGCAAAAGTTAGTTTAACCAACACCACTTAAAAATTAGATTTGTAGTACATCCATGACATTACTACTATTCAATCTTGATAAAAGAAATTTCCTAAATTATACAAATACAATTAAAAAAAAAACAAATATAGACATTCCATGATCATTTACTTAATGGGTTTTTACCAGTAACCCATAGATCCAGAAACATTTAAATTGGATATTATTAACCTCATTTAGTTCATATACATAAAAACCAGTACCATCAGATTAAAATGATTATTACACAACATTTACAGCAATATTTAAGTTTTTATTCTCCCACAAAATTTATATCATTTTTGAAACAAACCAAAAGAGCTGGACTGAATAAAAGACAGTGCGTGATGAGCAAAATACTCAGCTATACAGGAATGAAGTAATCTCTCCAAATACTTATTGGAGTTAACCCTAAAATGTTATTGGCAATTAAAATTCTCCTTAATATGGGGAAAGCAATGCTATTTCTAAAAATAACTGACAAAAGTTCATTTATGTTTAAATCAGACCACTTAACACTAAAAAGTGGCTAGCGCTGTATAGGGACTAACATAGGATTAATGTAGGCACACACCTTCTCTTTAAATACAACCTCCTTCCTTCAGTTAAATTTGCTGTTTCTGAATTCCTCATCCAACTTTTAAAACCACTATTTGTATTACTTTAGTAATCTCATTTATCAACCAAACCCAGACTATTTTGTACATCCTTAAAATTCCTTATTAACTACAAATAGGGAAAGAGTACTGAAGTTTTCTGGAGCTGGAACTTTCCCTACCTAAACTAGGTAATTCTGTTACAAGAACTACTTTGTTATGAAGCAAAATCAACTGTGACCTATTCATAGGAACTGCCAATAAAAAGTATCCCTTAATAAGTAGCTCTTAACCTTTTTAACATTCATTCACCTCAGAGCAGTTATAAGTTAACTACCATATATAGTTAAATAAAAGCAAATGATTTATGCTGTCTTCCCTTAAATGTGTTTGCAGATGAGAAATAGAGTCTTTCTCAAATGCATAAACTGATTTTCAAAACTGTGAAATACTACAGTAAGAATGCGCCATAGAAATCAGTCACACATTTAACAGATAAAATCCACTTTAACTTACTTTACATTTTGAATCTAAATCTATATTACAAAAATAAATTTCATCCCTAGAACTACATCTCTATCCAGGGCCAATGTTATTACATCAAGACTCAAAAGAAAAACCGAGCTAAATTTATTTCCATTAGTTATTCAAAAGTACATCTGTATAATTTAAAAAGAAAATGTGACCTTACATATGATGCTCAATTTTACTATTTATCTGTTCATTAAATAGAATTAACAACAATTAGGCAAATAACCCAAAATGCTAAAAAGCTAACCATGATAATACCCTTAATTTAAAGCAAAACAACAATAAAGAATGACCAAGAGATTAAAATTTTTGACTGAAAAATTTCCATTGGGTCAGCACTTTTACTTCATTGTTAAGTGTTAACCACAAAAATGACATTTAAGAAACTAATAATTATTTTGAAATTTAAGATAAATTTAAGAAAGTCTTAAAATCAAAATCTTTTATGTAGATATACAGAAATTAAATGAATAGCCTTTAAGGAAAAAAGAATTCAGTAGTCTCTTTCTGTAGTTCTGAAAAAAGTTTCACAATCTAATCATGTCATTCATATCAATTTACCTTCTGATCATACACTGTCTATAAATTGTTCTTAATCTACTTAGACAAATGATTATTATATTCAATACACTATTTTATAGCAAATAGCTACATGAAAATTACATTTAAAAACTCTTCACCCACAAAGACATCAGGATTCAAGTTTATCAGACAAGAATGAAAATGTTGTCCATCTAATTTTATGCTTCTTCATTACAAAATAAAAAAGTAAACTGTAGATAAGGTAATTTTTTAATGGTAACTATACCAAATCATTAGTTCAAATAAAGATCATGGTATTTGCTTATTAAGCAGTTTCTAGTGAACTTAATGTATCTTAGATGAAAATCTAATCAATTATAAAAGAAATGTAAAAAAAATTTAATTCTACCTCTAGGTACTTAATAGCGTTGAAAAGAAAAGCTACTAAAAATGAATTTAGATTAAAAGTCATAAATTGACTTTAGAAGAATGCATACCTAAATTGCTGATCTATAGGAAAATCATAGAAACTAACAACATACAATACCAACATTCCAAAATGTTATTAAAATCCAACCCAAAGTTGCCTTGGCATTTCTGGGGTTTCTACTAAGATTTTCAGTCTGCTGAACAATCGTCATAAAAGGCTTTCAAACTTCAATCCATTCACAAGTAAAGTTGAAATTGAACATTTTTATTTCTTCTCTCCCTATGACAACTTCACCATGGGATAGTGAATAACACAACTCAAGCCATTATGCTAATTAGAAATTAAATAAAAAGACGCTCTTACAATAGTTAAGTGTAAGGTGACATGCTACAACTAAAGACACAGTTCAAAAGCAGCTTTAGAAATTGTGTAGTACAGGCTTATAAAAGCTGAAAACATTAGGGAGGGAGCTCCTTGGTCACTGGCCCTCTAGCATGTGGCCATAACGTAATTATAAGATTATACATACAACTATTCATCAGTGAAAAGTATTACAACCCATTCTTATGACCTATGAGGCCTAAGATGTCTCAAGAATTATATTTATTAAAATTAAGCCAATGAATGCAAAAAAGGGGAAGTTACAGAAAGTAATGTTTAATTTATTAATGCTTCCAAATGAACAAAAAGGGCTCCCTTACTGTATCAAAAGACTGGCAAGGAACAACAGCTTTAAGGGGTAAAACTTGCATTTTTAAACATACTGTCTTTAAGCAACCCTGCATAGAATATGATTTAAATAACTAGTCATGTCCTTTGATGAATAGTACCTGGTCCAAAGGAGAGACCTGTCCTTCCATAAAGCTGCATAAAATATCCAATTATGTTTTAAAAGAAAAGGAGATAAAGAATACCCAGAAAACAATAGAAGAAATGATGACCAAGAAATCTTCCAATAGCATTTTGAACATATATAGAACATAAATACCTCATTTAGGGGGTAAGATGGCTTTTGAAAAATATGCTTTTAAAATGTTTAATCGCATCTAGCTACATATAAATATTATGGGACCATACAGTCTCAAGTTTCTATTAAGATTTTCTGCTTCTGTTCTTCCCTGTATTTAACCTGAACTTTAAATCCTATCCTTTGATACAAAGCTCACAGAGCTCCTTTTCAGTTCAGTCTTGTACTTAATATATCCACAGCAACCTTTTTTTTCTTTTAAGTCTACTACATTTACCTGAAATGATCATGTATGTGCTAAGGTATCTCTTTAAGTTTGTAGAAATGAATTTAACTCCAGTATTACAGCGAACTTTCCATATTGTTATACATTGTAAAGCTTTCTAAAGGCAGGGACTGCATGGTAATTCTCAAATTCTACCACCTCAGTGGTAAAGTGACTTACAGATTATTACATCAATTTTAAGATTTTAGAACAACAATATAAATTACTAGATAACAAAATGTTACCAAATAAAATGTATTTAAAGAAAGTTCTAAAGTAGTGACATGTTCAAAAACAACTTGGGTTCAAACGAAAAAAAATACAAAAGCTGAGAACTTCAAATACTCAAAAAACAAGGGAATCAGTAAGTTCATGTTTGCCACAATGATCACAAACCTATCTTGTAGTTACACATTTTATCAATATATTTTCCTATTATGTTAAGTCCACCGATGGTCTCATTTTAGTTTTATAACATTAGTAAAATGTATTACTTAACCAATAAGAATAGTTACCCAAAGTCACAGATAGCCAACTGCAGATGCTAATAAGTATCACTGAGATCCTATAACCATTACCTCATTCGAAAGTAACTTCAAATTGAGACCCGAGGGAAGAACAGGTACTAGCCAGGCAAGGGAGAGATGGATCCAAGCAGAAAAGGGCATATGAAAAGACCTAGAGCAAATAAAATGCTGACATATTTGAAAAAGTGAAATTTAAATAAGTAACCTACTTTACTGAAATTTTAGTTATCAAGTCTTGATTGAGTGCCTAATAAGGGCCAGGGATTCAGCAACTGCTTCTAGATGAGTGCATCATCTTCTCAAATTATATCTAAAGCTTCTATGTGCATATTTTGTAAAGAAATGGAATTTTACACAAAAATAGTTAAAAGACTGCTCTAAGCTGTTAAAAGCCACAATTTTACTCCAAATTCAAAAGCCACAATTTCACCTTAATGAAGCCATGACTTCACTTTAGTTTCAAATAATACTCTGTAAAAAAAGAACACTACTTCATATACAAAAGTAGGATTGTACCAGGCATGGTAGCACATTCCTGTTTCCCAGCCCTCTGGAGGCTGAGGCAGGAGGATTGCCACAGGTTCAAGCCAGCCTGGCTACATCATGAATTCGAGGCCAGCCTGAACTACATAGCAAGACCCTGTCTCAGAAAAAAAAAAAAAAGAGTTGCAGTTAAATTCAGCTATAATTTGTTAGGCACCTATTATGCAGCAAATGATGACAATGGAACAATATGCCACCCCCCACACACACACATGGAAGGAGTTCTACATTAAAACAGAATTCTACAGCATCATACTCACAAACTAGGAAATGCTAGGGAAAAGCGCAAGGATAGGGTGGAGAATATAGGCTTCTCTGAATAGATTTTACCTTGTTTTGTTGAATTTTGAACCTTACATACATTTAATTATAAAGCAAAGTTAAATTTTAAAAAGTTAATCCTGAAAAATAGACATACTGAAAGCAAAATAAAATAAATGAACCTAGCTACCTATCAAGTTGGTAACTGAAGGGGGAGAAACTCAAATTTAACAAGCGTCTCGATCAAACTATCAATTCACAGGAAATAGAAAATAGACCATGTTAAATAATATTACAAAAAAAAAAAAAAAGACTACAGGGAATTCTGGAAGAAAAACAACCAGTTAGTACAATTATACTACAAAGAATTTTTTTTTAAAAGATAAAAGGAAAACCCATTGATAAAAGGAACTTTAAATTAGCAACCAACTGCAATGTATAGATTAGATCTGATTCAGATAACCCAACAAAAGAAATCAGGACCCAAGCTGAGAAATCTGAATACAGTACTGCCAGGGATATAGCTCAGTGGCACAAGCACCTGCCTGAATACAGTACTGAATGGGTGTATGATGATAAAAGAGTTCCTGGTAATTTGTTTAAGTGTGATGATGTGATTACGGGGTTTTTTTTTTGGGGGGGGGTCTTTGTTTGTTTGTTTTTAAGACAGGGTTTCACTATGCAGTTTAGGCTGGCCTTAAACTCACAGCAATCTTCCTGCCTCAGCCTCCCAAGTGCTGGAATTACAGGTGTGCACCATCATGCCCAGAGATTACGTTTTTTAAAAAGGATCTTTGGGGCTGGGGATATAGCTCAGTGGAATAAGCGCCTGCCTAGCAAGCGCAGGGTCCTGAGTTCGATCCCCAGTACCGCCAAAAATAAAAATTAAAAAATAAAATAAAATAAAAAGGATCTTTACTTTTCAGAAGATATACATACTGAGGTACATATGGTATATGTATGTGAATGAATGAAATGATGTCTGCAGTTTGCTTCAAAATAATACAAGAGTAAGGAATTACAGATAGGAAAAGTTTAGAAATAATAAATGTTGAAATTGGTTTATGGAACAGTGGAGTCTATTATATTATTTTTATATATTTTAGAATTTTAATAGTAAAACACAACAAAGTGTTAACAATTACTCTTACTGGTAATTATATCCCTTCTGGATCCCAGAAAACAAGTTGCTGATTATTCCTCAGTAATTCCTAACAATTACTGTCTCCCCCTATCATTTGGTAGTCTTATACAAGTGAATCCTTGAGATTCACTTCCCAAATTTAAAAACATGCTGCTTTCTTCTAGTACATCTTTAAGCGCTATGCTTTTCTAATCAATACAGTAGTATTCTTTTGCTTTTTTTTTTCATCAATCACAGTCTCAAAATATTACATGGAAATTCCAGAAATAAACAATTCCAAAGTTTTAAATCATGTGCTCTTCTTAGTATGATGAAATCTTGCACTGTGCTGCTCCATCAGTTCTGATGTGAATCCAGCATATCCATGCTGTATATACAGCATGTTAGTCACCTGTTAGTCACTTAGTAGTCACCTTTCTCAGATCAATTGTTACTGCATCACAGTGCTTAAGGTTCAAATAACCATTTTTATTTACAATGGCCCCAAAGCTCAAGAGCTATAATGCTGGCAATTAGGGTCTGACAAAGAGAAAATGTAAAGTGTTTCCTTTAAGTGAAAAGATAACGGTTCTTGACTTAATGATAGAAAAAACTGTATGGTGAGATTGCTAAGGTTTATGGTAAAAACGTATCTTCTATCCATGAAATTGTGGGGTAAAAAAAGAAGGAAATTGTGGAAAAAAATTCATGCTAGTTTTGCTGTCAGATTTCAAACTCTAAAATTAAAGCCATGGCATGAAATAAGTACTAAGACGTAAGTACTAAGACAGAGATGGCATTAAATTTGTGGGTATAAGACATTGTTAGAACTGTTTTCATTAGTGTTAACCTTTTATTATGGCTAATTTATAAATTAAACTTATCATAGGCATGTATGTATAGGGAAAAGCACAGTATATATAGTGTTCACTCCCACCTACAGTTTCAGGCATTTCATAGGGGGATAAAGACAAGGGGGTGTAAGAGAACTGCAAGTCACTTTTACTTAGGATAATAAAAGAAAGTAAAGGCTGGGACTTCAAAACAGAAAAACAAATGACAGATCAAGCATAGTTGGTACAGCACATATTTA
Source organism: Dinomys branickii (assembly GCA_004027595.1). NCBI lineage: Eukaryota > Metazoa > Chordata > Mammalia > Rodentia > Dinomyidae > Dinomys > Dinomys branickii. Next base: position 159,883 of record PVLD010001022.1, on the reverse strand, counting down.
GCATGCCTTGGATGCCCTGGGTCCATTTTTTGGAAAGAAAAAGGGGGGCAAAATAAAGAGGGGAGGGAGGCTGGAGGGGAGGGAGGGAGGCAAAGCCCAGATGTTAGAAACAAATAACTATATTCCTCAGAGAAAGAGCTGAAAGCCAAACATAGTAAAGCATTGACAGCTTTAGCTTTAGTACATTTAGTACATTTGGCAGGTACAGTATTTATGATGGGCAGAGTCACCATCGTATAATGGTATGTATGTATGAAGGATATACATACTGTCAAATGAATGTCACATACCTATGGAACTTCAGGGAAGCTAACCAACAACTTCAAATTACAAAATGAGAAACATGCTGGACATTTATAATAAGAACAGAAAAAAAAAAATAAATCCCTTCTAATTGTATGTTATCTATCAATAAAGAAATAAATGTATGAGCACTCACTGAAATTGGAAGTCTAAAGTTTTCAGGGAACAAGAGAACTGCTACAGCTCTTACTACAAATTTAGTAATAGTAAATACAAAATATACATGCCTTTACATAACCTTCCATAGGTTTAGGAACTATTTCAAATTTACTAATCCTATTCATTGTGTAAGTTTTAACCACATCTCCTTTAAGGATTTTGACATACTTAATTAACTCCAATGGTTAAGAGACTTCTATACAATTACTCAGATTATATTTTGTCTCTTCAATGAAACACTGACTCACTTACACTATCTTTTTACCACGTAAATACTCAGTACTACTTATAGTCTACACAGAATAGATGCTTAATAAACATTTGATGATCTAGCAATTAATGGAAAAAAGTGAATACATACATCTAGGAATTACTTCAAATATCAAACCTTCTAAGTCTTATGAGTAAGATCTCCCATTAAGGTATTTGAAGTCTTTTATATCATATTGCTGTTTTAAAGATATAGCAGTTACAGGATTTGTTTTCTTTGCACAGTAGCTATTGATGCTGTTTAACAGTGTTTCAAAAGCACGCAGAATTTCTTCATATTCCTACTAACATGAAAAAATTCTAAGAAATATACGAACCAGATCTTCCCCAGATCTATTTATAAAAAGAACAACGATTAGAAAGTAACAATACATTCAAACAGGCATCATTACAGAAGATATTACTTATTCATTGGAAAGATTATGTCATCAGCAAATCAAAGAAATAAAATAGAAGCATATGTCCGAATATTTGTAAGTTTTATAAGAGTCAAGCAAGTTAATTTGTAGAATTGCAGAATTTGTTTCAATTTGGCTGGAAAAAAAAACAAATCCTGGGGTCAAAGAGTATGGACATATGGCAACACAGATAAAAAGAACATTCAGTAAATGCCTGAAATCATTTACATCTTTTACCAATGATTTTATGTGGCTGAATAAGTGGTATAAATTTATAAACCACACACTAAACTTAAAAGAAACACACACCTGTATGGATGAATTTACATTTTTAAAAAATTCATGGAAAATATACAAAGCAAATTTATTGCAAAAAAGCCATGCTAGAAGCCTGGGGATATAGCTCAGTGGCACAAAGCCTGTCTGGTAAGCACAAAGTCCTGAGTTTGAGTCCTGGTACCAAAAAAAAAGAAAGCCATGCCAGAAAAATGCAAAGAATTACCACTTTTTCTATAACATACAATCACTGGTACAAGATGTAAATGATTTCAGGCATTTACTGAATGTTCCTTTTATCTGTGTTGCCATATATACATACTCATCAGGATTTGTTTTTTTCTTCTAACCAAACTGAAGCAAATTTTTCAATTCTATAAATTAACTTGCTTGCCTCTTATATATAAAACTCAAAAATATTCAGATATATGCCTCTATAAATATAAAAAAGTAACTGTGTGTGCACAAGAGTGGGGGGATGTCAAAATGTGACAGGTATATGTATCAATTCCTCAACATGAATGTAATTATTATGTATCACAAACAATTATCAAAAATATTTGTAAAAGAATAATAACATGCCTACCAGCAAATCAAACAAATCTACAACATAACAACTCACCAAAAAAAAAAAAAATCACACAGTTAATTAGAATCATTGTACATTATTGGCAGGATGTAAAATGTTGCAAACGAATGGGAACAGTTTGGGCGTTCTTCAAAAAATTAAACAAAATTACCAGTAACTCCATTTTCAGGTATATACCTCAAAGAACTGAAAGCAAGCATTTAAATAAACGCTTGTATTCAAATATTCACAGCAGTATTAGTCACAATAGCCAAAAGGTGGGAACAGCTACCTAAACACCCACACCAGTTGAAGGAATAAACAAAACAGAGTAAATCCAGACAGTGGAGTATTATTCAGCTTTTAAAAGTGATGAAGTACAGACATACACTACAATGTACACAAACTTCTAAAACATTATGTAAGTGAAAGAAGCCAGACATATGGGCCACATACAAGGTGGTTCAGTTTACATGAAATATCCAAAATAGATTAATCACAGAGATAGAAAGTAGATTAGTGATTGCTAGAAACTGGAGAAAGAAGGAAATGAGGAAATGACTGCTCAATGAGTTCCAGATCTCCTTCAATGGACTAAGAATTTCTGAACTAGATAGAGGTGATAACAACATTATGCACATACTAAATGTCACTGAACACCTTAAAATACATGCTATGTTCCATTTCAATAAATACAAATATCCCCCAAAAATGTAGTTGAAGAACAGACATGTTTATTATCTTTTTATGTCACAACATATTGTATTAATGTCCTCTCAGAGAGTTTGAGATACCTGGTTACCAACCTTCTCTTCTTTAACACTTTAAGAGACATTTTACTAAATTCACCACTTCTAGAATCCTCATTTCCATACGGCTCAGTTGCCTCTTATTCTATCTTACCTTCCTATCAACATTTCATCTTTTCCCTGAGAAACCCTTGTTCTACCATGAGTCAGCTCCCAGCTACCTTGTTCTATGTTCCCCAGGTTTATGACTTTAAAATGATCATTAACTCCTTTTATCTCCCTTACCCAATAATAAGTTATGTCTATACTCCCACCTAAAGTTCCCCCTTAAATCCATTTCCTCCTCGCTGTATTATACTGTATTCCTTCTACAACTACCTAGCTCAGTCCTGATTACTACAAAGAAAGACCATCTAACCATCCCATTTGAAAGCTGCAAACTCTACAATTCAACCTGTCACTAGAAAACTTTCTACAATAGAAATGTACTACTAGTGTATGGGAAACAATTCCAAGAGATTTGACATTATGCATAAAGTGGAAAACAAAGGAAAGAGACTTTTTAAAGGAATTACCTGCTTGAGATCCCTCAATATTTCCAGTATTTTCAAGATAGTTCTTTGAGATGGACATAGATATAGTTGTTTTATGAGCTAGACCTTCTTGCCCTCACTGCACTTATAATCCCTTACCTCCCAACTATCACCTCAAACTAAAATACCTGCACATCCTGAAGCGCATTGTTCTTATTCTGCTATGCTTTTGCACATGCTATTCTCTTCACCCAAAACCACCCACTCCAACCTCATCACTAGCCCCTTTCTTCAAAATTAAACTCTTACACCTTGGCCTCCAAGTCTTTTCCAAGTCTGAAATAAGTGTCTTCCCATGTTCCCATGCCAATTTTTCTTCCTTTCTTAGGATGCTTTTAAGGTTAGCCCCTTTAAGACTGTCTTTCCATGACCCAATATTTACACAACACAATTTTAACTAATAGGCTTCCTCTACATGCCTCCTTTTCAAATGAAACCTATCTTTTGCCAACAATGCTTTGTAAACTAGTAAGCTTTGCATGAAAACATCACTTTATCTTGATTTTATTTTATTTTGTTAAATAATTATCTATTTTGCTGTCAAATTCTAAGGTCAGCTAACTACAGCCAATGCTAGTACCAGATTTATAAATAAGATCTTACTAGAAAAGCCACTCCCATTTCCTTAGGTATTATCTAAGGCTACTTTCCCACAAAGCCTTGCTGACTAACAGTTAGCTAAGAGATCCTAGGGCCTCAAAGCCTGAATAACTTCCTGACTCCTTAAGAAAAGACTGTTATACCCTGAAGATCTGAGCTACATCTATAGTCAATGTCATCATTTCTTCTGAGAACAGCAGAGCACCACTAAAGGTTTTAAATCAGCAGTAAAGTACCATGAGTAAAGGGGCATCTCAAGACTACTAGTGTATGGGAAACAATTCCAAGAGATTTGGCATTATACATAAAGTGGAAAACAAAGGAAAGAGACTTTTTAAAGGAATTACTTTAAGACAGGATGACTAAATGGGACAGAAGAACAAAGCTAATGCCAAAATTTTAATCCTCAATGAGGTGACTAGTGGAATTTTCATTCTCTCCTAAAATCTATTTTAGACCAGCTTTTTCATGTTTTCCTGTCTTATTGGCTAATTAGTTTAGTTTCTAAAATCATGGTACATCGGGCTGGAGGTACAGCTCAGTGGGGTAAGTGCTTGCCGCTAAGCACTAAGGCCCTGGGTTCGATCCCCGGTCCCGGAAAAAAAAATAAATAAATAAATAAAATAAAATAAAATAAAATCATGGTACAATTCCATAGTTTCTGTGTACTATGCCTGCTATTTGGTTAACTCCTGGGAAAGCAAAGTATTTCACAAGAGGCAGTCCCAACAGAGTTCCAAGTTGAGTACATGAGCAATGTCAGAGACAGATGGAGATAGAGTACTCACCTGTGGTATCAAGCAGCGAGAGAAGAAAACTAAGATTTCAGGTCCAGAACTGGCTCTAGCCAAACAGGAAGAAGTAGCTACAAATTTGCTTATAGAAGAAGCAGAGGGTCTTTTGTACTCTACATATTCTTTCTGATGTTTAGACAGACCACCATTAGAGTAGCCTCTGGTAAGAAAGTTTCATGAGAAACAAGCTCACAAGGTGAAGAATTAAATGGAGCAGACCCTGCTGGTCTTTAGTCTAGGAAAAGCAGTCCTTATGAAAGATGACACTATTTCCCAAAATGGCCCTTATGATACTAACCTTCAGTAACAGAGTTTTCACATCCCACAAGGTTGAGAAGAATATCATCATCTTTCTCATCTACTTCACACCCCAGCAGCATCCAGCTTTCCACATTTTCACTTTCAGAAATGATGCTTTCTTCCTCTTCACTTGAACTGACCTCTATAATCATGACCTCTTGGATGACACCTGCTCTTTCTTCAGGTTTATGCTTCTCAAGTTCCCATTTGCATTTCTTATCAGTCAACTCAGAATAAGGAGAAGCAGGAGGGCCTCTGGTCTTTTTCTGTGCTTGGACTCTAATATTCTTTCCTTTACATTTATAAATACTATCTTCATCAGACAAAGTGATGACATCTGACCCATCTGATAGCCGGATGACCTCACTATCGGAAAGGACAATTAAGTTCTGATGGGATTTAGTACTCAACTCAGAATTCCCAGAGTTCTTTTCTTCATGTCCTTCCTCCCTGATAGCATTACCAAGATCTTGGGCATAATGAACTTGGCTGTAGAGTTGAAATTCCACCTCACTATCAATACTCAGTTCACTAGATGATTCTTCACGATAAAGATCATCTTCATACGCTTCTATAGTCTCATAGCCACCAAACATCATGGAAAGTCAGTAACCTCAATTCTGTAAAAGAGAAAATCACATAATATATTTTAAAAGCTCAGATTTTGTCTGGTTAGTGCCTGTCACCCCACAGAGCCAACTTCTATGTGAAAGTCATTACTTTTCTCTGACACATTAAAATACATTTTTCTCTTAGAGGATCTTTTCCCCATGGATTTCTAAATCCTGTTATGACTACTATAATAACATCTGTCCTCTCAAATGACAATCACTATCAATAAATTGAGTTATAGTTATTAATGGAAAAGTAATTCACAGGTATAGCAGAAAAGAAAAACTGGTTAAGATCTACTGCTTCACACTGAACATTTGTTCTCCGAAATGTTAAGACTCACAAAGAGATTGCTATTCCATTTATTCCTCATCTCTTCCTTGGTTCTGGTTCTGTATCTCCTCACAAATACATCCTTATAAAGCAATATTACTTCAACTCTGACTAAAATTGACAGCATGAAGCCACCACCACATTTCTGTTGGAATGTAGATGTTAATTCTCAATTTAAAAATGAATCTCAGGGCAAATAGGTGCAGTTCAGTGGCAGAGCACAAGCCTAGCATGTGTAAGGCCTTGGGTTTGATTCCCCAGTGTGAAAAAAATTTAATCTCATAACTCTCTAATCCTTGGCCAAAAGAATAGTCTTCTAACAATCTTTGATAAAACGTTACTTCTACATTAGTTATAAAAAATATCTATAAAATATAAACTTACTAAAACTTAAAATTAAGGCAAAACTCCTGGCTTTGAAAATATATGCATAAAGAAAAAACATTTCATTTTCCTACTATGCACAATTAAATCATGTTCATTCTACAACTCAGCTTTAACATTACTTCCTACCAGACTAAACTGTATCCTTTTTACAGCCTTCCATAGCACTTTATATTTCATCACATTTCTAATTACTTATTCAATGCAAATGTCCCAGAAACACACATCACAAACCTCAGAAGGGCAGGAACCATATGCACTTTGTTACATAATGGATACCAAAGCCAACAGTAATGTTTTGGGGGAACTTCAATACGTATTTGTTGAATTAGTCAATGAGTAAATAATGTAATTATCATCAGGTTTTTGTTAGGCCTGATAAGTCTAACAGCTTCCTATAATATAGAAATTACAATCAAATAGTATCAGTTGTCTTCACCTATTCCAAAGAAGAAATTCTCATGTCAACCAAAAATCTACATAGGAGTTTCAATTATGTATTTATGAAATATTGGTCAAAATGAGAGCTCTGGAAACCCTAAATTAAAGATAACTCTAGAAAAGTGAACAATGCCAATTTAGTCTTTCACTTTGAGCTACAGAGAAAAGAAGAACAATCATTTTCTTAGTTTCCCAATTCTCCCAAATGTCAAGATTTAGTGAATTCTGATGGTAGTTTTGGTAACAGAACCAAATGATCCAATAAACAAACAAACAAGAGCCCCAAATGCAATAAATTCATCCTGCAGGTTTGGTTTTTGCGCACATGCATGTGTGTGTTGTGTGTTGTGTGTTTGCTTTATGGAAATGAAGAAAGCAACTCTTAATACCTTTTTTTCTTCTAAAGGCCCAATATATCTGTCTCCTTGTAGGATTATCTTTCAGGTTGCTATACTATTATTGTCATACAAGTTGAATGTGGCTGTCTGAATAATAATGCTCATACCATTTATCAGTTTATATTGAAATGTTAGCCTCAGAGGAATTCAAATGAAAAATGAATTCTTTCCTTTTTATTTAATAGGTAAATTAATTCTAAAAGAAGTCAAAGGAATTATGCTTCCTTCAAAATCCTCACTGGATCCATCCTGAAGGATCCAGTGTGGACTTAAGATAAAACATAATTCCAGTGCAGCACAGAAAAAAATTAAAGAGCTAAATTACAGAGTTACAAATTTATACTACTCTTGGAGTCGTCCCAAAGGAAAAGGATTAAGAATAGAGCCATAGGCATACCTGTAAATGTATGCCAAAAATAAACTACGGAGCTGTAATAAAAACCAACTTCCTTGGGTCTAAGGATTTATCTCTTTCCCTGAAATGAATTTAACAATTTAGCCCCTATGGCCTTTAAGAGGATTTTGTACTTCTGTACTTGAAAACTGTGCTCAAGCAAAACTCGAGCTCTTCTATTTATATAGCTTATATATGCCAGGGTTAAAGTTTGCCTCAGGCTATTTTGGTTTATGTTACTACTTTAATTATATTCAACTGCACTTAAAAAAAAGTATATTGGGAGATGAATATATATATATATATAAATATATATCTTGATGCAGAAGTCTTTCTCAGCTTTTTGATTATTGTACAGGATTCCCAGGTATATTTAAACAGAAGGTCCTTTTGAAAGTCTTAAAACTTTTAAATCCACAAGGTATCTTCTAAATTACTTCACACAGCTTCCTAAACGGACATATAAAGAAACTGAGGTCCAAAGAGATAACAAGGCCTATCCAAGATTAGGCAGCTGGTTAAAAACACAACTAGAAGTGATTCACATTTTCCTGACTCTCAGCCAAACTTCACTAAAATTTTCTTTTATTTTTGTTTTTGTCACTAAGATTTTAAAATAAATAATTTCAGATATTGTTATCTGCTTATTGGCTCTACCACCTAAATTTACTTCACATATACCCCTTTTACTTCTCACTGGTATATAAAAACAATGACAGAGGCATTTTAATTAGAAGGAAAAGCACATGTTTAAATCTGTCAGTTCATTATCCAAAAGCCTCCCAAGTTGATAAAGACTTTGTCAATCCTATGACTGGAAAAGACCGGGTTCCTAAACAAGAATGTAAAATATCACCTAAGTGTGAAACTTACCTAAGAATTAAAAAGGTTTACCAAACACAAAACAGCTATAAAAAACTACAAAGTTCTTCCAATCAACAGAGGCAGCAGTATTCATTTACTCAATTTTTAAACACTGGACAAGGTTTGTTTAAGCTCTTGGAATGTACTTATACCATCTTTAAAGCGATGCTTCTGCTTTAATAATACGCCAATTGGATCATTCCAAATATTTTGCTCTTATTTCCTTTCAAAGCATCTTCAGCTTAGATGTTCACTCTTAATCATACAGGCATCCACTTCAGGCATATTTAAATAAAACCCACAGCTGTCTTGCTGTCTCTCTGTCTGTCTCTGTCTCTGTCTCTGTCTCTCTCTCGCTTTCTCTTTTTGCAGTGCTAAAGTGACATATACATACTTTATTCTCAACATTTCTCACATACTCTTAAGTGTGTGACGCTGACAACGAAATTAATTGTAAGATTCAAATTTCTGTCGATTCTTTAAATGTCACTGCCACTTGAAATCAAATATAACTGGGGCAGAGAATCCAAATGTGTGAAACAATGATCACAAAAATAAGACACAATCCCCAGGGGGCAAAATTATGTTAAATTTTCAGAGGTAATTCCCAGCTGTCTTTGGGATTGGTAGATGCTTTTGAGAAGAACTAACCCTAACTGGAAACACTTCCGTCACCACTCCCTTCGCCCTCTTTTTTCACGTAGTGTGTTATCTCTGTAACCATCACACAATTCCCTCGTTGAATTCTTCCTCAGTTCATTTAACACCCTCAGATTCTCTTGATAGCAACAGCAATCTGTCCCCAAAGCCTTAACATTGTCTTATATATGCACAGTCCTCTTTGTAATCAAAAGTTCTGAAGAGCCTTTAAAAAGTTATCGAAACTACACACTCACGTAATACCTGCAGAAACGGGGCTCGTAGAAACGTATTCAATGAGCCAAAAATAGTCCAAAATGATTACTTGAATAAATTCAATACTGAAGTCTGAAATAACCGTAAATTCAGCCTAAAGAAGTGGGTACCCAATACAATTCTGAAATCTGAAATAATTGTACATTCAGCCTAAAGAAGAGATATGCAGCGGTGGAGACTTGGTGCGACTCTCAGCCAGTTTTTCCAAATGCCAGCAGCACCTCCCTCAAGTTTAACACATCAGTAAGCTAAAGGAGGTGAGGGGTAAAAGAACTTTTGGTAAATAAAATCTAAGTCTCCTCGTTTTTCATCAGGCAAGGGTCGCTCCTGAACTGTTCTGGTTCCACAGCTGCAGTTGTTACTTCTGAGAGGGGAGGCTGGGTAAGCCCAGGACTATAAAGTCCTCACAGGTCGGACTCCCCCTCCGCGGGGCGGGGCGTCGGCGTTTCACTCACTGACCCGCTTTCCTAGGATGGACCTCTGGGGGAAAGCTGTAGTAGGTAAAATGGGCAGAAAAGCCACGCCTTCAGGGGCCATCAACGCTCAGCCCTTCACGAACGACGGCCTGAGGCCGTGGAGGCACAGGGAGACGCGAACACCCCAGCCTGTCAGCCGTGCGGCGTGGGGCAGCGCGCGGCTTCGGGGCCAGGAGCAGCGTCCAGGCTCGAGTGAGGTGGCGCTGAGGGCGTGGAGGCCGGCGAGGGGCTCACGCTACTTCCACAGCCCGGCGAGGAAGACAGAGGGCGGGCAAGGGTCTCCAGGCCTTGGGAGCCTCGGGATCCGTCACACACATACTCACTGACGCTGCTGCGACCAGGAAGCACCAACCAGGAACCAAAACGCGGAGAGGGACGGGGAGGGGCGAGGACAAATGATGCAAGGAAGCCGCGTCCGCACGAACCGGGATGTGGGAGGCACTTCCGGGAAAACACAGCTCCCTTCAGTGTCCTTCCGTCTCCGCCCACCTCTCGAGCCCTCTGTGCGCTTGCGCAGCAATTGTTAACCCTTATATTTCCTTACCCACCGATAAGTTTTTGCTTTAATTTCTTTGCTTTGCTGTTCTCTTTTCACACCTTCTTTTGAAAAAACCTTGGCTGAGTCTACGATGGGGCAATTTTGTTCGAATCCGTAGAACGAAAGAAATGTGTACAGGGCAAAAGGGGAAACGAGCGCGTGCTGTGCCCGGGAGAAAACTTCAATTCCCATGGTTCGCTGGGCGGCTTTAGGACAGGCTTCGTTTCCTCCTCCTGTGCGCTCCGGGGACACCTACGCGGTGCCGCGTGCACGCTCGGTGGCAACTAAGACGCTTACTGCAGGCAGTTGGTTAAGGGAGCTGGGGGACTCCAGCCCGGGAAAAGGCCCTGTAGAGAGCGCCTGGCGTCTAGTGGCTTCGCCCGTGCTGTGGGTGATTTTGGTGGTCCCTTCCACCTTGTAGGTTAGAATTGAACTTAGTTGACACCGCGGCACTTCCGTCTTTCCCTGAATAGGAGGCAGCCGGTTAACCCTTTTGAACATTGAAGAGTTGCATACCGGTTAATGGAATGACTGCTGATCATTTGGAAGCTTCCCAAAGCGTCTAGATTGTACTGGGGGCCTCCGGCTTTAGTTTCCTTTCTCACACTTTAAGAAATACTTAATCATAGTAAACCCATCTGTACAAGTTTACAAATAACATTTTACTAATTGTTTGGCTCCTGACAACAGTCTTAAAAGCGTTATAGGCAGCTGAGTTAGATAAAAATATTATAGGCAGTCAGACAGGGCCAGGCCCTCTAAGGAGCCAGCAGACCTGAAGGAGCCAGCAGACTTGTGGGCCAGACCTCAAGACAAAGGGTGCTATACAAATGCACCCACTCACTTCCCTAGGTGTAAACATCAGGGATTGATATTCTAAATAAGTAACTACCACCTTCTAAAAAGCCGGGAAGAGTCACTAGCCCAACCCCCACAGGAAAAGCCCCTGATCTGTATCCATGCCCGCTTGCTATGTGACTCGCTTCCCCATTTGATCCCAGTCCACTCAGTCTTACCTGGGCAATTATACCTGTAATCTTATTGGCTGACCATAGTTTGGTCCATCTCCCCCACCTCGGACCCGCCTCACCTCATGGTTTTTCTCTATAAAAGTCCCTAGAAAAGACAGTCGGGGGGAACCCACTCGGGCCCCCTTCTGTCCCTCTCTTGGACAGAAGCTTTCTTTCTCTCAATAAATATATTCTGCTCTTAACCTCCGTTGTTCCTAAAATTCATTCTTCGGTTTTAGAGAACACGAACTCGTCTGATATCATTCAGGTTGGGAGATTTATTTTCCTGTATCAAAAGGTCAATTTAAGTTTATTCTTTCTTTTCACCAACACTTACTGAACATCTGTTTAGAGCCAAGCTGTATGAGAAAATGCAGATATGTAGTAAAATCGTAAAGGTCAGTGATCTCATAGAGTTCAGCAGGAAAGACAATATAATTTGATTATATTCTGAATTTGACCAGAAATATAATTAATAAGTTTGATGAACATTATGGCAGATGCAAGAAAGGGAAAACTCAACGTACTATAATAAGGCAAAATTGGAAAACCCGTTTTACAAATGAAGGATACAGGACTAGAAATGGGTCACAGATTTCTTGATTGTTTTGACACAGACCTCTATAGGGACAGACTACAAACTCCTTGGTTCTTAACCTGTTACATATTCATTAAGAGCATAATTTGTTTTCTTTTGAGGCAGTCCAGGACTTCAAAGTCCTTTTGCTAAAAACAGTGACTTCTTCCTTTGAGTCTACATATACTCAGGAGGCACCTCAAAGTAGAACAGAACTTGGCCTGCATGCCATAACAGTCTCCTTTACTATCTTAAAATGTTGGGTTAGATACCTGCTCAGGTCTACATATAGTCATGTTAGTCATTTAAGGAAGGCTGTCCAAAAGCTGGCAGTACAAAATTTATTAGTTCTAAATTTACATAACCTATCTCATCCCACTTAATGACTGCAGACACTGACATAAATTTACAGAGATGTTCACCTGCTGATGCAAAGTTAGAGACTTTGAGTCACTGCTTTATTTAGCAGAGCCTTCCACAGGATTGAGTCCCAGCAAAGATAATCCTCTCAGACAAGACTTTCCCCCTCAGGCAAATAAGGATGTCCCCCAGAGTTTAAGGGACCCCAGAGTAATGTCTTCTAGAAATGAGATAATGATCAACCAGCCCCTAACCTACTTTGCCTAATCCATAGATTTCCCAGCATTCTGGAAGGCTGAGGCAGGAGGATCTCCAGTTTGAGCCCAATATAAAAAGAAGCGAAGAATAAAGCTCCATGTGAATGCCCTGGGTTCAGCCACCCTACTGGGTGGGGTACTGATCTCTTTCTTGTGTTAATAGGCCAATCTAATTCTTTAGAGCTGTGCCCCCTTACTCAAACTAAAGTCCTTTCCCTATTTTTTTTTTCTTTCTAACGCTGCCTAATAAATCTGCCTATGCCTTTCACTGATGGATGGTAAAGTCCTCTTTCTCCAATGATGAGTGAAGACCCTACTCTGGGGCCAAGTGATGTGCCAGTCTCCTCTTTGGGAAGACTTCCTGAGACCCCATCTGGTGACAGTTTGTTCAGGTAATGAATAAAATAAATTGAATTTTTATCAAGTGACAGGCTAAGTCCTTTTGGTGTAGCATATACAATCTCTCAAATATCAATGACATTTTAAGGGTTTTTTTTTATTGGTTGGTTGGTTGGTTGGTGGTTGGTTGGTTGGTTTTTACAGACAGGGTCTTTCTATGTAGTTCAGGCTGTATTTGAGCTCACTCTGCAGTCCAGGCTGGCCTCAGACTTGCTGCGATCCTCTTGCCTTAGCCTCCAGTGTGCTGGGATTATAGGCATATGACACCATATCCAACTGGGTTGCTTTTTTATTTAATTATCACTTCACACACATACACACAAAAGAAAGAAATCAGGTTAAGTAAGTTGCTAAAAGCCATAAGTTTAGGAAATTAATTCCTCTGCCCCATCTTCTCACTATTATGTGTTCAACAAAGATGTATTGCTTTCCCACCAAAAAATGCTTCAATCACCTCTTCCAGGTTGTCTGAAAACATACAGTCGTTTAGATGGCATAAATAGCTCTTCATGAGCTGACATATGCCTGTCTGTTCACTGACATTCTCATGCCTAAATAGTTGCCAGAATGCTATGTTCTCCCGCATCTGTGTCTTTACAGACAACACTCCCGTTGCCTATAAAGAGCCATCTGTCCTTGTGAGTTTCTCCCACTCAGCCCACTCTGCTGAAGTCTGTGATCTTAAGGGAAACCTTCCAGTCAGCCAGGCAAAATAGACATTCCTTCCCCAGGACTTCATATATTATATTAGTTCTACAGTTGTGTTCAGCTGTGAAATTCCATGAAAACAAATTCTGTTTTGATCTTTGTATGTTTGCTGCCTGATACAGTGTCTGGCGGACAGCAGAGCACTCAGTTCCACTTTAAGAAGCAAGAAGCAGAATTGGATCCAACTGTCAGTTTAGTGGAAAAGCCATGCCATGATCCCAAATAACTGGAATGCAGTATGGTACTACCTGATATTAGGATGCAAATTAAGAGCTGTAGGAGTCCAGGGACACTGTGACTTCTAATTAAGGACAGTAGCATATGTACACACATGCCAAGTCTTCACATAGAAATTTCTCATTTAGAAGCTCTTTAGAAATCATGTTATCCAGGCTTATTCCAGTGAATAAAGTCATGAAGGAAGAAATTAGCTAAGAGTTACCTAGAAGAGGCAGAGCTATATCTGTAATCCAGGCCTGATTAGTTGGAGACATGCCTCAACTACACTCCCACATATACACACAAACACATACATACAGCAGTTCCCCCTTCCACTCCAAGTTTTTTCTGATCCCCGCTTCTTAAAATCATGAGTAGCAGCATGTACAAGTACCCTTAAAGCCCCTCTTACAGAGAATATTCTAAAGATACCATTTATTTGAGGAGGGAACAGTTTATTCTACCCCAAGGCAGTGGCTGTAGCAGTGGCAGCTCTGCATTAATAGTGAGCAGCTCAATTAAGATAAGGGGCCAGAACAAAGCAGAAACCTGCTGCAGGGGGCAGGCAAGGTCGGAGATAGACTATAGCATGATGTGGGTGAGTGGAGCATATTATTCATGCTTATCCTTCTCAGGGTGGCCTCAAACTTCAGTGGAAAAGGAGAGGAGCTACCTTTTTTCAGTGTGTTCACAGATCCTAAAACTAATCATTTTGACCACTTACAGTTGGGTTTCAATTGCCATTCATTCACTGACAGCCTGCTAGTGTATTTAACAAGCTTTTGATAGCCTCCTCAGATTTATTGCCTCTTACCAAGTCTCAGAATGACTATAAGATATTAACCTCATTCCCCTGCTATAGAAATTGAGTCTTGAAGTGGCTAATTACATTGCATAGCTGGGATTTAAATCAAGTCTTATGTGACTCCAAAGCTGTGCTTTTTCTATGCTCTAAGGTACATTTCAAAACTAAATTTCATCATGGAGGCTGTAATGATCTTCTGTATTTCCAACCAGTACCGAGGCTAAGGCCAGGCACATAGCGGGGTCAAAGTGGACATTTGTTGAATAAGTGAACTGAGTATGGGATAATTGGCAAATGAAGACCTGGATTCAGCATGAACAATATTTTAGGGCAGCAGAGAGGGCATAGTTGGCTATTTAGAGGAAATGGAGAAGTCTTCGCAGAGGAGGATGGGGCCTGGGCAAATGGAGGCAGAAAAAGACTAACAATCCAGCATTCCAAGAGCAAAATTTTCTAGCTGGCAATTCATAGAACAAGAAATCCAAAAGGCTATGAACTATAAGAGGTGCTCATCATTAGTAATCAGAAATATGCAAGTAGTCTCATACACAGTGGATGGGAATACAAGTTGTAAAGGTATTTGGGAATAACTATTTAGTATTATCTATCAAAATTTTAAGTGAAGGATGAGGATGTAACTCTGGCAGCAGCCCTAGGTTTGAACCCTAGTACTACACACAAGAAAAATTAGAGTTGTGTTTTGAAGTGTATATTTGTCATTATATCACAAGATATTCTAATAGAAAAGTGGTAAATAAGTACTCATCAGTAAGGAACGAAACAAACAAGGACACATCTATACTATTTTAAAAGCTATGCTTCTTTAAAGAGAGAGAGAGAGAGAGGAAACTATCTTAGTTTGTGGAAAGAGCTCCAAGACAATACAGTTAAATGGGAAAAAGGCAAATTGCTGAACTGTAAGTATATTATGTACTCATCTTAGAGTTTTTTGTCTTTTGAGACAGGGTCTTGCTGTGTAGCCCATGATGGCCTTGAAATTGCCATGTAGCCCAGGTCTGCCTCAAGCATGCAATTCCCCAACTCATTCTTCTGTGTGCTAAAACTGTAGATATTCAGGTACACACCTAACCACACCTAACTTTTGATAGACTTTTTCAAAAGGATATATCTGTATGACTGAATATAGCTATTTGTGTATTTAAATGCATAGAGAATATACTGAATAGATACCAATTTTTGTGTTCATATATGGTTATGTAACAGAATGTCTTTGCTCCTTTTTTAAGGTGTACACACTGAAGCACTTGGAGTAAAGGGGTATCATGTCTGAAACTGATTTCTCAAGTGGTTCAGAGAAAGATTGTAAGTATTAGAAGGAGAGAGGAAAAAAAGGAGTATGGTGAAAAGTTAACATTCTGGGAATCTGGGTGAAAAATGTACAAGAATTCTTTGTACTTCCTTTTGTAATTTCTCTTTAAATCTAAAATTAGGTTAAACTATTTAAAAAAGAGGAAACAAAGAGAATGAGCAAGACTTTGCCAAAGAGAGAAGGCAGGAAGTTCCGACAACGGAGCAAGCTGAGAAAAGTAACTGCAAGTGCAAGAGTCTGTGTGTTGAGAAAAATAACTGGAGACTGTTAGTAACCAGACATAATATGGTGTTGGGATGGGAATAAGTATGGTGAGCAACACGACCTAAGATGGATGCATTCCCTCAATTTTGGAAATTAAGTTTGTTTGTTTGTTTGTTTGTTTAGAGACAGGGTCTTGCTAAGTTGCACAGACTGGCTTGAAACTCCCAATCCTCCTATCTCAGCCTCCTGAGTAGCTAGGATTATAGGCATATATAACCATGCTTGGCAAAAATTAAAATTTTGTGCCTTCTTTATACCCAGCCTCAACCCCTGAAAGAAATAACTTAAGTTCTTATGGTGACTCAATTATTTTGTTGGCAATTTCATAGAGTGACTATAGAAATCACTGGAAACATGGCTGAAAGGAACTTCTAGTCCAGTTCCCCCAATCTGCATAAGGAAAAAAACCAAAACATAAGCTGGAGACGAGATTTGCAAAGTCCAGCTAGAGTTGGGATTAACATTGGCCCCTCGCTAACAATCCATCACTCATTTTGCTGCACCACAATCTGAATTAAAGGATAAGGCAGAAATAGCAAGTTGGCTAGAGAAAAGGCAGAATGGTATTCTTTAAAGTTTGGATGCTTTTCATTTGCCTGAAACATAGACTTCATATTGGTACAATTTTGCAAAACTAAATATAGGCACCAATGTGATTACAGAAACAGTTATCACTTAAAGCAAATGTGTTGCAACTAGTAAGTGATATTCAATTTGGGATCCTAGGTCTGAAGCAGCAAACAAGGTGATTCTCAAGAATTCTCAATGACACTGGTACCCATCTGGAGTTGCTGAAAAGTTTAACGTCCTTTTTTATTATTCATGATTTTGCAGTTCTTCAAATTGCAAGGTGATGGAGAGAGCACGCAATTTTCAACCAGATGATGAAATCATTCTTGAAAATTTGGACATTCACATAAATGGCTTTTATATCTTCCTGGAGACTGCTTTTTCTTATAAAATCATGAAATGGATAAAATACATATGCTATAAATTAAGCTATATAAATGATAATATTCTCATTACAATCAAATCCTATGGATAAGGTACTAGTATTTCAAGGACTCCATTTCCACTTGTTATTATTCCTAATTGGAATTGTATTCCTCAAAACTTAAGAGTTAAGTGACTACATAATGAACATTGACTAGCAAAACTTATTGACATTCTAATTTATGTAAGAATTATTAGGGATGATAGAACATGTTCATTTAGCAGGTGGTATAGGCTTTTAAAGCATCAGATTTTGTACAAGAAATCTTGAAGCATGTGTTAGAAGCTTATTCCAAAGGCATGAAGTTCATGTGCCTTGAATCCATAGATTCTAACACATGATAACACAACCATGCTTAAAGGGGAAGGCTTAATTTAGATCTCATTCTGTAGAGAATAGCTCTCTTTGACTACCCATTCAGGGCCCCCAGAATCATATGAAGCTACAGTTTTCAGTTGAGATGTACTTTGTGACAATACTAGCATAAGTTATTCTACTCCAGACTGTAGATTGACACCAAGAGAAAAAAATGGAGAATAATTAAATTCACATGAATAAATGAGCTATATGCAGCTTACTGCAATCAACTTAAGTGTAGTTTCATGGAACAAACTATACATTTTATGATTTGTGTTTCAACCATTATTATCCTTTTTTTCTCTTACTAACTTGGAAAAACCATGAGCAATGTGGAGCTTAAAAAGAATTGTCTCTATTTTGATATAGTTTACATCTTCTTTCGCTTTCAGTATTCTGAATCTGACACCCTTCTGTGACTGATGCTAGTCTACATTTGGGCATTACACAGCGATGTCACTTGTCCTTGAGGAATACATCCCCAAACTTCCAAGGGATGCTTGAAATTAAAGATAGTACCAAACTCTACATATACATACCTATAATAAAATTTAATTTAAAAATTAGGTTATCAGTATCTAGTAATAAAATAGAGCAATTATAATACATGCTTATAAAAGTTATTTAAAACATGAGTTTTTATTTCTGGAATTTGCCACTTACACTAAAAATATATTATCATTAATTTCCCTAAAATACCCCCCCGAGTTGAATACACTTGTCCCATCATCCTCTCTACTTTCTGAATCAGTTCTGGAAATTCTCTTTTGTGAGTATCTTTAGGAGCTGTGATAAAAATCACAGTGAGTGCTGCTGCCAAGTGCGTCTAACAGAAAGGCAGTCTCGCGGAAATATTCTGTGTGTTCTCATCTGCTTTATTCCTTGTATCTGGCATCATGCCATTTCTGGCTGTTCTCCACAGTAGAAGTGACTATGAAAGGTCGGCATTTTGAATTGATTCAAGACATTAAGGCAGCCACAACAGCACAACTAAAGACATTCACAAAAGAAGTCTTCCAGAACTGCTACAGAAAGTAGCAAGAACAGTGGGATTATGCATGCTTGAGGTAGGAATATTTCAATGGGGGTTAATGGCTATATGTCTTTTACTGTAATAAATTTTTTAAAAAATTTAAACATTAGCCATATTTTTAATCCCTCCATGTATGAAGAGTTCCCACAAATCAACTAGGGAATTAAACATTACCAGAAAAAGAGCCAAAGATTTGAACAGATAAGTGATCTAAAAATGACAAATTAATGTAAAATAATGAATCTTCCTAGTAAATAAGTGAAAATTTAAAACAGCATAATTTTTTAAAATTTTTAATTAATCAGATTGACAAATTTTGCCAGGCGTGGTGGCACACACCTATAATCCCAGCACTCCGGAGGCTGAGGCAGGAGGATTGTTGTGAGTTTAAGGCCAGCCTGGGCTGCAAAGTGAGCTCAAGGCCAGCCTGAACTGCATAGTGAGACTGTCTCAAAAAGACAAAAGAATGGCCCTGAATCAAGGCCAGCAGTTTTCTGAAGCTGTTAGTTTCAAGCAGGTGCCTAAAGTGGTATCTTTCTATGGTCTGTTGGCCATTTCAGAAGTTTAGAAATGTAATGGTCAATTCATTAGAAAGAAATAAATAACTAAATAAGTTTTACGAGAGGACTTCAAGATGGCGACTGCATAGGCAGCAGAGAGTACCTCCTGGAGGAATGCCACTCAGACAAAGGAATATAGGAATATAGCCACATGCAAAGGACAGAGGGGAAGAGGTGGGTATCCTGAAATCAGGAAAGATTTGAAATGGGAACTGAAGCCCTTGGAAAGACTAAACAAAACCTCTTCTGGAAGAAAGGATCGGAGATCTGCCATGGCGTAGTCAGAGGGAGAGGAGACCGACAGCGAGGAAGCCACCTCTCTAAACACACCCTTGGCCCACACCCTCGTTCTGGCATTCACAGCTTCAGCTTCGGAGACCCATGCTCACAGAAGCCTCCAGACTCGTCCAGGGGAGAGCAGAGTTCTGAGAGCTGGTCCAGGGCTGAAGAGGGGAGGGCGCAGCCAGGAAAAGAGGCAATGGCAGTCAGGAGCAGTTGTCAAACCCAGTGTGAGGATGAGAAGTTACAACAGCCACTGGGGCAGAGTCCCCACCCTGTGGCAACCTTCCTAATCAGCACCTGGAGAGAATCAATGCAACTAGTACACAGCCCACCACGCCCGGCTCTGCACCTGCCTCGAGGCAGTGACCCCCTGCCTCTCCACTGGGTGAGTGGCTACTGGCAGAGAGCAGTGGGGAACCTCGGCGGCAAGGCCATGGAGGCTCCCAGGGATCTGGCCGAGGAGTGGACAGGGGCTCCAGCACCGCAACGGGAGGGAGATGCACAGAGAGGTGGATTGCGTGGCTCCGCGCCCTTCTCACTCCAACATCAGGCAGGAAGCATGAGCTGGGTTGCCAGGGCTCAGCTCCCACCCTGAACTCTCTCTGGGAGCACCTTGAGACTTGGCGGCTTGAGCAAGCACTGCCTGTTCCTGGCAACAATGGGACGAATCCACAGACTTCAGGACTCACCCCGAACTATTAATGTGACCACCAAGAGGGTCTACTTACAGCTTGTATATATGAACCTTGCATGAACCCAAAGCGATGGATTAGATGAAAAGCAGCAGACCGGGAGTCTGAAAAACAACAACATACTCTATACAGCAGACCTGAGAAAATCCTCCAACTCTATTCTAGAACTAATCTTTAGACTCAGTTCATACCCTGAACTAACACAAGGAGAACAGGCAGGGAAGATTTCAAGCCCTTATACCAAGCATTGTAAGTTCGTCCAATGCCCAGCTGCAAGGGGTGGGGAACGGTAATACTGGAGATCAGGAGGAGGGAGGAGGAGAAGAAAGGGCCTCCAGCATTGAGGCAACAGGACAGAGCCTAATGGGTCACCAAGGGCGCCCTGACAGGGGCACGTGCCCTGCGGCTGTTCTGCTGTGGGCCCCATGGCTACTCCACTGCAGCTGCTCCACAGTGGGCCCTGAGGCTGCTCCACAGAGGGCCCCGTGGCTGCTCCACTGTGGGCCCCGCTGAGGGTGCCTCACTGACTGGACCCGCCCCCACCCATAGCACAGCGACGGGATGGAGCCGGGTGGTCCGCTGTGAGCATACGTGCTTTTCCATCTCCGACCATGGCAGTTTGTATACACCCATGTATGTTATAGTATAGTCTGAGGCAGCTATATCTCTTCTCAAGGCGAGAGTCCAGGGGTATAGATAATCCCAGGAATACAGTTATTATCACAGGGAAGATGACTGATTGAGTGGTAGGGCAACAGAGATGAGGGAGGAGAAAAATTGAATGATCAAATGGGCCATCATCTGTGTAACTGAGTAACAAATGTGAAGGTAACATTATATAGGACAGCATCTATGCTCTCTATAATTCTGTATTTCCTCAGTTGTTTTTATATTAACAGAAGTGAAGATAACTTTATATTATACAGCATCCAGTGCAAATTCCCTACTATCTTCTCTATAATTTGGTATTTCCTTTAATGTTTTTGTGTTAACTAATGTGAAGATAACTATGTAATACAACATCCAGTTCTAATTCCCTACTATATTCTGTATAACTTTGTATTTTCTGTATTGTTTATGGCTTATTCTGGTTCATATGTCTCCACTCTTTTGTCTTTAAAATAAAAAATAAAATAAAATAAAAAAGACAAAAGACTGACAAATTTTGAAAGACTGATAATAATTGTGTTGTTTATCCACTCAAGATTTATGGAGCATCTACTATGTGTCACACATGTGAGATAATCAGATTCAATCTCTGTGTTTGTAGAGGCCCTATACTACTGGTAGAGATAGATGTTAAACAAGTATATTTAAATCCAGTGCAAAATTATATCTTAGATAAATGTTATACATGAAGGGCTCTGTGAAAAACTTTAGTAGGGGTATTGCCCTAGTTAGGAAGGTTAAGGAAGGCTTCCACAAAGAAATGACATGAGATTTGAGGGATAGTTAGAAATAAATGGATGGGGGGCACAAAGGGTACAGTATTTGAAGCAGAGGGAACAACACATGAAAGTTCCTAGCATAGGTCACTAAAAACTGAAAGAAGGCCAGTGGCTGGAGCCTAGAATGAGGGATAGAAGGAGCAGTGGAGGGGCTGGAGACATAGAAAAGGACAGACTGCTGGACTTTGAAGAAATTTAATCTTCATTCAAGGAGCAATGGGAAAATAGTGTTAGACAAGAAAATTTGTTTGGGCTTTCATGTACTTGGTGGAAAGTAAATTGATGAAGTCTTTTAGAAAAGCAGTTTAGCTACACTATATCAAAATAATGTCTAATACATTGACCTTTAATACAGAATATCCTTTGTAGGAATATCATACACATTCACACAGTCACACTCAGTCACAAATTCATTTTGGCAATAGCCAAAAAGAAGGAACAAGTTAAATATGTGTTAATAAGAAATGGATTAAGTAATATATAGCATAATGATAATCAAAAACTTATGTTTCTCAATTTAAGACAATTTTTCCTTCAGCTATTTTGAGACTGAAATTAAATGCATACATCTACATTGCTGAATCTTTTATCATTATGAAAATTCTATCTTTGCAATTCTCTTGCCTTTTGTGATATCATTGTAGTCACTCAAGCCATCTTACTATTTTGTTATTGTTTTGGTAAAGAATGGTAGGAAGTGATAATCCTTCTTACTATTTAGATAGTACATCATTTTTCATCTTTTACTTAGGGTTTGTCTGTAAAAGTGTTGAGGTTTGAACCCAGGCATTGCACATGCTAGGCCAGTACTCTACCACTAACCATTCCCAGCCCTCTTTATCTTTTCACTTTCAACCTGTTTTATATAAAGTACATATCTTCTAGACAGAATACACTTCTGTATTTTTTTTTTAGATTTCTGAGAGGAAACTCATATACATGAAATCAATCATTTAAAAAAATATAACCACTCTCTAGTTTTCACAATTCATCATCTCCAGAACAGTATATATGTGTGTGTGTGTGTGTGTGTGTGTGTGTGTGTGTGTATTTTTGTTTGTGTATACATACATACATACATACATACATATTCCATAGTTTATCCACTGAGGGATACAGTGTGATATGACTAGAGCCATCCTAGTCATAAGCATCATCTTGCCCACTATGTGACCCTGGCACCATCCGAAACCCTACAGGATGAACAAAGTCATGCACATGCCACCAGACCTGGTTTATCTTTTTGATCAGAATCATTCTAATTTGAGCCAAGCCCCATTCCTTGAAGACACTGTTCTTTTTACATTGAATAATCTTAAGCACCCTTGAAAAATCAATTAGCCATAGGTATTTGAGTATACTTCTGTATTCTTAACTCTATTCTGTTGGTCTATATGTCTGTATTCTGTTGTTTTTTCCTTATAATAATACTGTGCTATTTTTATTACTATAGCTTTGTTGTAAGTTTTGAAATTAGGAAATGAGAATCCTGCAGCTTTTTCTTTTTCAACATTGTTTGGCTGTTGGGACTCTATAAATTCCACATGAATTTGAGGATCAACTTTTCCATCTCTGTAAAAAGGGCATTGGAATTGGCCTACATTTAATCTGTAGATCACATTAAAGTTTCTGATGTATGACCATGAAATGTCTTTCCATTTAGTTAGATCTTTTTTTTTTTTTTTGCGGTACTGGGGATCGAACTCAGGACCCTGCGCTTGCTAGGCAAGCGCTTATTCCACTGAGCTATATCCCCAGCCCTATTTAGTTAGATCTTCAATTCACTTCTGCAGAGTTTTATTTTTGAGAGTATACATCTTTTATCTTTTTGTTTCAACTTATTCCTAAGTATTAGGGTTGTAGTTCAGTAATAGAGTGCCTGTTTAGCATATGGAAGGCTCTGGATTCCAGCCTTAGCATCCTCCCCAATTTCCCTAAAAATAATTTTATTCTTTTTGATGCTATTGTAAATGGGATTTAAATTTTTTTCCCATTGTGGATAATTCTTTGGTGATGTATAGAAACACCTGGTTTTTGTGTGCTGATCATTTATCCTGCAGCTTTGCTAGATTCGTATAGTAACTGTAGTAGATTGTTTTGTATTCCTTAGGATTTTCTATACATAGAATTATGTCATCAGCAACTGTAGATAGTTTGCTTTTTCTTTCCTAATTGAATGACAGTCTTTTCCTTTTTCTTGCCAATTTTGTCTGGCTAGGACTTCCACTCTAATGTTAAATAGCTGTGATTAAATCAGCCATCCCTGTATTGGTTCTGTTCTTAGGGGGAAAGCTTTTGGTCTTTCGCTATTATGATGTTAGCTGTGGATTTTCCATAAATGCTCTTTATCATGTTAACCAAATTTCCTTCTATGCCATTTGCTGAATGCTTTTAGCATGGAAGGATGATGAATTTTGTCAAATGCCTATCTGAGTCTATGAGATGATCATATGGGTTTTCCTTCTTCATTCTGTTGATATTCTGTATGACTTCAATTGGTTTTCCTACATTAAACCACTCTTACATTCCTGAGATAAATCCCAACTGGTAATGGTGTATAAACCTTTTAGTTTGCTGTTGGGTTAAATTTCCTAGTGTGTTATTGAGGATTTTCCTTTATATATATATATATATATATATATATATATATATATATATATGTATATATATTTTCCGGTACCAGGGATCGAACTCAGGACCTTGTGCTTGCCAGGCAAGCGCTTATGCCACTGAGCTATACCCCCAGCCCCCTCCTTTTTATATTAATAAAGGATATCGGTCTGTTATTTTCTTCTCATGTAGTATTTTTGTATGGATTTTTAAAAATCAGGATAATGCTCATTAAATATGTCTTCAATTTTTAGAAAGATTTTCACTAGGGTTTGTATTAATTCTTCTTCAGATGTTAAGTAGAAGTTATCAGTGAAGTCATCTGATCCTGGACTTTATTGGAAATTTGTTTATTACTAATTCAATTTGTTTTTACTTGTTAAAGGTTTATTGATATTTTCCCTTGAGTTATTTATTTCATCTGTTATATAATGTATTTTTCTGTATTATGTAAGTTCAGTAGTGATGTCTCAACTTTCTGATTTTAGGTGTTTGCCTCTTCTCTTTTTTGCTTTTGGTCAGTTTGAAGCCTTGACAGTTTTGTTGATTTTTTTTCAAAACCAAACTTTAGTTACATTGATTCTCTATTGTTTTGCTATTTTCTATTTTATTTATCTCTGCTCCAATTTTTATGATTTCCTTTTTTTGCTGACTTTGAGTTTCCTCCTTTCTGCTAGTTTTGCTCCTCTTCTTTTAGTTCCTTAAAGTGTGAAGTTTGAAGATTTGAATTTTATTTTTTAATGAAAGGGTTTACAGCTATATATTTCTCTCCAAGCACAGCTTTTGCTGCATCTTATACATTTTCATATGTTTATTTATGTTATCATTCTTTTCCAGGTATATTTTTATTTTCTTAGTTGATTTCTTTTGTGACACACTGGTTGTTTGAGAAAGTTCCGTTTAATTTACATGTATTTGGTGATTTCTATGTTTCCTTCCATTAGTGCTTTTTTCATTCCACTGTGGTTAGAGAAGATACTCGGTGTTATGGTTCTGATATAATCATGTCTTTGTATTTCGAAACTGGTTTAAAGGAATGTGTCTGATTACCAAGTTGATAAGGGGTGGAATGTTATGGTTGATACATTGTGTCAACTTGGGAGTCTAGAGGTTTAGCTGAGTGAGTCAGCAGGAAGCCAGCATGCTTACTTTGTACATATCCTGAGCCTATAGAAGAGGAGGGCATGGAGATTGTGTGAGAGCTACACACCCCCTGGGTTGGGATAGCCTATTTACAATGCAAGGGAAGGAAGTAGGCTGCTTGCAGCCATTCTTCCCTTTTGCTGGTTGTTTTTCCTGTGTTCTGCTGCTCGGAACAGTTTGCCCTCTGCCGTGTGCCACTCTGCCTCAGAACCAGCTAAGTATGGATTGAAACCTCCACAAACTGAAAGCTAAATAAACCTTTCCTTCCTTCATTTTGGGTGTTGGGTATGTTGTCTCAGCAACGAGAGAAAAGTAACCAAGATACTTGGTCAGCCTTTAGTATTTTTAAGTTTATTAAGAATTCTTTTATGTCCTAAAATACGTATTCTGAAGAAAGTTCTACATGTTTTTGAGAACAATTGTATTATTCTTTTTTGACTATTATTCTGTATTATTCTTTTGTTGGGTGAAGTGTTCTGTACATATATTTGAGGTCCAATTGATTTATAGTGTTGTTTAAGTCTTTGATTTCCTTATTAATTTCTGTCTAGTTGTTTCATTGATTAATAAATGTGGATGTATTAGATAGGGTTTTCCAGAAAAATAGAACCAATAGGTAACATAGATATATAAAGAGATTTATTTTAAGGAATTAGCTCACACAATTCTTGTGACTGAAATTCCTGAGATCTATGTGTGATAAGCAGGAGCCCTAGTAGAGTCAATGGTGTAGTCAAAAAGCCACGAGACTCAAGACCAAAGAAGAGCCAATGATTGAATGTGAGTTTGAAGGCAGAAAAATATGTCTCATCCTAAGCTGTCAGGTAGGAGGAGTTCCCTTCTTATTTGCAGGAGGGTCAGGCTTTTTTATCTATTCAGGCCTTCACCTGATTGGACGCGGGCCACCACATTATGGAATATAATCTTTCCTCCTTAGTTTACTAATTTGAATGTTAATCTCATTCCAGAACACCCTTGCAGATATATTCAGAATAAGGTTTTACTAAATATCTGGGCACTCCGTGTCTTATAATCAAGTCAACATAAAGTTAACCTTCACAGTAGGGTATTAAAGAATGACTGTGGCAGAACTACTTCTCCCATCAAATCAGTCAATGTTTGCTTCATGTACTTTGGGCCTCTTATGTATATATATATATATATATATATATATTTTTTTTTTTTGGTGATACTGGGGATCGAACTCAGGACCCTGCACTTGCTAGGCAGGCGCTTATTCCACTGAGCTATATCCCCAGCCCCACTTATGTATATTTGAGTACTTTCTAGCTTTGTAACTTATCAACCTGAAGAATTTTATTTAGTATTTGTAACTTGTTTGTAACATCTACTAGAGACAAATTCTCTTAGCTTTTGTTTGTCTTAATTTATCCTTTATTTTTTGAAGGGTAGTTTTGCTAGGTATAGAATTCTTAGATGTAGGTTCTCCATTTCAGCATTTTAATATATCATCCTTCTTTAAAGATATAACCCCTTTTAGGCCTCCATCATTTCTGATGAGTAATTTGTTGTTAATCACACTGAGAATCCCTTATGTGTAACAATTCTTTTTTGACAATTTCATTATAATCTTCCTTAATGTGGATTTCTATGATCTTAGCAAAAAGACTAAAAATAATAATGTGCATCTTTTTAAATTTATCTTGTTATCAAGGTTCTTGGATATGTACAGTCATGTCTTTCATCAAATTTAGGAAGTTTTGGTCATTATTTTTATATGTATTCTTTCTGCTCCTCTCTTTCTTCTTCTTCTAATACTCTGATAATGTATAGCTTCATTTGCTGTTTGATTACTCATATGCCTGTGGCTCAGTTCTTCTTTTTAATCTCTCTTTTGCAGCACTGGGAGTTAAATCCAGGGCCTTTTCACTGAGTTGCATACACAACCCTTTTTAATTTTTTAAAAAATGTTGATCAGACTCTCACTACACTGTTATATTTCCCAGGCTGGGCTCAAACTTGCTTTCCTCGTTTCAGAATCCCATAGTTCTGGGATTATGGGTGTATACTACCTTACTTAACTTATTCACTTTTCTTTACTTTTTAATTTCTGCTCCTCAGGCTAATTTTACTCAAGCTATCTTGAAGAGCAACAGTTCTTTCTTCTGCCTACTAAAATCTGCTATTAACTTCTTTACTGAAGTTTTATTATTTTGGTTTTTTGGGGGGTGTTGACTATTGTGTTTTTCAGCTCAAGATTTTCTATTGGTTCCTTTTTATGATTTGCTTCTTTATTGCTATCCCCTACTGTTCCTGAATTATTCCTCTGATTTCATGATACATTATGACAACCTATTGTAGCTTTTTAAAAGCATTTATTTATTTATTTATTTAGATAGGGTCTTATTGATTTGCTATCATTCACACTGGCCTTGAACTTAAAATCCTCCTGCCCCAGCCTCCCAGAGTGCTGAAATTACAGGCTTGTGCCACGACACCAGCTTATTTATTTTGAGACAAGGTCTTGTTATGTAGCCCCAGGTTGGTCTTGAACTCATGCTGTTCTTGCCAATCTCCTGAGAGTTGTGCCACTGGGATGATTATTTTTGAACATATCTAAGACAGTTAAGTTTTGCCTAATGTTTTATAATGAATTATGTTCCCCACAAAATTCTGCTATTTTGGCATATAACCTTATTAGAAAATAAGGTTTTCAGAAATGTAAATAGTTAAGGTGAGTTCCTTAGGATAATCCAACATGACTGTGTTCTTACAAAGGAGCAAATCTGGGTCAAGTGTGCTGATGCCTACCTGCTAGCTGTTCTGGAAATATGCAGAAGGAGTGCAAAACTGTCTCAAAATAAAAACATGTTTTAGAAGCCAGGTGTAGGGCCACATGCAAAGGCTGAACAGGAAGATTGTCACAGGTTAGAGGCCAACTTGGGCTACATAGTGAGTTCTAGGCCAGCCTGTCTCAAAATAATAAATAAACTAATAAATAAATATTTTAAAGAGGGGCTGGAGGTATAGGTCAGTGGTGGAGTATTTGCCTACCATGCACAAAACTGGCATTCAATTCCCAGTACTGAAAAGAAGAGGGGAGGTGGAAGAAAAAGAAAGAAAGAAAGAAAGAAAGAAAGAAAGAAAGAAAGAAAGAAAGAAGAGAGAAAAACAGGGAATCTGCTGGTAAAGATGAAAGCAGAAATTGGGGTGGTGCTTCTATGCTACAGATTGACAGAAAATCACCAGAAACTGAATGAAAGGTGTGAAATGGATTTTTTTTTTACATACTCAGAAAGAATCAATCCTACTGACACCTGGATTTCTTGTGTATATTACGGTATCAGAAAATATCTGGAAGAGTTTTTTTAATCCAGGAAGTCAACTAAGTGATAAAAAAGGAGAAGTTGGACTTTCAAATTTTAATTAGTACAATGTTAAGCTGCTATACATTGTTACAAAGTTGTATTCATGTTGTAAAACTTTTAATAATCAGTATTTTAAAATAATACTTAAAATTTTAAAATATCCCTTTTTAAATTTTTTTAGACAGAGTCTCTCTATGTAGCTCAGGCTGGCCTTGAACTCAGTATGTAGCCCAGAGTAGCCTCAAAGTTGTGGTATTCTCCCTACCTCACTCTCCCAAGTGCTGGGATTATAGGCATGTACCACCAGGCCCAGAAAAAAGAAAAAACTTTCCTTATATAGACTTTAAAAATCTACCTAATTGATCCAATGCTAATATTTGTGTGCTCTGAAGCCTCACAATACGTGTTAAGGAATCAGAATGCTTGGATTTGCGGGGAGGAGTTAAAATGGTGGCGCAGAGACCAATAGCAAAACAAAGCATCTCTGGAACTTAGTATCTAGACATCTGAAAAATAACAACTTGGTGAAGAGAAAAAAAGTAGATCTCTGGGAACTGCGAAGGGGCTGACAGGAAGACTAGAAGCTACAGAGGAGATGGAGAAATAGAGCACAAACCGAAGAACAAAGCAGTCTGGAAAGCTGACCCTGACTTCCATGGAAGGGAGCTGTCACTGCTGACACAAGGGGTACATCTCTGCTTAGATAGTTGCCATAGCCTAAGATGTATGGACAGAGGGACCTCTGGCGCAGGGTGAGGGTACTTCACAAACTCACAGGCCGTAACGCTAGAGTGGAAAAGCTGTGACTTTGGCACACAGAGGAACACAGAAACTGTGACTACAGCCCTTTGGTGGAAACCATTGGCCAACCATGCCCAAAGGGAGACGTGAGGCAAATTGAGCGTTCACACACAAAAGCATCAGAGTAGAAACAAAATAGATCTTATCGGTGACTTACTATCCCTCACCCATATCTGATGGATTCTAATACTGCAGACCCTGGAAAGAAACCCTTCATTCAAAACACAATAATTTTTTTCTCTTTCGCTCTTCTTTTTGGGGGGGGGTATTTTTTTCTTTTATCCCTTTTTCTTTTCTTTTTCTTCTTTTTTGTTTTGCTGGGTTTTTCCCTTTTCTTGTTCGTTGTTTTCTGTTATTTTTATCTAATTCTATTAATTTTCTTTTATTTCATCACAGAATTATCTCACTTTGCTCTCTTCTTTTTCATTAGCCTCTTTTCTATTTTTAAATGTTTACTTCTTTTATTTTCCTGTTCTCTACCTCCATCTTTATTAGTATTACTCTGAGTCCTACTAATCTTTAGTTAATGCTATACTATTGTTTTTAAGTTCCTTTCAATTGGTAGTAAATAGTGGTATAGTTGTTGCATTTAATAGATATTTGCTCTATGTCAATATTTTTCTTTGTGTCCATATTATAATTAAAGGTTTCTTTTCTATAGTTGTGTTATGAGTTGTATCTAGATATCTCCCCAAAGCCTCATGCATCATAGGTGGGGCCTTTTGGAGGTAGCCAGCTCTAGGGTGTGTAATGCTGGGATTAAAGATGTGATGCTGGGATGAATGGTGGCTGGATCTAGGTGTATGACGCTGGGACTAAGGGTCCCCACCCTGGGTCTGAGCGCTGTCTGCCTTAAGGCTGGGTGGCCCGAGTGGAGTATAAGGGATACAAATAGGGCTACTGCTGTTGCCTGCTGCTGCTGCTTGTTTTCTGCTGTCTCTTGTCTACTCTGTGATGCCCTCTGCCGTGCCACCCAGCCTTCAAGCCAGCCAGTTACAGACTGAAACCTCTACAAACTGTGAGCCAAAATAAACCTTTGCTCCTTTAACTTTAAGTGTTGGATATTTTGCCTCAGCATGAGAAAAGTAAGACAGTTAAAGGTGGCAGAGTGGTAGCTTTTATGTGTTCTTATAGTATGTCAATATCAGGTTTGTCTTTGATTCTTTTATTGTTGCTATTGCCAGGGTCACATAGTTGTTGGTATTAACTTGTTTTTACTGTGTGCAAATATCTGGTTTGCCTTTGTATCATCAACAATACTGTGGTTCATTTCCAGAGAACCAGGTGCTTGGCCAGTTACACTGCACCCTCCTCATGCAAATCTTGGGACAGAGGCTATGGCCTATAGTTATCCACATCCACAGTGCATCAGTGAAAAGTAAACACTAACTAAAGTGATCTCTATACTAGCAAAAAAATCTCCATACTAGAAAAAAAAAAGTGGGGTGGGGGTGAGGAATAACGGACCTGTAAAGCTCAACACAAAATAAATAAATAAATAATAATAATACTTAGAAAAATGAGTAGACAAGAAAACAAAATGTCTCCCAAAACTCCCTGCTCCCCCAAAGCTGATCCATTGAGCACTGATGGGGAGAAAATAAAAAGTCAAACAGCAAGTATATGTGATGTAATAAAAGAGGAGACAAAATAATAGATCAGAAAGGTACTAGGCAAGTTCAAAGATGAAGCAAAAAAACAGATAATGGGCTCCATAAACCAAATGGTCAATGAGCTTACAGAAGACACTGAAGAAAAGCTAGCTGAACTACACAAAATGATAAAAAAAAAAAACATACATGACCAGTTTAACAAGGAATTAGAGCCCATGAAAATATAACAAATAAAAATTCTTTGTCAAAGTATAGGCAGGAAAACTGACCAAAGTGATGACAGAGTGTCAGGAAATAGCAGATAGGGCTGATGCAAGTGACAGTATGCTCAGAGATCCTGTAAAAGAAGAGAACAATTAAAATGTATCCAACGGCTGCTAGGTGATACAAAGAAGACTAACTGAAATTAGTGAAAAATCAGAAAACAGCACAAACAGCATTCAAAAACCTGTTTACAGAAATAGTAACAGAAAACTTTCCAAATATGGGGAAAAATGTCAGGATGGCCGAGTGGTCTAAGGTGCCAGACTCAAGCTCTGCTTCCCAAATACGGGGAAAGAATTTAATTTACAAATAAATGAGGTATATAGAACCTCAAATGGCTACAATCATAAAAGAACTTCTTTATGACACATTATTTTAAAAATCCTAGAAGTCTAATGCAAAGAATGTTAAAAGGTGTTAGAGAAAAGCAACAAATTGCTTATAAAAGAAAATGATGAGAATTACAGCAGACTTCTTAACACAGAGTTTAAGGACCAGGGGAGTTTGAAGGGATATGTTTCAAACCCAAAAAGAAAACATCTTCCAACCCAGACTGATAAATCATAAAAAAAAACTATCTATCAAGGTTGAGAGAGAAATTCTTTCCATGAAAAAGAACACCTTAGGAAATTCATGACTACCAAACCTGTGTTCCTACAAATCCTCAAGCATATCCTGGAAAGAGACAATGATGCCAACAGTGCCAACAATGCCCAAAAAATGGTGGAACGAATACTCTAGGCCAGGTGAGCTGTTACGCAAAAGGGAATAAAGAGATCAGCAACCGGGAAATAACGCAATGACAGGAATAAGTCAATACCTTTCAGTGATCACTGTCAATGTGAATGGTCTAAATTCCCCAATCAAAAGACACAGATTGGCATATTGGATCAAAAAACAAAACCCAATTGTATGCTATATACAAGAAACATATTTAAACCAAAAAGAAATTCATCGACTAAAAATTAGAGAGTGGAAAACAATATTCCATGCAACAGGAAGCCAGAAAAAGCAGTAGTAGTAATCCTATTTTCAGACAAAATGGACTTCAAACCAAAACAGATCAAAAGAGGCAAAGAAGATACTGGTTAAGGGAATTCTTTATTGGGAAGTGATAGCAATTATAAATATATATGCATCGAACACTTGCACAGCTAACTTCATGAACAAACACTATGGGGCATAAAAGATAGATAAACAGCAACACAATTGTAATGGGGGACACTAATGGTGTAATTTTTTTTCTGAAAAACTATCAACTAGTAAAAAAAAAGAAGAGTTGAACAAATGTACTTAGTATATATGTATAGACTGTTCCACCCAACAATAGAATACACATTCTTCTCAGCAGCACATGGAACTTTCTTTAAAATAGATCACATGCTAGCTGTCTTAGTTACTTAGTTACTTTTTTTCGTTGCTGGGAAAAAATACATGACACCCAAAGTCGAAGAAAAGGTTTAGGGCTGGGGATATAGCTCAGTGGCATAAACGCCTGCCTGGCAAGTGCAAGGTCCTGAGTTTGATCCTTGGTACTGCAAAAGAAAAAAGAAAATTGTAATAAGAAGAAAAGGTTTATTTGTCTTATAGCTTATAAAGGTCTCAGTTCATAGTTGGCTGGCTCCAGGGTGGCAGGGCGGCATCACAGAGGAGAAAAAGTTCATGCCAGGGAGAAGGCAACAAAGTAATCAAGAAGCAAAACAGAAAGCAGAAAATGACACAGCAGTCCTCTTTCTGTCCATTATATTATATCCAAGATACCCATCCTTAGGGAAGGTAGTACTCACATCCAGGGAGGACCTTCCCAATATCCAGTCCCAGAACTATGCCAAACCAATCAGTGGGCTAATTTAGTGATCACACACCCTTGTTACCAGCATTGCACACTTGATCCCAGCATCAGATACTCTAGATCTAGCTACCACCCACTTATGATCATACGAGGCTTTAGGGGAACATCTGTACACACATCATAACACTAGCCTATATAACATGCTTATGTAAATAGAAAAAGCTCAGAATTATCTTACGTATGTTGTCAGATCTTACTGCAGTGACACTAGAAATCAATAGCAAAAGAAACCAAAGAAATTATGCAAACATACGGAAATTAAACACCCTTGAATGATCATGGGTCATAGGAGAAATTAAGGAAGAAATTAGAAATTTGCTAGAATGAAACAATAATGTTAGTACAATATACCAGAATTTATGGGGCACAATGAAAGTACTCCTAAGAGGGAAGTTTATAGTTGTGAATGCCCACATCAGAAAAGCAGAGTGAACTCAAATAAATAACCTAATGACACATCTCAAGGTTTAGAAAATAATAACAATCCAAATCCAAATCCAATGCAAAAAAGGAAATTATAAAGATAGAGCAGAAAGTAATTCAATTAAAGCTAAATAAACCATACAAAGAATCAATGAATTGAAGAGCAGATTCTTTGAAAGAATAATATAAGTGCACAAATGCTTGGCTAGTCTTATGAAAGAAAGAGAGAGAGAGAGGGAAGGAGGAAGGGAGGGCAGGAAGGAAGGAAGAGAAAGAATGAAAAGATGGAAGGGAGGAAGAAAAAGAAAGGAAGGAAGGAAGGAAGGAAGGAAGAGAAAGAGAAAGAAAAGAAAGAGCTGGGCATGGTGGCACATGCTTGTAGTTCCAGCACTTGACAGGCTGACAGGCCGAGGCAGGAGGATTGCCATGAGTTCAGGGCCCGCCTGGGATATGTAGTGAGTTCAAGGCCAGCCTGAACTACATAGTGAGACCCTGTCTCAAAAAAAAAAAAAAAAAAGAAGAAGAAGAAGAAGAAAGAACCCCCAATGAATGTAATTAGAAATTTTGAAAGGTAGAATCACAACAGATACCACTGAAATCCAGAAGCTTAGTAACTGCTTTGAACTAATACTCCAATCAATTGGCAAATCCAAAAGAAATTAATAATTTGGGTATATAATCTCCAAAACTGAACCAAGAAGACAGAGAAACCCTGAATAATTCAATAACAAGGACTGAAGCATATTTTTTTTTTTAAACCTATCAACTAAGAAAAGCCCAGGACTTGATGGAGTCATTGCTAAATTCTGCAAGAACTTCAGGGGAGATTGAACACCAATCCCCTCCACAAACTCCTTAATGGAACTGAAAGAGAAGGAGTACTCCCAAAGCTGTTCCTGAAGGCTAGCACTACCCTGATTCCAAAACCAAAGACTTACTTAAAAAGAAAAGTAAAGGCCAATCTTTTTAAGGAATAAAGACATAGAAATTCTCAATAAGATACTGGCATCAGTACAGCAAATCATCCAAAAGATCATGCATTATGACCAAGTAGGCTTCCCTGGGATGCAGGGATGTTTCAACATAGTCAAATCAATAAATTTAATATACCACATAAAAGCAAAGAGAAATATCACATGACCTCAATAGATGCATAAAAAGCCTTTGACAAAATCCAACATCCATTCATGACAAAACCCTGAAAATAGGTATATAAGGACCTTATATCAATCCCATAAAAGCCGTTTACAACAAACCTACTACTGACATCATATTTCATAGGAAAAACTGAAAGTTTTCCCCCTAAAATCAAGAACAAGTGTGTCCACTATCACCACTCGTATTCGTTATAGTACTCAAAACATTAGCCAGAGAAATCAGACAAGAGAAAAAAATAAAATAAAATGGATACATCCAAGAAAAGAAGTCAAAGTAGGGCGGGGGATATAGCTCAGTGGCATAGGGCCAAGCACAAAGTCCTGAGTATTTTTCTGGGTAACAAAAAAAAAAAAAAGATGTGATGAAGTCAAAGTATCACTATGTGCAGATGCCATGATTCTCTAGATAGAAAACCCAAATATTTTGACCAAAAGAGTCTTAGAATTAATAACAAATTCAGCAATGTAGGATACAAAATCAACACACAAAAATCAGTAGCGTTCCTGAACACCAATAATGAACCCATTGTGATAAAAATTAGGAAAACAATACCATTTACAAACAGCATCAAGAAAAATTCAATACATAGGAAGTGACCTAATCAAGAAAGTGAAAGACCTGTATAATAAGAACTACAGTACTCAGAAAAAAATTGAAGAGAAGATCAGAACATGGAAAGACAGCCCTTGTTCCTGGATAGGCAGAACCAATATTTTCCAAATGTCCATACTTCCAAAACGGATATGTAGATTTAATGCAATCTTAATCAAAACATTAGACAGTCTTCCTCGCAAAACTAGAGACAGAGAACTTGTATTTGTGTCTGTGAGTTCTCTCTCTCTCTCTCTCTCTCTCTCTCTCTCTCTCTCTCTCTCTCTCATGCACACACACACACACACACACACACACACGCACACAAAACCACCAGTACTCAGTGAGGACTCCAACCTAATGTTATTTGCTAGTCCTAATCACTTCCCAAAAGCTCCATTGCTAAATATCACAGTTGAATTAATTTTCAATCCTCTTACTATTATTTACTTATGACTTTAGAGGTTATCTCCAATATATTAACCCTGGAGGACACAACCAAAACATAGTTTTCAGGGGTTAGCCCCGAAAATAGCATACTAAAGGTTTGCACTTGGGAGCTTAAAGGTACCGAGGATTTGTGACCAGCCCAATTCCTGGCCAATAACTACCTCTACTCCAAGGACTCTATCTCTCTTGGCCCAGGAAAATGTATGTGCTGGCAACATTTATGTGTTTGTTTCCTTTGGCTACTGAATCAAGTTACCAAAAAAACTTGGCTTAAAACAACAGAACTTTTCCCCTCAGTTATTGGGTCTAGAAGTCCAAGTAAGACATCAATAGGACTACACTCTCTCTCTTTGCTCCAGGAGCCAAGATTCCTTTCTTGCCTTTTCCTAACTTCTAAAGGTTCTTAGTAACCCTTGACATTCTTTGGCTTATAGATGCATCATTCTAACCTCTGGCCCTTATCATGTAACTATATATTCTCCCTGTGTCCCTTTCCTCCTCTTACAAGGCTACAAGTCACAGTGTATTAAAGATCCATCATATTATAAGTAACTAAATTGGCAATGACCTTATTTTCAAATAAGATAACATTCTGAAATACTGGGGGCTATGACTTCATTGTATATCATTTTGGAGACACATTCAACTTGTAACAATATATTTTTATCATTTCAAAAGTCATCAGCACATCTGTGATCATTGTAATCCTGGAAGAAAAAAATGCCACCTATACAAAGACTTCAGAACATTTCTCCAAAGAAGGCAGTAGGTGAGCAGAAAATAAAGAACCATCAACCAGAAATCAAAGGACAGGACTGTGGTGCCATATATGACATGATTTTCCATGTAAACCTCCAAGCCTCTTTATCCCTATGCACTTCAATTTTCCTGTCCATAAAATGTAGATCCAGATTTAGCAATTGCCAAGGCAGGTCTCATTAAGCTCCCAAATTCTAAGATCCTTAAACATGTGCATGTAGTGCTAATAATTTTTTGCAAGTGAAATCATAGCTTGCTTAAACTATTTCCTCAGGAAGAGTCATTTCCAATGACTCTTCTATTGGCATGGGATACATTGGTTTATTTGAAAACATCAGGAGAATTCACTAGCCTTAATTCCAGGTGTCAAATTAAAGATTCTGTTTA
Source organism: Dinomys branickii (assembly GCA_004027595.1). Taxonomy (NCBI): domain Eukaryota; kingdom Metazoa; phylum Chordata; class Mammalia; order Rodentia; family Dinomyidae; genus Dinomys; species Dinomys branickii. The sequence continues at coordinate 122,843 of PVLD010001022.1, read as the reverse complement.
TAGCTCCGTAATTGGAGCCAGATGTTTCTCCTAATGTTATTAAATCTTCTTATCTATCTTTGATTTAAGAAATACTGTGAAGTTTCCTTTTAGACACAGAAGCATGTCACAAAGAGAGAAAGCATGTCAGAGAGAGAAAGATGGGGGAGAGAAGGTTTAAGATCATGGTGTATAATCGCCCTCATCATCTCCCCTGTGAATGTGGCCCTCATGTATCCCTCACCCCACTGATGTGTAGCAATGATTCCTACTGTCTGCCTTATTCATCTCTGAGTATATATACACACATGAAGTAGTACCCCAGACAGGATCCATTCCAGAGCCAGTACTGCCGGGAGAAAAAGGGGGTAGAGAGAAATCAGTCATAAGACAAATTTCAACGCTGCTGTATTCCAACTACACCATTCTTCTGTGACACCTAAAGTTAGATCTAGGAACTGATTCTCTTTTTTTAAATCATGGTAAAATATACAAAACATAAAAATTTATCATTTTGACCATTTTGAAGTTTTATGGCATTAAGTGACATTTATATTGTTGTGCAACCATCAATACTATCCACCTTGAATACTTTTCCATATTCTCAAACTAAAATTCTGTACCCATGAAAACAGTCACTCCCTATTCTCTGATTCCTCTGCCCCTGCTCCCCCAACTCTATTTTTAGTCTGTATAAATCTGACTACTCTGGGTATCTCTATAAATGGGATTATGCAATACATGGTGCTGTAGTTTAGATATGTGTCCCCCCAAAGCCCATAAGCTATTGGCTTGACACTGTTGGAAAGTAGGGGAACCTTTAGGAGATGGGGCCTGTAGAGAGAAGTTGGGGCATGTAGGGGATGCCCTTAAAGTGGGTATTAGGACCCATCCTCTCCTCTCTCTCTGCTTGCTGGCTTCCAGGAGGTAAACAGCCCTCCTCTGCTATCTGTTCCCTCCAAGCTGTACTGTGTTGCCATAGGCCCAGAAAGCTCTGAAACTGAGCCAAATACACCCCCCATACCAAGGACTGAACGCAGGTCCACAACTGACCTATATTCCCAACCCCCCTTTTTATTTGAAAAAGGATCTTTGTAAACTTCCAAGGCTGGCTTTGGACTTGTAATCTTTCTGCCTCAGCTTCTAGGAAAAACTGGCATTATAAGCACGTATCACTCTACCTAGCCAATCTTTCTTCCTTAAAAGTTGTTTATCTCAGGCATTTTGTCACAGTGACAGAAAGCTGACTAACACGCATGGTGTTTTGTGTCTGGTTTGTATAATGTTATCAAGGTTCAACTACTGGAATCATCTGGACCTGTGTCAGTATTAGGAACCAACTCTTTTTGACTCTGCAAAACCTTTAAATTCCCTCCCAACATTGAGATTCTCTGCCTTTGTAGAAAGACATCTATTCCTTGGCTTGTTAAGAGCAAGACCAAGACTGCTATAGTGTTCTGGTCCTTACCACACTGTTTTTGCCACCAGGCTCTTGGGATCTCAGCTTTAGAGATTTCTTAACTCTCACTCATTTCTTCAGTAACAGATGACTACTTAAATTCCTGATCTGCCCCAATCCTATATTGGGTGTTTTAATATGATAGAAAGAATTGAACCTATAAATAAATGTGCAGTGAAGTATTTACAGCTTCATAGAAATATTATGGGAGTCATGCAGACACAGAGTGGGGAGTTCATATATAACCAAAAAGATAAGAAAAGTCTCCAGAAGAAATAACTGTCTTAATTTCACAGAAAAATGAGTGTTATCTGGGCTAGAGCTAGGACCAAGTAAGGATCATGGCAGTGAGGGGATGGCTAAGACTTGGGCACTGTGAAATTGCAAGTGAACTGGTCTAACTGGAGCACATATTGGGGGTAGAGGGAGAGAGAGGAAAGCACTATGAAAGAACAAACTGGGAAGCTATCAAGGAAATCATGAGCCAGACAAGACAGAAGTCACAAAGACAAGGTATCATAGCTAGGGAATTTGATTTTACCCTCAGGATAACCAAAACTCATGGGAGGTTTGAAGAGAGGTAACATGATCAAATCCATGGTTTTAAAAATGTATCTAGTGGCTAGTGAGAAGAGTATATGACTAGAGGTAAAAGGCCAATTAAGAGACTCTTGTCTTAGACTAACACAGGTAAGGGGTAATATAGTAATGGTGGTGCTTGAGCTGGCTCATACTAGCTCTGAAAGCTGATCTTAAAAATTTCAGGAACTTTGCAAGCTGGTTGTTATACACTGTCATTGCTTAAAGTAATATAAAATTAAAGGAAATTAATTACTTTTTCAAGTAGTAATAAACATTCAAAATTCATTACTTCCTAGTTGCTATATTATTATCTTTGCTCTTAAGAAAATTTGTGTCTACTGTATCTGTACGGAGGAAATACTACATACTGGTATGCTATTACACACCTCTGCCCAACAGTGTGTTCAATAATGCCATAATTTGAAATCAACCATTGTGGAAATATTTATACTATGGAAATTGGAAGTGGCTTTACATCAAAGATCCTCCCCCACTGAAGCCAGTTATTGAACATTTACCAGCATATCACTGGATATGGTCACATGGCCTGCAGAGATAACTTCAGAGAAATAGAAAGTAGTAGAATCTTGCCATTTTCTGGGCAGATAGTTAATATGCTAGTTTTTTTTTTAATTTCCTGCTGTCATGAACCTTCTTTTTTTTTTTTTTTTTTTTGGCGGTACTGGGGATCAAACTCAGGACCCTGCGCTTGCCAGGCAGGTGCTTATTCCACTGAGCTATATCCCCAGCCCCATGAACCTTCATTCACACATATTTCACACTCTTCTAAAGTCCATCAAGGACCTAGTAGTGGGAGCAGGTATTCCTTCAGTTCCCAAGGACTCTGCTGCTTCTGTTGGGCCTCCAGTGCAACATCAAAGATGTTACTCTGCTGGCCAGTAATTTACAACCAGGGAGACTAAAATGGTAAAAATATCCTGTCTTTAAACTACTCCTTCAACGTTTGATTAGCTAGATTTTGGAATTCTTAGAAAGGTACGGCAGTGGCTACAAGGACATAATAGGACCATATTTTTCTATTACAAATACAGTATTAATTAATGTCAGAGGATGGGGATGAAGACCAGGTGAGTAATCACGGAAGCCATTGTGGAGCAAGGTAACAATAACTGAGCCAGAGAAATAGCAATGGGGGATGGACCCAAAGATATGACTGGGACAGAATAAATAATATACAATGACTGGTTGAGTGGGGACAAGGAGGAATCACTGGGTTGCTAATAGAACCACTTATTGAAATAGAGAAACCAGAAGAAGAAGAACAGATTTTTAAGAGTACTGAGTTTGGACTCATTGACTTGAGGTGCCTTTGGACATCCACATGGTAAAGCCTGGAAATTCTTTAAGGGAAAAGTACTTTAAAAGAGGGAGGGAAAGCATAAGAAAAGAAAGGGAAAGAAGAAAGAAGTGATAAAGAAGAGTCAGACTGCCAGATCAGAATAAAGGACTATCTAAAGAAAAGTGAATGTATATATTTTTGAACAATATATAAAGTCCCAAATCTAATCCACCATATGGAAGAGTTATTTACTTCTATTTTATTTTCTACAGTTGAGGATAGAGGGAGGAGGCAATTGGACAGAGCTGACAGGTACTCAAAATAAAAACAGCCCTGCATGTATGTAAGTTATATATTTAGGAGTCTTCAGCTAAGAGACAGTCACTGAAACCTTGGGCAGAAATGAGCTCATTGAGGGATGGTGTGTTTAAAAGGCAAACCCAGGAGCTAGCAGCAGAGAACTTGGGAGAAGGATCAACTACTGTGATAGTACAGTAAGAGAAGTACGACAAAACTGGGAGTAGTGACTGGGAAAAGAGTGTGGGAGACAGGATCAATTATAGGGTCAGGTAACACCAAAAGAAAAATCAAATGAAAACTGTGGATGTATGGGCAGCCAGAATATCTGCAGAACCCACCTTCAGAGCAGTCTGAGTAAAGTGAGAGCAGAAGCCAGGGTGCTCTGATTAAGGAGTAAACGGGAGATGAGATTATAGAGAAAGTCTTCTTTTGAGGGTCACACTAGAGAGCGACCCAGGCAAGGAGTGATTGTTTTTTTTTAAGTGGAGTTTTAAAGATAGGAGACACTTGTACATGTCTGTGGCTGTGGGAAAGTAGAGAAGAGGTTGTAAAGATAGGAAGGACTTGGAATTATCAATCAAGTGACCTACCAAGATCAACAGGAGGTGACTGGGATTGGCGGAATTTCTCAAACTTTTCATGTACATACAAACTACCTGGGGATCTAGTTAAAAATCCAGGTTTTGATCCAGTAGGTCTAGGCAGGGCCTAAGGTTTTCCATTCTTTTTTTTTTTTTTTGATACCAGGAATCGAACTCAGGACCTTGTCCTTGCCAGGCAGGCACTATGCTGCTGAGCTATGTTCTGGGCAAGATTTTCCATTCTAATCGGCCCACATGCTGTTGTTACTCCCTGAGCCACACCATGGGGAACAAGGCTGGAGAGCTCTGAATCACAATTGTATGTTTGGTTGCATGTCTCGTCCTGGACCCTGAAACAAAAGCCTTCCTGATAATCCCTACTGTCTAACACAGCATCTACCATATAAAAGTTTGTTAAGTCCATTGAACATATGAGGATGCTTATTAAGTATCACCTATAACTATGAAGAAGAGGGGAGGGACCTAAAAATACAATAACACACAAATGAGTGGGTAAATTATACAGGTTGATTACATATTCTTAAGTAATTAAAGCAGTCATTATGAAATCTGCATGATAATAAAGAGAAAATTTCAAAGTATGTAAATTTTTACATATATTATGCTGTCTACTGTGCTGTGTTATGCATTTGAGCAGGAACTAACATGGAACAAAAATTATGTCTATTTGATTTGCTGAGCAGTATGATCGGGGTGCATTTTTACTCTTAGATTTTTGTTGACATTATAAAGGTTCAGACACAAAAATTATGCTGTTGCACATGTGAAGGAAAAGTAATTAAACATGGAAGTTCCAAATGTAGAAAATAAAATAGAAGTAAATAACTCTTCCATATGGTGGATTAGATTTGGGAGTTTATGTATTGTTCAAACATATATACATTCACTTTTCTTTAGATAGTCCTTTATTCTGATCTGGCAGTCTGACTCTTCTTTATCACTTCTTTTCCTTGCTTTTCTTATGCTTTTCCTCCTCTTTTAAGACACTTCTCCCTTAAGGAATTTCCATTCCCAGTGATATCTCATCAAAACAGCACATGAATAGCTGACATTATGTAATGCTTTGACATTTGGCATTCCCAAGGCATTACCCCACCCCTGATGCAAAATAAGTTGTCAGAGCATGAAATTGGTATTTTTATATATTCTTAATGTACAGATGTCAGTCTGAAAACCATTCACTAGTATTATGATTACATTCTTTGTCTCATTTTCTTTCCGTGCCAAGATTTGTTCTTGTGATTTCTTTTCTTTTGGGAGTTCCAAAGAGGGAAGACAAAACTTGAATAGTCCAGTTTGCTGATTCTGTCAAAATGCAAAAGAAAACTGTGAAGTCTCTGACCATTTTTGGCAGTGATACTACTGGCAAAAGAGAAAACATGTTACCAAGAAGGACCAGATGCAAGCTGGAAATGCAATCAGTGGCTCACTTGGATGTTGCCAGTTTCCTCAGCATCTTCCAAATGAAATATACTTACAGCTTACACATTTGTTACTCTCTACTGATCACATAAGTAAATAGCTTAGAATCATGGGAGGAAAAACACGTCTAAAACAGAGTCACATTTTAGACAATATACAAGGTAAGAACCAAAAGGGATTTGTAGACCCTCTGGTTCAAGGCCTCTTTACAAGATCCCCAACATATGGGCATCCAGTCTTTGGTGAACACCTCCAGTGAGCAGCATCTCACTACCTCATGAAGCGACTTGTCTCATATTTGAAACAGTTGGCGAATACTGCCCAGGAGTCTTTCTTCAGTATTTTTCCGTAGGCTTCTGAAGCCCTTCTATCACTTGTGCTTATCCAAAAAATTGCTTCTGTTAAATATGATATTTAGAGTAGTTTACATTTCCTGGGCACGTGATGCAGTTCAGCATGTGACCCAGGCCTGACAAGCAGAGGGCCTCATTCTGAACACAGTGATTGGGTTAGCAATAAGCCAGTGACCCACGAAGGACTCATCTGAGTTCTTCTCTGGGGCTATCTACACTTTCTGATGGGATCACTTAGTGTGGATGGGGTAAGATGCATATCTGCAGCCATGTCTACAGTGTCTACCTGCCCCATGAGAGGATGAAGCTAACACAAAGAAAACTGGCAAAATGATTGTGAGATGCCCAGTGACATCTTTCAAGTTCTTAGCCACTGAGGCCTTATCCTGAACTATTTACGTATGTGTACCAATATAGTCTCTCTGTCTCTGTCTCTGTCTCTGTCTCTCTCTCCCCCACTCTCTTTTTCTTCATTAAGCTTCCTTGATTTGAGGTTTTGTCACTTGCAGCACAAAAGTAAGCCTGAATAACAGAGACAGATTTAGTTAGTAGAAGAATATTCCCTTGAGACAGACCAAATTTGCTTCTCTGTAAACTCCTCACAGTTAGCCGGATTCTCAGCTCAGAGCCCCACAACATTCTCAGCCCTCGCCAACCTGTGCAACCCATTCCCACCTTCAGCAGGGATCAAGTACACCCAATTTACCCTCTTACTTCCCTACTCTACTGTTCAAAGTCTATGGCTTCCTTTGCTTCCCTCAGGCTCTCTTTAAAGTCCCTTTCTGACTCATCTTTAACTCTCTCTCCCAAGATGAAGGGTTGGCAAAAACATCTGGTCTCATGAAGTGGTCAGAAGCATTCCTGACCTTCCCTGTCACAGAGGGCCTTTTTATGGCCCGTAAGCTGTTGAAGGCAGGCTTGGCATTTCCCTCACTTTCCTGTTCCTCTCTGTTCTTATTCTATGACCTTTAGTTAGCCTTCACACTTTGAGGTCCCTGGTCCTAGCGAGCCTGGTCTTTCCATGGTTTATGATCACCAGAGATGTCCAGTCTTTAAGAGATGAGTTCTGGGGCTGAGGATATGGCTTGGTGCTATAGCACTAGCATGTATGAGCCCTGTTTGATCCCTAGCACTGACAGAGAGATAGGCACACAACAGACAGACAGAAACAGAGAGTGAGAAAGACAGACAGAGAGACAGACAGAGAAAGGGAGAAGGGGATCTAAGGCAGAAGAGAACATCTTTACTATTCTTTAAAGATGGTAGCCCCCAAGTAACCACAAAAACATGAGCATTTTTATTTTAATCTTCATAACACCCTGCAAAATAGGTGTTATTTCCATTTTTCAGATGAGAAACTGAGACTTAGAGAAGATAAGCAAGTTGTTCCAGTTCACATAGCTGGTAAAGGGTGAAGCTGAAATTTACATCTCTGAAGAGCCATCCTCCGCCCTTCTCTGATCTCTACTGCTGCTATGTGTAGAAACCAAAGAGAGAGACAGTGCATATTCTTCCTCTTACAGAAGCCTTGACTTGTTCTTCTGGTGGTAGAGATGCATTAAGTGTAAGGGGTTTAAAGTGTTCAAGTGGGTATGGGTGTCAGATTTCTGCGGAAAGGAAGGTTTAAAAATTAGATGATCCTGGCAAAATGGTGCATGCCTGTGATCTCCAACCCAAGAGGCTGAGGCAAGAAAATTCAAATCTGAGACCAACCTGGGCAACTTAGTGAAGCCTGCTTGAAAATAATAAAAATAGAGGATTGGAGATATAGGTCAGTGGTAGTATACTTGTTTAGCATATGTGAAGTCCTGTTTCAATCCCAGTACTACAAAAACAAATGAACAAACAAAAACCCAAAAACTATTTAGCTGGGTAGATACTTGCACTTAGTGTCTACCCAGCTGAGCAAAAGCATTCTGCCTTCAAGGACAACAAACAGTTGAACAAGTGAACTAATCAATTATGTATTATTTGGCCACTATGAAGGAAGCTGTGGTTCAGAAAAACTGGTATGAGGGAGAACCTATCCCAGGTAAGGTCGAGGAATGTCTGTCTGAGGAGATAGCATTTAATTGGAAAAGGAATTAGGTGTGCATATCAAAAAGTCAGAGGGAAGAGCATTCCAGGTAGAAAGAATAACATGAACTAAGGTTCTGAGATAATATAAATTCCTAACTGTGGTGGACTAACTAATGGTCAGCTTGGAACACCCAGCTGCATTGAGTCAGCTTGATGCTGGGTGTGGGAGGCCCACGTAAGGATTGTTGCCAATACCATGAAAAAGAGAACTGGAGGGGAAGATTAGGTATGCTGTTGATTCTCCTGGAGAAGCTTATCGTGCTGGCTTTCCTGATACAAACTTACCTGTTCTCACTGTTGGAGGAGCTTAGGTCCTCAGTGTAGCGGAAGATTCTCTTTGGGGGAGCTCTAGTCCTTACCTTAAGTGCCGCTTCTTGGCTCCAGTGCAGATCAGTCAGCCTGCTGGCACAGACCCTTCATCTCACTTGGGCAGACTTTCTGTCTTCCACCCCTGACCTTTGGGCCTTCCCAGTGCAGATCCTTCATACAGACTTGCATAAGTTGTTGGCTTCTGTCCTCCAGCTGGACTCACGGAGAACATTGCCATGGGCTCTAGGTCTTCAGCTAGACTCATGCAGGGTATTGCCATGGGATACAGGCCCTCAGCTGGATTCTTTGGGTCTTTAGCATGTGGACAGATCTCCCACATGTTTTTACATTTGACCCTTTCAGTGAATATTATAAAATAATCCTATAGGGCCAGGGATATAGCTCAGCAGCCTGGCAAGCATGAGGTTGTGAGTTTGATTCCTGATATAAAAAAAAATCCTATAAATTGTATGTCCTGTATTAAATACATTCCCTTGTAAACCCTAACTGCAACACTAACATTTATTTAACACTTACTATGTGCCTCAAACTATTCTAAACACATTACATGTATTACCTCATGTATTCTTTACCATATCCCTAGGAGATATATAGTTATCTCCATTTGGGAAATGAAGTCAGACTTAGTTAAGTAACTTGCCCAAGAATGAACAGCTAGAAAATGTTGAATCTGCCACAGGATTCAAACCCAGCTGTATAACTCCAGAGTCTATATGCTTGACTCCTTGCTATGCTGACAAAGTTGAGCTAAAACCCAAGTCTCCTGAAATAAATGTATTTATTTATTTTTAGTTTTCTGAGACATGGTCTTGCTATGTAGTCCAGGCTGGATTTGAACTTACTATGTAACCCAGGGTGGCCTTGAACTCATGGTTATCCTCCTCCCTCATGCCTCCTGAGTGCTGGGATTATAGGTGTATACCGCTGTGCCCTGGGAAGGGCCACTGGTATGGCTCCCCCCGAAAGAAGACAATTTTTCTCCATTTTAATTCACCTTTGCCCTACTTTCCTGTACTGATTTGTACAGAGCTGGCTGGGGAAATGCTCTATCCCCTCGATTGGCTTTAAGCAAATGCAAGTGGGTCCAGCTGAGGCGCTGAAGTGTAACCTTTGAAGCAAAGTGACAGGTCTGTGTGACCTGCCTATAGCTCCCTAATGCTAAGTGTGAGCTAGACAGAGAGACTGAGCTGTCCACTGGGATGGAGCCTCAAGGAAAAGGCATTGGTGTTCTCAGGCAGTAAAGGTTAGACATCAGAGCTGAAGCAGCTGACCCAAAACACAAGATACTTCCTCAAACTATGTTATGCAGATTCCTCCAAACTTAGAGGCTATTACCTGCATATTGCAGAGGTCCCATGTGCCTCCTACCTAGCCCAGCTCACAGTACTCACATAATTCCCACCATTCTCACAGTCACTCAACCCTGAGCCACTCCCCTCTTCACAAATTAATAAAACCTGGGTTTGGCTCTGGGTCATGGCCTTTGTTCTGGTTAGCTTTTGTTCCTGTTGGACTTAGGACCACCTTGGCTCCCCAGAACTACAGCTATGTCTTTGCCTCTTTATTCTCACCATGAGTTGCACTGGAAGTGGTAGATTGGAATTTACTTGCGAGGATTCCAATAACTTTTCCCAGGGATTACAATTTATAAACTCCTCTGAACCACAGTGACATCCAGACGAGTTCTTAGAGTGCCCAACACTGAAATCTGCATTTCAGTGTTTACTCCATGAAGATTTACACATGTGCTAATACTCCTAAGTTTCCTCTTCGGGAATTTATACATGAAAAAGTCATCTAAGCAACCTTCTTCAATCAAGACTTGTTAAAATTGGGGTACATGCAGAGAATTGGTGTTGATAGACCATTCTAAGAGGCTGTTAAGGTTTGGATATGAAATATCTCTGAAAGCCTCATATGTTGAAGGCCTGGTCCCCAGTACAACAGTGCTCAAAGGTAAGGCTTTGGAATGTGAAGGCTTTGATCTCATTAATGGATTAATCTGTTGACGGGTTCATAATCCAATAGTGATGCTTTGTCAAGGGATGGTGGAGACTGTAGGAAGCGGGGCCTAGTTGGAGGGAGTGGTCACTGTGGGTATATCCTGGAAGTGTACATGTTGTCCCTAGTGTGTCTGTCTCTCTTCCTCCGTCCCTCTTTTCCTCCCTCCTTTCTGTCTACCAAGAGATGGGCTATTTTGCTCCATCACATGCTCCCTGCCACGATGTTCTGTCTCACCACAGGCCCAAAAGCTATGGACTGAAACCTCTGAAACTGATCCAAAATAAATCTTTTCTCATTTAATTTGTTTTTCAAAAAATATTTTGTCACAGAAACAAAAAGCTAACACAGGATCTCTGTCACCCAGTCTAGGTTTCTGGTTGCAGTCCTTATGTGGCAATAACCTCCATGTGCCCCAGTGTAGTCAGCTTAAGGAAAACGGTTGGAAGATAGTGGCAAGACAGAAAGTGATGGCTCATTCAGCCCTAAAGGGGGTCTGAGCTGAAAGCCCAAAGTTAAGATAGTCACAAATCTGATGTGTAGTTGAAGTCCAAACTGTCCCCAAACTAGCAAGCAGTGGGCCATGGTAGTAATGGAAACTGGCTAGAAGAGGCAGACCTCTACAAGAAGGGGCCTAATGATCTAATAGTGGAAAGTTATCAAGAACTCAGGGCACACACCTGTAATCTCAGCATTCTACATGACTGAGGAAGGAAGATCACAAGTTTGAGCTCCAGCCTGGGAAACTTAGCAACTTAATGAAACCCTGTCTCGAAATTTAAAGATTACAAAGGGCTGGGGATGTAGCTCACTGTAAAGGCCCTTGGTTCAATTCCCAGTTCTGTGAAAACAAAACAAAACAAAAAACTCTGGGATTATATGAAATCCATACTACGTCTTACTTGCCTTTGACAAATTCATTCATTCATGCATTTAATTACTGAGTACTTTTTTCATGTGGTTATTTATTCATTCATTCAACAAGCATTTACTCTGTTTTCCCTTTGGCAGTTCTTGTAGTAGATAGGGGAGATACAAAGACACACGTGGTCCCTACTCTGGAGGAGCTCACAATCTAATAGGGTTGAAAATCAGAGAAGAATTCCTGGGAAAGGTGACACGGAACAAGAGTCCTGGAAGACGAAGAGAAGAAAGAGAAATTTGGACAAAGGGAAAATCAATTGCAAATGTATACTGATTCAAAGGAGCTTGACTCCTTTAAATGAGAGGCTTCTTCATATGCCAAAGCCAAAAAGAAAAACAAAGTGATAGCCCACCTTTGTTCCCAGGCAACCATAATGTAATCCATGATAAAGTAGAGAGGACATGAGCCTGGAGACCAGGATATCTGGTTACAACCTGAGGTATGTCAGTGATTCAGTAGGTGACCTTGGGTGTGTCCCTTCTGCTCTCCAGACTTTAGTTTGGCCCTCTGTAAAATGACGAGGAGGATTATGATGATGTCTTAGGGGCTCTCTTCCAGCGCTATCATTCTGTGATTCTAAATCCCTTTGTAACAAACTCTAGGAGAGGAGCTTTGCTCTTGCAAATGGAGTGTAAAGTTAATCCTGCCTGTGCTGAGGCTAACTAATGTGTGCGTGTGGTTTATCCTACTTCATTAAACCCGACTCCCCACAGAGCAATGCACCAGGCAGCCCAGGCAGGTAATACTGAAGTGTTGCTGAACTGGGTCTCCTAATGGAAAGTGATTTCCCCCCAGTCTTTCTCAGGTTTATCAACACAAAGCCTATAACCTCTATTTTCCACACTGTTACCTTGCCACAGGTGCAGATCCAGACCAAGCAGAGGTGTGGCAAGTTGGGCCCTGATTCCTTATTTGCCAGCACACCCTGTTCCCACCCACAACTATGCCACAGCCTATCTCAACATTGTGTATAAAGACGCTGTAGCCCAGACAGGTCATGTTACTTGGTTGCGGCAGCACAGCCTCTTGTGCTGTATGAAGTGACAGTGATGCTGTTGTTCACTGAATGCTCCCTAAGGGGTGGGAAAAGGCCAAGGTAATTGGAAGATCTCAGGCAACGTTCCCAAGTAAGAAACTTCCACCAGGGTCTTACTTGGGTAAAAATTCCTGCAGGATCCCAAGACATTTTTCCCAAAAGTAAAAGGGAGCACTCATTTTAGGGTGTCTCTTAACACAAGATTGCACAGAAACTCTCTTGGACTCCTTCAGTTTTTCTTTTCTTTTATTCTGAAGTATAGTATAGACTGAAAAAGTGTGTAGTTGAATTAATGAACAACAGCCAGGGGCTGGGGATATAGCTCAGTGGAATAAGCGCCTGCCTAGCAGGCGCAGGGTCCTGAGTTCGATCCCCAGTACCGCAAAAAATAAAAAATAAAAAAAATAAACGCAAAAAATAAAAAATAAAAAATAAAAAAAATAAAAAATAAAAAATAAACAACAGCCAATGTTGGTATGACTCTAGTCAGGTAATACAACCTAGTATTAGATAAAAGAGGCAATACACAATGCTCCTGGTACAATGCCATTTTTCAGAAGTTAGAAAAATTCAAGAGTTTAATCTCTGGCCAAAGTGGCCCAGCTCTTTTCTTGCTCCTATGCAATGTGCAGACCTGGCAAACCTTTCTCTTCTGTTTCACCCAGGACAGAACTTACTGAGGACCAAGAGGCACAGAGGCATTAAATGTTAGAGCTGGAAGCAACCTTATGTGACTTTTATTCATTTGCTCATTTTTTCATTTCTCAGACACTTACTATATAGAGGGTCTCTGGGGGTGGAAATGTGGGTGCAAGGAATGAGAGTATCTTTTATTGGTCCTTTTTTGAAGGAATAGGAAAAGCTGGAATTATTGAGTGTTAAATAGGGGAGGAGAGGCTTGGGAGGTGCCTGGCTTTCAGCCAGGACATGCCCTCACTCCCTCCAGAAAAGAGTTGAGAAGGATGAGACCCATGACAAAGAGAGTGAAGAGATGTGGTGGGCTTCACGAAGAATGACAAGGTTCTGGTAGATGAACACAACCGTCATGATGGGGCTTTGTGCTCATTCAACTGGAGTACAGTTTGTGTACAAATGGGTGATTCCCCAAGGGGTCAGAAATTAGGCTCCAGAATGTGGAAATGGATAAGCCCTCTGACATTGCCCCGTTCAATGCTCTTGTTTTACAAATGAAGAGACTGAGGTCCAGAGTAAAGTGACTTTTTCCAACGTCGTCCGGATAGCGTGAGGGGAACCTAGGGCTGAAATCTACATTCCCATCTCTGTGAGTAGTTCCCTTCTTCCACTCAAACACGTATAACAATATTTTCTAAGGTGAGCATTTAGAATTATGCATTTTTTAGTCATGATAAAGAAAGAGAATATAAGAGCTGGAAAAGATCTTAGTGATAACCTGTCTAGTCCAGAAAACTTCAAGTTTGTCTAGTCACAAACCACCTGATAAATTTGTCTTTAAAAATACAGATGCTGGGATCACAGATTGGGGTATGGAGTCCAGTAGGACTGGAATTTAGTAGGACAGCTTTTTCCTTTCAATACAAGGGATTGAACCCGGTCCATTGTACTGAACTACATTCCCAGCTTGCTTGCTTGCTTTCTCTTTCTTTTTAATTTTGACACAGGGTCTTGCTAAGTCACTAAATTGCCCAAGCTGGACTCACATTTGTGCTCCTACATCTCAGCTCCCCAGTGACCTAGAACTATAGCTGTATGTCACCAACTCCAGCCTGTGTGTATATTCAAAAACCTCCACTACCCACCTTCCATTCCTAGCTGATTCTAATGATTAGCAGGCAGAACATCCACAGTCCTAGACAACATTTTCCAAATGACAGAGAAAGAAACTGAGGCTCAGAGTAGGGGAAATACAGAGGCTAAGCAAGGTCACATTTCATTCTACTACAAACTCTTCAGTTGTCCAGCACAGAACTAAGCCAGGCTGCATACTGAAGAGCCTTAATATATTAATAATTTTTTCCCAATATTGTCTTTGTGGTTAACATGTTTCATTTTCTGAAGCAGCTTAAAAGATTCCCAGCCACACTGCAAGGCACTCAGATTTGTTCAGTGTTTACAATGACTTTGTTGTTCATTAAACAAATTTACCCAGACTAACCCAACATGAAAAGAATCATCTTGTTTACAGTGAGATCCTGACAAAAATATGTGTATCAAAGACATACAAACACACATAAACCTGGATTGCCGGGTGGGACATGATTTGCTGCCACATCCAATTTTTCTCATTAGAACTTGTTTTATTTGAACATGACTCAGTACCCCGTGTAAATGTGAAGTTGTTAATCTTATTACTATATGGAAAACAAATTAATTAGTATGCATGCTATTGGAGATGAGTTGTTAGTTTGGTGTTGAAAAGATTAGGAAAATACACTCATTACTCCAAATGATATCTGATATACACGTCTGACTTCCACTTTAAGATCAGTTCCAATATATGGGCAACAAATATAGCTAATAAAAATGAAGTTTTTATGCTCAGCATATAAATGTTGGTGTTGGCCAGAGTCACATATACTGGCTTTCTTTGCCTCAAAACAAAGGTCAGTGTGATGAACAGTTGTTTGTCCTCAGTTATCAGCCAGAGATTCACCCACAGTGTCTGTCACCTTCTCATGTCCCAGCTCCCAGACAACACTTAAATCCAGCTCAGAATGATTTCTTTTCTTTCCTTCTGCCTGATTACTACAGTTTATATGCACACTTCTCCCTCCCTAGGACTTTCTACCTTCATTTCATGGTCACAATGAATGTGCCTCATTTTTCTAAGGGATGCTGTGCTCTTAAAGTAGAGACTTTATATTCTACCTGAAGATTCAAATACATATTGAACAGACTATCATGCTGCAGGAAGCAAGCAATATGAGAAAAGAGGAAGCCCTTTATGTACCAAGGTGGAATGAGCACCATACTGTTAGGGATACACATGTAGACTATCTCTGTAGGTCTACTGGTTGCTAGGGAGAGATGCTAGGTAGATGAGGGACAGATATAAGAAGGGACTTTTCTTCAAATTCCTTTTATCTTTTAAATTTGAGCCATGTGCAGGTACTCCCTAGCAATATAAATAAAAATAAAATCTAGTAAAAAGAAATATTTGCTAAAAGAAAAACACCAAATAAAACGAATGTCATTTGGTGTATTGGAAGTCCTTTAATAAATAAATCTGCTTCACTTCTTCACTAAGTGCCTTTGCCTTTCCACTGAGGTACATCCCGAGTCTTTTTTGTTGTTGTTGCTTTCAGATAGGGTTTCCCTAGTTGTTAAGACTGAGCTGAAACTTGTAACCCTCCTGTCTCAGCCTCCCACAGTGCTGAGATTACAGACACATTTCACTCTTAACTTGATGTTATTCATATTTATTTGCCCAGGGATCTCTAAAAGAAATATCAGATATCCAGTGTTTCTCAAGTGGTTTTGACTCTGATGTTCTTTTTAAAAAATATTTATTATTAATATTTCACAAACACAGGGGACCTATTCTAGGTTGTAGGCAACATTTGAAACCAGAGGGTGCATCCTGACTCTGCTGCTAACTTTGTGAATGAATATTGGAAAATCCTTTTTCTTCTTTTGGCCTCAGTGTCCCCATCTCCAAAATAAGTCCATTTTACAAAGTGTCCTTTTACAAAGTGAAGGTGAGGGATCTTCTGGCAATAATATATCAAAGTTCTCCTTCAAAGTGAGCCTGTTCTCTGAGTAGTAGTTAGTGACAAGAGCATCTGTGATGCTTGTTAAAAGAAGTTACAGCTGGATATGGTAGTGGGTACCTATGATCCCAACACTCTGAGAGACTGAGTAGGAGCACAGAATTTCATCTAGGGAATTTAGTGAGGTGCTATGTCAAAACCAAAAATTTAAAAAGTTAGGGATTTACCTTGGATGTAGCTCAGCAGAAAGTCTCTGGGTTTAATCACCAGTAACACACACACACACACACACACACACACACACACACTACCAAATGCCTAGCGTAGACATATTTTCCCAGTGTCTCAGAAAGCTAGAGGAGTTGGGCTGTAACTCACTGTAAAGTGCATGCTTAGCATGTGCAAGGCCCTGGATTCAATCCCTATCATCAAAATCAAACAAACAAACAAAAAAACAAACGACCAACAACCAACCAAAAAATCCTTCAAAGAGCAAAATGCTGGCAGATGTGGTGGTTCATGTCTGTAATCCTGGCACTTGGGAAGCTGAGGCAGGAGAACCAACTTGAGTTTGAGGCCAGCCTGGGCAACATAGTGAGTTTAGGTCCTGTCTCAAAAATAAATAAATAAATGGACAGGATATTTCAGTTTTAAAAAACTGATGATATCTTTGGTTTGCAATAGCTACTGCCAATATGACTAAAACCTCAGTGCTTCTACTTACCGTGAAACCCTGGACAAAACCCTGGGTTGAAACCTAGTTTCCTCAATTTTAAAGTAAGTATAATAATTGCTTTCCTGCTTCCCCAAATTTTTGGTAAAGGCATTAACTTATGACAGAAACAAGAATAAAAGAAGACACTACCTATGACAGGTTTGTGTGATCACTTTTTAAAAATGAATTTTAAATGTTGCTTATAAAGTGTATTTTGTTGTTGATAGATTTCCTTTGGTTGTGACAAGGGCATGGTGTGAAGCTATGGTACTCATCCATCACTAGAAACAAAATAAATTTATAAAAGCCTTTTGCAAAGTGATTTGCTCACATATATTAAGAATTATGCAGGAACTCAGGCCCTTTGATCCAGCAAATCTAAATCTGGGGATTTAAGGAAATGACAAAAATAGGAGAAAATGATATATATGGAGATGTGTACTGTGGGATTATCTGTGATAGTGAAAAATTGGAGTCCTTCTAAACATGCAATAGCAGGGAATGATATACCCATTGGAAAGGGTATTAAGCAGCTATCAAAATAATTATTGAAACACTTATTTTTAAATGATAATTACGAAGACCAGGTGGCATTCTAATAATAAACTGTTATGTGAGAAAGCTGAATACAAAGTGTAAGTATACTAATAAATCACCTATGTAAATTTTTCTTGCCTATAAGAAAGGACAGAAGAGGAACACTAAACCATGCATTTGTTAGGATGGTAGGGTTATATATAATTTTCATTCCTTGTAATTTCCCTTATTGTTGAAACATTATAAACTAAACAAAAATCTGAGGAAAAAACCCACAATGAATGCAACAGATAGGTACATTCTGTTGTATCCTTCATAAATCCCTTCACTGAAGAAAGGGATTAAATGTGGCTTACCATAGCAAATCATAAACTAAGACCCACATACTGCATTTCCTCTAGACCCTCCTACCCTTCTGAGAATAAATTAAAATATAAACACCAGAGTTGAGTTTTTAAAATCCAGGATTATCTCATTATTCTATTTCAAACATATAAAGAAAAAGAATGTGCTCTTTTTTTAGGATTAAAAGTTTCTCCAGGCAAGTTCCACATGTCTCTTCTTCCCTTTTGGCAAGACAAGTGCTGCCATTTCTACCACATGCATTTCTCAACCTTCTGGCCACCACTCGGGTGTGGAGACCATGGTGGACAAGATCCAGTCAAGCTGAAGGGACCCCAACAGTTCCTGCTCTGTGAAATGAAAATACTAATTTCTGTCAGTCTGCAACCTGGGCCTGGTGTCAGAATCTTCCAAGATAATGTACAAGAAGAAACAGATTTGTGGATTCTCTAAAACTGTTCAGTTGGATTGTTTTCCGTTAAGAATCACTGTGAGCTCAGTGGTAGAGAGATTGCCTAGCATGCACAAAGCTCTGGGTTCCATTTTCAGCACCAGAAAAGAAAGGAAAAGAAGTCAGTGTGACATGAGGGAGGACATACATGAAGAGAAGTTTGGCTATGGTGTGGTTGGGAGGCTGAGTTTTAGGGAACCTGTATAGTGTTAGTGGTTTAAAGATTTGACTATGAATCCAGAATTGGCTTTCAAATTCCACCTGTGCTGTCTGTTTACTGTCTCATCCTGGGCAACTCCTGGTGTCTCAAGCCTCAGTTGAGGCTTCAGCTATGTAACAGGGGTATTAATAGAACCTGCCACACACATTTGTTTTGAAGATGGAATGTAAGGTATGTGAAATATAGTTCCCAGTGAGTGGTCAAGAAATACCAGTTTAAAAAGAGAAGAAGAAAAAGGAAATAAAGAGGTGGTGGTGCATACCTCTATTCCCAGATACTGAGCTGAGAGGCTTAGGCAGGACAATTGCCTTGAACTCCAAGAGCTTCAAGCCAGTCTGGGCAACATGGCAAGACCCCCATCTCAAGAAAAGAGAAAAAAAGAAAAGTTAAAACAAAGAGACAGAAAGAAATGTCAGTTATTCTCACCAGCCCTGCCCTTTCCTCTAGTTTATTTTAGAAACTCTGAAAGGTCCCACGACTGTTTTAACATACATAGGCCAAGCTCATGGTTTCACAGTGTAGTTAAAGTAATGGCCATTTTTAAATTTTTTAAAATTTTATTTTATTTTATTTTTGATGCTGAAGATTAAATCCAAGGCCTTACATATGCTAAGCATGTGCTCTACTACTGAGCAACACACCCAACCCAGAAATGTTCTTTTAAACCAGATTTATGTGGGAAGCCCACATGGACACAGTCATGGGGATGGGGTTCTAGAAATTTCCTGCAGGTTTGGCTCCCTGTTCCATAGTCCTCCTCCGCTTCACTCCTGAATGTGCTGCTTCTGGGGGACATTCCAAGATCACCCCCTCTCCTGAGCTGGGATTGCTCATCCAAAGACACAGGGGAGCTATTTGAACTTGCCTCACACTGGATGAGCTGCTATGTTCTCAGGAACCCTCATTGGGCCATCATGTTCTTTCCTGAGGGGAATGCCCTCTAAAAGACCAGTGGTCAGAAACTTTATGGAAGCTGACATGTGCTCAGTGAAGGAAAGTAATTCCCAGAGGGCACCCCACAAATCAAGGGGCTGGTGAATTCTCCATCTCTGGAGGTTTTTAGCCTTAGGCTTCACCCCTGTTTATTGGGGTGCTGCAGAAAGGCCAGCCCAGAAATAGTTCATCCAATCTAATAAGGCCCACTACTCCAAGTCCCTGTGCTTAGCAGACTATTTATTATTATTACTTAATTAGCAACCTATTAACTGATAAACTACCAGTTACACCATCTTTGGAGGCTCTGGTCTATTCTAGTTCCTCACTGAAGAGAATGCCTATGGGAAGAGTCCTCAGGGTTAGTGGAGAATCAGACAGAATACTTATGACTCGTCTGCCTGAGCCTTCTTTTTCCTCAGAGTGAAATTCTTTCCTTAGTTTAGAGAGAGAGAGAGAGAGAGAGAGAGAGAGAGAGAGTGTGTGTGTGTGTGTGTGTGTGTGTGTGTATAGATGTGCGTCTACACAGTAGAGCTCACCTGATTAATGCACTATTGACCACCATGATATATTTTCATTTTCCCTCCAGGATCTCAGGTTTTCTTCCTTCTTTAGCTCTGCCAAGCTGTGTTTTAACCTAGCAACTCTACATCTAACATTGTCTTTTCAGAATTTTAGCAGCAGTATCATGACAGCTGTTCACCTTATGTCCCTCAGATGTGCTTGAGTTGAATTTCTTTGCTTTCTCTCTTTCAGAACTAGAAAAAGATTCTTTAAAAAGAAACACACAATTTTTCAGCAAATGAGTTCAACTGGCCACCTATACAAAGCTCCTGTCAAATGCTATGCCATCAGCTCCTCTACCAAAGGATAAAATATATTTGTCAACCAAAAAAGATTTTTTGAAAACAGCCTTGAGAAACCTAAGCTCATCCTAGCAATGCCTTGTGGAGCAAGTGGCTGGCTGTTATATATTTGGCTGTCACAGCAGCCTTGAGATGTAAATCGGGTAAGCAACAGTTATTCCCTCCACTACACAGGTTAGCAAACCGAGGAGCAAAGGGTGAAGTCACACTGATAAGATGTAGAAATAGAGGCTAGAAAGGACTAAAGAGGCCCAGTTCAGGAAAGATTTGCCCTTTACCACATTTATTTTTTCATCTAAATCTCAAATAAACTTCTGTGCAGGCTCTGTGCAGGTTTCTGGCATTGCCAAATGGATCAAACGCTAGGACAAGGAGCTGTGTTGGTGTACCAAAGACATTAGTACAACGTGGGCCCCAGAGAAAGCCTAGCATGCTCACTCATGGAATACCCCCAGACATAGTTCAAGCACAACAATCCGGAAAAGCAAGCAGCAGTGACTTCTGCTCAGCTAGAGGGCTCAGCCAGAAGGCTCAGCAAGAAAATCTTAGCTAGGCATGATAGCACATTCCTGTAATCCCCGCATTCTGAGAGGCTGAGGCAGGAGGATTGAAAGTTTGAACCTGGGCAATTTAGATACTCAACAAGATCCTGTCTACAAACAAACAAACAAAAAGTTCTGGGGATAAAGGATATAGCTCAGTGTAAGGACCTTAGGTTCAATTCCCCAGAACTGCAGAGAGAGAGAAAGAAAGACAGAGACAGAGACAGAGTGACAGAGATGAGACTTACAAAGCTACAAGGGAAGTTCAAATGATCCCACGGGTGCCACTTGGGGATCGTGGGTAAGTGAACCAAACCTTAAGACTGCTCTAATGTAGTTCTTACTTTATCTCTTTGAGGATTTTGTTTTCCTCAGCTGGTCCCCAGTCTCATCAACATGCAATTTTCTCTATACTTCTGCCTTGTCAATTCCTATGTAGGCCAAACATTTTCTACCTCCAAGCAATTGCTCATACCGAGTCCTTGGTCTGTAGTATCCTTGTCCTCATCTTTTCCAATTCATACTTCTAGACCCAGATCAAGCACTGAAAACTAAGAACTCTTCATAAATTCCTCCAGCATTGCCCTAATTGCATTAACTGCTTGATCAAGTTCCACCTTACATTATAGGCTTATTTCTGTCATTTGCGTGCCAGCAACTTGAGGGCAGGCAGCTCACATCTCCCTTTAAGACTAAGCACTGGGCTCTTTTTCTGAATACTATTGAATTAATGTGGGAGGAGGGGTACATCAAAGATGTTTCTTTGGTATTTTTGAGGCAAATAGGGAATAGTTTGTTAATTTGACCACTGGTACTTTGGGGATCTGGGATCTGGATGATTCTCCCCTGACAAGTTCCAAATTCTCAATGTGTGGACAGTCACAGACCTGGTGAGGGGGACATGGGTCAGTGAATCACAGTGGGTTAGTTTCTGCCTCGGAAAAGTTTCTAAGTCAATGTGAATGGTCAGGTATTTCCTGCATCTGATCCACCTGGGAAAGTTATTAAGCAAAGTACCAAGCTCTGTCCCATAGCACTAAGGGACAGGGCTGGGGCCCAGGGATCTGCATGCGATTTCTCTTATGCTAAAGTTTAGTAGTTTCTGTTACAAGCAGACAGAACAATGTTATTGGCTTTCTGGAGAAAAGGCTGGCACTTGCAGAAAGAGCTCTGGCCAAGGGAGTTCACAAACTAGAAGAAATGACGAAGACAAAACACAAATACTTCCCCTCCAACACTCAGGATAAGAGGAGAGGAGGGTTCAGGGCTACAGGGTCAGCGCGCAAGCAGTGGCCATGAGCTGCAGCTCTGGGAGGGTCCACCAGAGCCTAAGATTTAGTAAGGTGTAGGAGAAACATTTCAAACTGGGACCTTTGCTTTGTTTGTTTACCTAGGCTTGGGTTTTTGAAGAACTTCGTAAATTTCTCAGGGGAGAAAGTAACAAATAGAAATTAAATGTCCTTATGTGTCTCTCCTTTGGTTCTAGGATCTTTCTCTTAGCTCCATTTCCTCCACCTGGTAAGAAGAGGATGTAGCTGCTGCTCAGATGATCTCTGGCAAAGTGTGGCAGGGGTCTGCCCATCTAATTCATCTGCCTCCCTTTGCTCTACTCCCCAGACCTAATGAATTTCTTGTTTATACATCTGCAAAATGGGATATGAATTACATTTTCTGTGTCTTTTTTTATAAAGTCCTACTTATGCCTTGCAGATCACTCCCCCGAAGAGGTCTCCTCCACCCTTCCTTTCCAGAGTTTGGGTTACTCAACATGCTTGCTTTGCCCAGTGCCCCTTTTTGCTTATTCATATACCCATTCACAACTCTTCTGGTCTCAGTAGCGCTGTGTCACCCATCTGGCAAGGGCCAGGGTCTCAAGTGACATTATATCCTCGCTTCTGACACAGGGATGTTTACCGCTCACAGGGTGGCTGTGAGGACCAAAGGATGTGTGGAGGCTCTTCCCATCTCCCCTGGCCCTCACAGCAATAGAGTGTTTCAAGCTAGTCCATTAGGCTAAAGGGCAGTGAACCCCAATACGTCAGGCTCCCCAACTGGGTGGGGAGAAAGAGAGCTATCATTTGGAGTATGTAGTCCATTAGGACTGAGAAGCGTACTGCCACCCCAATCTCCCACTCCAGACCAGTTGGGAATCAGCTTTGACCTGTATGTCCAGAAGGGCACTAGAGGCAAAGTTTTCCTTTGGGTCTTGGAAGCTGCCATGTCTGGTACAAACTAGGTACTTGGCCTTCACAGAGGGCCTCAAAGGAAATGGAGGAACCAAATGCTTACTTGCTAGCTAAATGGGCTTTGGCGAAAGGAGTCAGGACAAAACCCAGCTTTGAGCTTAATTAAAAAGAGTGCTTAATCCCTCCCTCAACAAATGCAGATTGCCCACAAAGGAGAACAGGAACCCCAGTGGCCAGGAAAACCGAAGCCTTATAAACAAGCGCTCCAGGCTGTGCAGGGCAGCTTCGCTATGATCTGATACAATGACTATTGTCAGGGAGAGCTGTTTTTCCATGTTTTTGTATCCTTTTCTTCGCATTTTCTTTTGCTACCTAATTTCATGCATCAGAAGTCAAAAGACAAAAGGTCAGGCCGGTTTAGAGGCAGCAAACTCCCCACCAACAGCAACGTGTGTCCAAGGGAGCGCTTTGAGGCACCGACTGCAGATATCAGCAGGTTTTCATCCCGCCTAATTCTCTGTTGTCACTTCATGGGGTACGTGAATCTGTGTGAATTGCATGAGAAATAAGACACCAACTGCTGTAATAAACTAGGAAAAATTGTCCCCTTTCAGTTCACCAAACTGTTTCTATCGCATATCTTGCTTATAAAAATCTGTGCCTAACAAGAAGAACCTCACCTATGAGTTCTCAGGCTGCCAATACAGAGAACCTAACACACATTCACACAAACACACATATGCACACACGTGTACACACATATAAACATATACTGTAAGTATAAAATCTGAGTTTTTTCTTAATCCTTTTTCTGAGAGAATTTGTAAAGATCTCTCCAGGAAATTTGCAACACATGTTCTTAACATTGTTTTAACTGATATTGTAGCAGCATTTTAGAATAAATAATTCACTTTAATTATTTTATCCTCAGACCTCAAATCTTTTCAATATTTCATTTTGAATTCTTTGGTGATAATGGAGTTTCCTTGTCTGGCAGTAGACACTATGTGTTTATAAACAGAATACAATCCCAGGATTTCCTATTACAGTATTTTCATAATTTAGGGAAGAAATGACTTTCATGTTCTATGATCATAAACTCATTATACCAACTCAGTATTCTAAATGTATTTCATATGACTGAAAATACACTGCCAGATATCTTTAATTTTTCTCTTCAAAGACAATTTTTTAGATTTGTACTCAGTGTGAAAAGGTCTAGCCCCTGCCTCCATTACAAAGTGAAGGAGAAGTTATGCATTTGGGGAAGGATCTTCAGTGACTGCCAGATAACCAGGGTTGGCGTCAGGACTATCTCAAAGGCCCTTTGGTCCCAAGCTTAGTCCTCTTGTCCATTCTGGACTCAGTTTGGGAATGAGCTACCAGCCAAATAGCTGATGAAGTTGCTAAAACAGGTAAAAAGAATACAATTTTATTTCACGTGTGTCCTCAACTATACATTTTATACACTGTTGCCTCCTGATCTCCCCTTAAGACTTCTTTCCCCAAAATTAAAATAGCAACCAGCCCATGCCTCCCCCAAGCTATGGTATTCCCTTGGCAATTGGCAGGCTCCAGGGAAAGTATCCCAGTCCTGGTGTGATCATCTGCCATAGCCGTAAAGTTATTCAGAAAAATGGAGAATGAAGTAAGCTAGAACATTAAAGGGCCTACTTAGAGGTGCGCTTCACTTCTGTTTAGCATTCTGATGGGTGTCAAAAACTAAAAGAATCATTTAGCCTGTGCATTTACCCTCACTCAAAATTGCATGTGAAGTAGGTTCCTTTATGTTGCAGTACTTCATGGAATCAGATTATATCAAATTAAAATGTTATTAGTTTAAAACTAATGTAAGTCTTGTCTTTAGTTTTAAAATAAATGTAAGTCTTGTCTGGCACATGGATATTTAAAGCTTACATTACACGGTGAAACAAAAAAAAGGAGTGGGGGAGAGCTAATAATTCATTGTATTAATACAATAGAAAAAAATCCCACGTCAACTATTTTTAGCAAAATATGATTTTATTGCTTACAAATTCTGATATTGTTAAATTTAAAGGGAAATATAAAAACAAGCACTGATTTACACTTGCTTTCAATATGAATGTCAGAAATCAATGCCTCATTTTTGGATTCTTAAGTGATAGTGAATTTCTGGGATATATTGGCAAATTTTAAATAAAACTAGCTGCCTGTTTTCCATGTTCATATGCTACCAATGTAATTCCAAGAGAATAAACTTTACCTAAAAATCCTCTAGGATTTGCCCTTCTCTGTGCCTACGTTCCTGCTACATTTGACATCTGCCATGTGTACCTGTGCCCTTGAAACCATTTGAATTGAACCCATCTAAACGACCCAGGTCTGTGCTCTTTGAGGCTTCTCTCAATAACACTTTTACTTAAAGCGATACAAATAGGAAAGGGAAATAATACGAAATAACGCACCACGAGCACCAGTTTGTCAGAACACAGTCCCATCGAGTATTCCAGCGCTACCCGAGAGTTTCCAGGCGGCGAGTCACGGGCACATGGCCCCCCCAGCGAGCTAGCAGAGAGAGCTCGAAGCTCTTCAGCTGCACAGGACCTCACCCACAACAGAGATTCATGTTCTGAGCCAAACCAATTCTCCAACCCTTTCTGCTGCGGGCGCCTCCTCAACCCGTCGGTAGCAACTGGTCCGCCTTACGCGCTTTTTACCGCCCCGCGCCCCCATCCATCTCCGCACCGCCCGTAGGCACCCCCAAGTTTATACCGCAGGGACCCTGCTCCCCGAGACTAGGCGTCCACCCTCAATTCTGACACGTCCAGACCCAACAAACCAAATAGGGCGGGGTTAAGCACTAGGGGAACAGCCTGCCGAAGGTGCGGCGCCACGTGCGCGCGGAGCGGACCCGAATCCTGCGAGTCCAGCT
Source organism: Dinomys branickii (assembly GCA_004027595.1). NCBI lineage: Eukaryota > Metazoa > Chordata > Mammalia > Rodentia > Dinomyidae > Dinomys > Dinomys branickii. Next base: position 97,080 of record PVLD010001022.1, on the reverse strand, counting down.
CTGGCCACAGGTTCTCCCTGGAAGAGCTGGGCCCTCAGGCTTTAGGGCGGGGCCTCCTTTTCTCCAGCCTGGACGTTGGCTCCCACCCATCCTCAGCAAGAGCTCCAGACAGGAGTTGCTGCGCCAGAGTGGTTCCCCGTGGCTCTTCCTAGGACTTGCACAGAGAGAGAGGCCCAGCGACGGGCTATAACGGCCCAATCCTTGCCGGAATTCGGGCCAGGGCTCTGGGGAGGAGGTCGCCGGCCCGAACTGAGCCCCAGTCCTGGCCTCACAGGCCCTGGAGCGGCTCCCCGCCCCGTGTTTCCTGGCTAAGTTGAAGAGCCCGACCTTGGCTCCCAGCCTCCTGACCCCCACCCCCTAGCTTCTTAGTGGGATGCAGGCTCACAGCGTGCCTAGGTCAACCCCTTCTGCGTCTCTTTTCTTTTCCTGTCACTCTCTGTTCTCAGTTTCAGCTTTCTCTCTCTCAGAGAATGCCAGAGCGCGCAGAGGCCTGGCGGAGCCTCTACACCAGCCCCTTTCTCGGGCCTCCAATCTGCATTTCCTCAGTCTTGTCTCTGCCATTCCATATTTCTTTCTGCATAGATTCTCCTCGCATTTTCTTGCCGGCTTAGCTACCATGCTTTTCTGCTTCTGCATCTGTCTTTTCTGCCTGGTGTAGCCTTAAGCAAGCCGAGGTGTGCTGAGGTTGGTATGTTGTCCCGGCAACGTGGACAGAAAGAATGCCTTATTTTGTCCTCAGAACATTTCTGGCCCCTACAATTTGGTTTTTCCTTGAGGCGGTGTCACGGCTGGCTCCACCACGCAGGCCGCTGCTACCGAGGCGCCGGCTCACTTTATAGCATGTAAGCGCGTGCTCGGGCGTGGACACATGTTTCTATGGTTGTGAGGGCGGGCTATCCAAACCGAAAGCTGTGTGGAGTTAGGTTCCTGGGATCTTAGAGTGATTGGTAAAGGAGATAGGGAATTTTTAGGGATCCGGTAAAGGAGATAGGGAATTTTTAGGGATCCATACGCCAATCTGTGCGTTGACACTATACTTCCTGGCCCCTTGCTCTGTATCTTTAGAGCCGCAGCATCCCTTCCGTGTCCTCCGAAGAGATTGGTTTGGCACCTACTCCACGGCGGGGAGCCGCCCTTCCGCCCAACGCTGTGGGAGTCAGGAAAGTCGGAAGCTCACTAACCGGGCGCAAGGAGGCACCGACCCACAGCTGGCAGGGCAAAGGGACCGCAGCTGGGCCTGGGTAATGCACGAAAGCGGTTAGTCAATTATGAACGGAACACTGGCATAGCAAGACCGGCGGGCTGGTGGCTAGCAGCGCGCGCCCCCTCGGGAAAGCACTTTGTTTTGCGCTGTCTCAGCGCACTGAGCGCAACACGGCGGCACCCGAGTTGGGAGCCTAGTAACCCACCATTCTTAATTCTTGGCCTAACCTTCCAACCTTCTTGGGTGCTGGCAGGAACGAAGTAGTGGTAGGTGTACCTTACCTTAACCCCAAAGCTCTAACAAAGCCAAAATAAACACGAAAAACTCACAAACCATCGTACAAACAAAAACTAACGCCAAAACACAAAAACATAGCAAGAATCCCCATCCAACAGCGCAGCTCACAAAAACAAAACTAAAATCGAACAAAACAAGACAAACACAAAAATCTCCAACGCAACACGCACAAACAGCATCCGTTATAATACAAATCAGAGCATATCAAAACACCGCCCAAAAGGAAAAGGCTTCTAAAGAACACACAAAAATACAATCCATGAGGACAAGGTACAAAAACCACACAAAATCAAAACACACAAGACTGAAAACAAAACCCGCCCCAAACACCCGAGACTCACAAAAATAGCTAAACCCACTAAAATCAAATCCACGAGAAAACCACAGGGCAAAACCCAGAAACAAAAGCCTCTGTCATAGATAATGAAAAGACAACTCACAGAAAACAAACAAAAACAAAACAAAGCCCCTAAATAGGGAAACAACAACAACTCCCGCCCCCAGCTAGGGTGAAATGTCAATTCCGGGAGAGCTTTTGATCTCTGGGCTCGAACAGGCCGCTGCTCCTAGGAGCTCCCTCCCGGCGCGGGCGAGGCAAGAGGGCGGGAAGCAGGAGCTGGGACCGGGCTGTGGAGAGTCCAACGCTAGGAGATCGCCAAAAATCAAACCGCGCAGTAGAGATCGGGACCCGCAGACTGCAGGGAGGAGGTGACGCAGGGGGACTGCGCAGACCACTTGGTGGGGGGGCCGCACGGGAATCCACTGCCACGTTTCCGATTGTGGCGAAATCTGCTTAGTGGATACGCGATGTCCGGTTCCCGCTACCTCCCCCCCTTGAACTCTAGGCTCTTCCCCCTAGGTTGCGGCCCAGCCTCGTGACCACCCCTCCAAAAAACAAACACTCTCTGAGGATGATTCATTCTCCCAAACTGTCATTGTCCGGCAGGCCAGGAGTCCTTCTGCGCAGCGGCCGCCCTCCCACCCCCCGCGCCCTGGAGAACCTTTCCCCTGCGACCACCCGGCAGCCAGGCCCCACAGTCCTCCAGTGGCCAAGCGAAGCAGCTGGATTCGGGGCTCGGGAGGGAGAATGGGAGGAAAGCCCTGAGCCCAGGCCGAAGAGAGCGGGCCGGACATGCCCCACCTCTGCCCGGTCTCTCTCGATCTGATTGCCCCTCTGGAATCAAGTCCCTTGGCTTGGAGATGCAGCACTGTCTCCAATCCTGCGAGCAGGGGGATTCCGCCTACGGGCGGGGGTAAGGTATCCAGAACTCCCCACTTTCCAGGACCTACTGCCCTGCAGGTGGTTCCGCTCTGCCCGGGTGCTCCAAAGCACAGGCCGGGATTTCATCTCCAGTATTGCACAGTTTAATCTCTCTTTTCCGGGGCAGAACGTGACTGGACGTGGTATAGGGACGAGTTCTGGGACCTGGAAGCTGAGCGGGACCTAAGGGCTTTAGAGATGTGGTGCTGCCGGAAAGTCCTAGGGCCAGCAATAGTATTGGCGTTGCAAATTTGTGGTGAGGTGGGGCGGTTGGGCACCCTGGGGCGGGCGCCGCCCTAGGGGTGAATCTGAGGATGCTGGCATATCTACTCTGCCTGGCATCGCTGCTAATCTCTGTACCCCTTTCGAAAACTCCTGCTTGGCAGAGTGGTTATTTCTTTAAAAATAAAAACCTGGCCTGTGCCCACAGACACAATAGAGTTTGCACATGGAGGGGTCACCATCCCTGAGCACAGCGCTGAGGGCAGAAACCCCAAGACTCGCCTTTGGTAGGGTGCGGCTCAGAGGCCGGGACTCAAGGTTTGGCTTAAATCAGTCTCTTCTCGTAGGCGCGCGCGGACCAGCGCCCGGCGCAGTCTGAAGCCTTCTTTCCCTCCCCCCCAGCCCCTATAAAAGTCCGGAGCGGCGCGGCGGCAGCACTGCTGCTATCCCGGCCTCACGCACTGCTCGGCCGGCCCGGTCCGCCCCGTCTGACGCGCTGAGCAGGCCGGGCCGCAGCTCCGACACCCTTTCCCGGCTCTGGGCCCAAAGTGCGGGGCGGCGCGCTGGGGGCGCGGCGTGTCTGGGGACATCTTGTGATGTTGGCGAGAACAGGACATGATCTCACATGGCGAGAAGCTCTTTAGTTCCTTAATCATTTCACGGTGCCTTCGGACGCTTTTTTTCCACCTAAAACGTTTAGTTTCAGCTCAGTGATCAGCTACCCCAGCTCGGCGGGGGAGCGGAAGGGTTGAATTATTTCAACCTGTGAGCGGCCCCTGGCATTAAAAAAAAAAAAAAAAGTGGAAACTTTCCCCTCTGTCCATTTCATCAAGTCCTGAAATATCAAAATGGATTTAGAGAAAAATTACCCGACTCCTCGGACCGGCAGGACAGGTAGGACCGCGGTACGGGCTCCAGACGTGCGAACGCTGGGACACAACCGGGTGCTAGTCCCCTCGCAGGGCGACCCTTGGAGGAGGAGGGAGTGCGTCGCATTTTCTCAGGGATTGACTGTATGTCTGTGTGTCTCTTCACCGATCTAGTCATCTGCTCCTATATCGATACAAGTGTCTTCGAATTTTCCTGGTTGTTTTCTCGTTTCTCAGTGTTTTGTTTTTGTTGTTGTCTATCTGGAGGTATCCAAGTTTGTGTCTGTGTTTACATAAGGAGCTCACTGTTTACACAAGTGGCAAAAAGTTTGTCCTCATATTATGCATTTTCAGAATTTCTGAGCTTGAGTCTAAGAGTTTGTGTGCCGGTTGTTTCTTAATATCCTTGAATGTACTAGTGTATGAGTTAGTGTTTGTATGTTCTAAGTATCCAAAATGTTTGTCTATGAGTGATATTTATATAACTTGAATAAGTGTCTGAGTGCGTATCTACTGCTTTAAGGGTTTGTGTTGATCAGTTATATCCCAAGTGATTTGGGAAGTGAAAAAGGATGATGTCTCTGACCCCTGAGTTTTTGGTGTCAACTGTTGTCCAGTGTGTACATGCCAAAGCACAAAGATGTCTGGCTGTAGGCACAGACATGGATCTGGGGCCTACTGGGGTGTCTGCTGTTCTAAGCTTGTGCAGTCAGGCCCAAGTCCCATTTGTTGAGAGGAGAAACCATGAGTAGAGGTGATACTGCTTCACTCTTTGGGCACTGTTGAGATTGACATTTGTATAAAAGGGTCTCTGTGTCAGGCATAATGCTGGCATGTGAGACTAGCCAGCTTCTAGGCTACTGAGGACATTTCTAAGGCCCTCTGGTCTATCTACTTTTACCTAGACTAGCCTTTGACACTGGTGTGTGTGTGTGTGTGTGTGTGTGTGTGTGTGTGTGTGTGTATTTATAGGTATTTTTATCCTGTGGGTGCCAATACAATGGAGAGTACCAGTGGGTGGATGTTTGTACCTGGCCTGGGCATTTAGCTCAGGTGACTATGCAGACAGGCTTTCTTGGCACAAGGTTCAAGATTCTCCCCATAAGCCCAGGAAATGGGGAGCAGGGTGTGTCTACATCTGAGAGGAAGTGCCAGGGGCAGTAGCCTCCAACTACCCCAAGGCATAAGCTGGTCTTTGGGCCTACTTCACTCATTAGGCCATAGTGTCCACCCCCTCACAAACACACTCTCAGTCCTGGTGCCTCCCCTACCCAATCCTCAGGTCTTCTGTGAACCCCTACCTTTACTTTATCCTCCATTAAAGATCAAAGAACAGAGAGGGATAAACTTAGAACCCCAACTCAGGACAACTCCCTATGTACAGTGAGTTTTCAAAGTGTCCAAAAAAATGTTGAGAACAGAAATCTAAGAAAAGATGAGTGTTCCAGCAAGAGTGTTCCTGGAGTGAGGACACAGCCAAAGGAACCTGAAAACCTCTGCTTCTCTGTTGGAGGCCCTTAAGTAGATGGGATGCCCACAGAGCCCTGTGGCTGGGACTAGGATTTGTGTATGTGCTGGAAACAGGTTGGAGGTGTGAGGATCAAGGAGAGTGTCTGTGGCCCAATGGCTGCCTCTTCCAACAAGCTGTCTATGAAGAATGCAATTCATAGCGGTCGATGGGTTCTTTGATTAGTTCAATCGCCTGAATAATCGTTTAATCAATAAAGCATTTCATTCCCCCAGGAGCTGGACTGGGTGAGGATGGGGGGTGCTTAGCAGGGCTGGAGTTTAAAGTCCTGAGAACCACGCCCCTTCCTCCAAGAAGGGTTGTAGTAAGGGCCACTTTCTCTGGGAGAGGGTGACAGCTCATGTGATCCTGCACTTCTGCCCGTCAGCATAGGCCCACTGGGGAAGAGGGAGAAAGCTTCAGAGCAATCCAGACTGGTGCTAAAAGGGTGTCTGTGTCTGTTTGCTTTGAGGCCATCTCCCCTCTCCCAACTTCTAGACCTTTCATAGGCCACCAGACGTCCCTTTTTCCCCTTAAGAACCATTTTTCAGCCCTTCCCCCAACTTTAGAATCCTCATCTGTATGATGGTAAGAGAGGAGGTCCTTCTGGCTAGGTCAGCAGTTAGGCAAGGTGAACAGTCAGCATTTAAGGATTCCCCCCACGCACTGTCTCTTTCTTAGAGTATGAGAAAGGAAAAGAAGCATTTCAGAGAGGGCAGAGACTTAAGAGAGATCATAAAGCAGGGGTTAAGGTGGGAATGGGTTTGGAAGGAGGTCTCTCTGGCCTTAGATTTCTAATTCCTGCTGGGGGAGAAAATAGCTCCCTCCCTCCACTCATGGATGCCTATTGCAGAAAAACTACTATTAGGCAAGTAACTGCAGTGGGAATCCTTGAGTCTCTAGGTCAGGGAGGCCTGGATAGGCTGAACACGTTCTCACTGGGCACTAGCATTCAGTCTCAGAACTCTAGAATGAGCCCAGGATGAAATGATACTACCATTCCCATCCATAGAACTTCATCTCACAGAGCTTGGGAAGTGGGATGTCAGAGGTTCTCTGCATTAGCTGCACAAGAAGCTAAGTCCTTACGAGAAAGGGCTGCCCAGTCTTAAGGGTGTGTGTGGGGGGTGGGTGAGTGTGAGTGTATGGTTTGTCCTGGTGTTCCTGTTCTGCAAGAGTGGTGGAGAGCATGGGGGCAGATTGGTAACAATAACAAACTCCAGGGCAGGCAGAGTACACTTTTTAAAAAATCAGGTAAATTCTTCTTCTCTGTCCTTCTTCAGCAACTCCTGTAAACAGAGCTGAGCTGAGTAAGGCAGATTCTTCATCAAGGTGAAAGAATCATGCAGGAATGTTTGTGCCCTGACTTGGTGTGTAATTGCACATCAGTCGCTTTTCCTCTTTGATGCTTTCATAAAGGAAGTTTACAGATAACCTATCAGGTCAGAACAGTAATGCATAGGGAATCTCTGATCTTTCCCAAACTTAGCAACCTGGCTAAGCCCTGTAAGGTCTCCTTTTGCCTCAAGTATGAACAGGGAAATAGGCTGGACTTGAGTTGCAGAAGTTGATCTCAGGCTCGAAGTAGAGCACTGTAGTAACCCCAGTATCCTGATACAGCTGTTACCCTGTGAGTTGGAGGGAGTGGTGGGAAAGCCAGGGGGAGTGTGTGTGTGTGTGTGTGTGTCCATGTCCGTGTCCGGAGTGAACTGAGGTCTCTGGCTACAGAGGGAGGTGCACCCTTTCAGAAAGGTGCTCTCAAACATTATTCTCAATAGGCTTTCTTCCAATAGCAAACTTTCCAAGACCGTTCGATTTGTATAAATTGAGTCTCTTTCTGGGTGGTTTTCTTCCTAAATTTAGGCCCCAGTGGGGTGGGGGGAGGGGGGGAGTGGCTAGCATAGAACTGGGCCCAAAGCCTTATTGCTGCGAGAAAGAAACAGGGCGACTTTCATGCCGAAATACTGGACCGTGTTCAGGTTTAGGGCGCTGGCGTTACCTGTTCCTTGGTAGTCTATTTCTCCTAGTTCCAGAATGCAGCTCCTAGGCATACTAGGGAGGAAATCCAGTTCCGCCAAGGAATAGCTGTGTTATCTCTGGCTAGTCATGTAACTTCTCTGGGCTGCCGTTTGGTGACCTGTAAGGCTTTGTAGGTGACCACGATATCCGGTGTGGTCGTGCCTTTGGGGGTTAAAAGTTCTTGAAGGGTATCCTGTTCTGGGTGGGGTGTGTGTGTGTGTGCGTGAATAATCTCCAGTCGGAAACTTTATTTTCCCCAAACACGGTGAGGTTGGGGAGTTAGCAGCTTACTCCATACTGGTGAGGCGGGTCCTGTGAATTGAGGTTCCTTCCAAAGACAAACACCTGCTGTGCAAAAAGGGGATTTGGTGCTGCTCTTGTCGGGATAGCGCCTAAGTTTCATTCCATCCCCAAAATGCCCCGGGGAATGTCTATTCAGCACAGGAAAAACAGCTGTTTTAGGCATTTCCCAGCTGGCTTTGATTTGGCAGTATCCCTCCTTCCCCAACAACATGCAGCCATCCGGAGAGGTCTAGAAAGGCACTTAGAAAGATTTCCAGCCCATAATCTTTCTTCTGCCCTGGACTTACTGTGTGTGTGAACTTAGACAAGTCAGATAATTCCCTCCTGACCTCAGGTTCCACACTGGTAAAATGTGAAAAAGCACAACCTCAGAACTCTTTCAGCTCTAAGATGCTAAATCTGGGTGTGTAGTAGGCACAAGCTCAAAAAGTAGGGCCAGGGGTGGGAATCACTTGCTTCTTCTCTCAGGACATTCCCACACTTCTGCCTGTCCAAGGAGAAAGCAGGGCTGTGACCTCAAGTCTGGCCTGGGGCTCTGAATTCTAGTAATTTCTGATCCACTGGGCAGCACCAGAAGGACCTAACTCAGGAACCCATGTCTGTTCCAGTCCTTTTCCTGTTTGATCTTCTTGCTCCAAGGCAGGGGTGGGAGTGGGGGACAAAGATCCAGACTGCCAGGGTTTCAGAGAAAAGAGAGATAATGCCCCCACTCCACCCCACCTCATCCCACGCTGAAGCCTCCTGGGTCCCTCGGGGGCCCCCACTGGGCCGTTTTCTGCAGCTGTGCCCTGGCAGATATCATGTCAGGGACTGGTGTGTCAGCACCGGAAACTTGTCTACCGGTTAGGGGCAGCTGGGTTGGGGACAGCCACAGAAAGTGGGGCCCAAGGCAGACCCAGTATAGAGGTGGGGAGTGGAGCAGGGGAAGAGGAGGGAAAGACTGGCCCAGAATGAAGCCAGAGCGCGACCTGGGAGTATTCCTAGGATCACCTTGTGCTCTGTTCTCGTTACAATCCTATATCTATAGTGGACATCTCTGAATCCTTGTTTTGGTGGATTTGTGTTTAATATTAGAAAAGTATCACTTATAAATTAAAAATGGTGAATCTTGGGGCCACTGCCATGAGCTGCTGGGAAAGGGTAATGTTGCTAAGGCTAGGCCCTTGCACACCATAGGGCTCATGGAACTGTAGCCTCCTAGTTGAGGAATGGCTGACACATGGACCCTTTTCAAGGTTCAATTACTTTATAGTTCTAGAGACTTACACTCCTGAGAAATAGAGTCCCTGGTTAAAGACCTCTCCTTGGTCAGGAAAGTGTTGCTAGAAATCCCCTCATTTTGCATAAAAGCTGCAGTAGCTTCTCCAGGAAGGGGAAGGTCAGATTTTTCCCAGCTTCTGGAAGCTGCAGCATTCTAGCACCACTGGCACCACTTTATCCGACCTTTGCAGATAGAATGTGACTGCTTACTTCTAGGACCCTCATTAACATTGGAGACCAGGTTCCTTTGATTTCCAAGAGGCCTGTGCTGGAGACAGAATTGCTTCTGCCAGCAGACAGACATGTTCAGCTGTAGCCCTCAAAACCTGTGCTCGCTCCTGGTTTGGGGATGGAAAGAGGGCTTACTGCTCTGTCTCTGTGCAGCCTGGTCCAGAGCTGTAGAGTAGCTTCCTCCCTGAGGAAAGCTTTGGTTACTGATTGTAAAGGAGTAGGAGACAGCCTTTGCCCCAGTCTTTGCCTTTGGTTAATGCAGAATTGGTAGTCTTGAAGATAACGTGGGGGAGGTGAGAGGACAAAAAGGAAGTGGCTGAGGTTTAGTACGTACTTCATAAAATTGAGAAACGTTTCTACAGGAAGGAGCCTTTATCACAAACTAGTTAACTCTGCCCATTTTACAGATGAGGAAAATGAAGTCAGAATTGTCAGGTATCTGCACACTGCGAGTCTATCACTTACATTGAAACCGGGATTTCTACTGTTCTCCATGTCTTCCTCCAACATCCGTGAATGATTTTGTTTCGTTTTTATCTTGGAGTCTTTCCTTACTCTCACCTTCACCCTTACCCTCACCATGGTTGCCCCCAACGTCTCAGGAAGTCCCAGGATCCCATTGCTGAGGTGGGGAGGTAGGGCCCGTGAGAGATCAGCGAGGGTAGTCTCCCCGCACTGCGTGGGCCCTGTGCCTCTTCCCCTACCCGCGTGAACCATCCACTAGGCCTTGGCCCCGCGCATTTGTCAATGAACGTGGCGCCGCCGCTTGAGCCCCGCCCCCCATTCTCTCTCATTGCCCAGGTATCCGCTAATCAGGCGGAGCCCGCGGGTTGTTTAGCCAATGGGACAGTGTTTCGGGCCAGGACCTGAGGCTGCCATTCTGATTGGCTCAATTGGGCATGATTGGCAGGTTAACCCCCGCCCCGCCCCCGCCCGGAGGGAGGCTGAGCCCCGGGCGGCGCTGTCCACACGCAGCGGGTCCTGAAAGCGGCTCCGGGGCGGCGCGGTGGCGCACTGTGCGCGCCGAGCAGGCGGAGGGCTAGCCCCGGCGGCAGGAGCGTCAGCGTGGACAGTCAAAACCGGCAGTGGCTTCATCTCAGCACCGACAGTCCCGGCGGCCTTGGTAGCTGGGGCCCTCCGGCTCTCTCCTCAGTCCCTCGCTCTCGCCTGGGGCGGGCGCGGCGCTGTCCCGGAAGAGGCGTCTGGAAGGCAGTCCGAGCAGACCCCGAGGGCGGGCAGCGGGCTCGAAGAGTTGGCCGGCGTGAGGCAGAGAGCCAGGCGAGAAGGAGCCGGTCGCGGTTGTCCCCATTCCTGGTCCCAGGGATGGGGGAACGGCGGGGGTCGCAGGAACTTTGAAGGCAACGGGTTCCACGGTCTGAGGCTTGCCAGCTCCTGCGGAACTCCAGAGGCTGTCGGCCCCGCCAGCAGAGGCAGAAGCATCTCCGAACCCACCGGGGCCCCTGTGCGGCTAGAGAAGAAGTTCTTTGCAACTTCGTCCCAGACGTCTGAGAGCCAGTTGCAGAGAGGCTGAGAGGGCAAGTCGGAACCCCAGGGACTCAGAGAAGCAGCGAGAGAAAGGACCTGGAGGAGACGGAGGGAGCGAGGAGGGATCCCAGAGCAGCGAGGCCGCGGAACCAGTCTGGCATCCCGCGAGCCTCGCTGCTCCCTGAGTGCAGCTAAGGACCGTGTGTTCCGGTGGCCTTCTCGAAGCTGCTCCTGCCAGGAATCGGGGGCTCCTAGCCGACCCAGAGGTGGGCCCCTAAGCTATGTGCCTGAAGCCGCGGGCGCATTGGCCGCAGCTACCCGCGGCTGGGCCAGTAGCGGCCGCTTGAGCCAGCCAGGGAACGAAGCCGGGAGAGTTGGGCGCCGGCTCCCAGACTGCGTTAGCACTGTTTCCCGCCTCTGCGCAGTTCTCTACAATCTTTGGCAGGGATACTCTGAGAGTGACTTCAGGTTGCAGCGGTGTTTTCTGAGCTCGGCTCGCACGGTGCCCGGCCTGGTGGTGTGGCTCCCTAGCCGCCCTGGGCAGCCCCTTGGCGCCGGGAGGCGGCGGCGTGGGCCGGCCTGCAGTCTGGAGCGCCCCGATGGAAATACACTGTAAGCACGACCCGTTTGCATCCATGCATAGTAAGTAGGCGGCGAGATCGCTTCTCTCACTCTCCAGCCGGGACCGGGTTGGGGGTACCGGACCGCGGGGCAGGTACTAAGGCCGGGAGAACCCCAGACCTCTGTGGCCGCATAGCCAACTTTGCCAAGTGCAAAGGCTCCTAGGCAGGGGGTATGGAACAATGCGCCTGGCTGCACTTGCCCGAACACCTGGTCTGGGAATCCCGCCTCCAGCAACCCTAGCATAGGCAGTCAGCTGCAGGCTTTCCCGGGCTCCAGCAGCGACAACTCCAGGCATCTGCAGAACCTCGCCTCGGGACTTGTAGAGGGCTTAGGAATGGCCCAGTTGGAGGGCAAGAAGTTATAGTGAGAGGTCAGTCTGACTCTCAGACAGTGCCTCACACCCCAACCCTGATGGCGCCTTTTTTTCAGTCAAGAGGCTGATCAAGACTAATACTTGGAGAGAAAGTAGATCCCTGACCAGTTCCTGAATGTGTGAAGGAAGATGTTGAGAGCTAAGAAAGGACAAGCGGCCCAAGGCTCCAAAGGCAACCTGGAGTTGAGGAGGAGGGTTTGAAAAATCAACGAAGTCTAGGTCCCTGAGCTAATCTTCGGTTTAGGAGGCTACCAGTTCATACAGAGACCCTTAAGGATCCCATTGGATCCTTCTCTGTAGGATGCTTGGTTCATGATGGCTGATGGCTCCTTCCCTAGAAAGAAAGGAGAGAGAGAGAGAGAGAGAGAGAGAGAGAGAGAGAGAGAGAGACCGGCCAATTAGTCACCACACAGGCGCCCCCCCCCCTTCTGAAAGCTGAGGAGTGTGTAGGAGACGGGAAGGGTCATTTCGGGCGAGGGCAAGGCCCTCCTGGGTGTCTAACTCGAGGGATCCTGCCAGTTTACCCATTAGCACAGCCTCCAGTGAGACGAGCACTCCTCTCACGGTGAGTTAACGCCGGATTAGATTCGGAGATTTCAAGGAAATTTCAAGCGGAACGAATCACGTTTTCCTTCTGTTGGCTGGAAAGCAGGCTGGAGAGCGGGCTGGGGAAAGTGCTAGGCTTTGGCAGCCTTCAGCCGGATGCCAGGCTCGGATCTCTGAGGGCTGCAGGTCAGGGAGCTGCTCCCTGGTTAGGTACCCTCCCCTAACTCTGCTCCCCTCAGACAGTCAGGGGTCTGGCTTCCCTAGCCACAGTCCGCTATTTAACAAAGGCAGCAGAGACCCGGTTGGAGAGAAAGCAAGCTTCCAGGGAGAGAATGTCTGTATCTTACACGAAGGGCTGAGTGGCCTGGCAAGCAGGGGAAGGCTTGTCTAGGCAGTGGGGCTGGCTACGGGAAGGTCAGTTTCTCTTTGTGTCAGTATCCCAGAGTCGGAGGTAATTCTCCAAAGCAGTGGGGCGTTTTGGTGAAGAAAGCCGCTTGCCCTGGTCCCAGCTCTTGCAAACGATTCTTCACGGTTTGGAGCCAGTGCTCAAATGGTTTCTAGTTCATGGTGACCCCAGCGACCTCCGCAATCTTTTCCTGCCCAGACTTGAGCCTGGTGCTGGAGAAGCTCTGGTCTTACAGGGTGAACCAGAGAACAGGGGGTAATATTCTGAGAGATGCAAGCCCTGGGCTCAGTCAAGAAGTGACTGGGGAACAAGCTGCAGAGGATTGGTCTCTGTGCTCCTCCTTGCTGGCAGGAATTCACAGGCCCTCACTGCTTCCTTTTACCCTCTGTTGAGTTGCTCAGAGGTGGTGTCTCAGCCTTTGGGAAGATAGCACCAGATTTGAGGGCTCCTCGATGTGCATTAGCATGGAGCTTCTTCCAGGTTCTGGTTAACAAACTGCTAATGTCTGTCCTCCTTACCCTGGCCTTCAGTCTGTCCCAGCTTTCCTTTTCCATTTCCCTGGCAGCACAGTGGGGGCTGGGCCCCAGCCAGGCTAGTTTTCAAAGTTGGTGGAAGTTCTTGGTTTCTTTAGAAGAAGCTTTGGTTCTGGCACTCAAAGCTGTTTGCTTGCATAATATAGGCCTGCTTTGGTGCTCAACTTGTGGGGGATAAGAGTGGGGTGGGACAAATAGATCCTGGGAGATGGCTGGGATAAAATTGGGGGCTTGGACAAAGTCTCATTTCCTCATTTTCCTGCCCCTGGTCAGTCCCCCACTCACTGCAGGATCAGGTCTGTGAGGAGGGCTAGGTACTGCCAGGAAATGGGCTTATGAGTTCAGAGTTGCCCCTCCCCCTACAACATGTTCATCATTCACATCAGCACAACAGCCTCTCCCAAGATATTTCCTTCTCCCAAGCATCTGTACCAGTTATAAAGGAGTTCTGTAACCAGTACCCTGAGTGTCACCCAGACCTTCAGTTATACCCATTTTATAGAATATGATACTGAGGTCAGAGAGACAAAAGGATTGACAAAAGTTCATGTGGGTAAAGTTGGAGCTACTTCTTGGGTCTCTCTGGCATAAACCCTGGGCTCTGGAGGATTTATGGAAGTGGAGAAAGGACTCAGACTGCAGAAAGGGCAGTGGATTGTGAGGGTGAGTACACCTGTGCAAGGCTCTCACTCTGTATAATCCAACCATATCTGTGTCCACAACCCCACTTTTCATGTGTGTCAGCACTTACCTACCCATTGGCGAGTCCACTGGGGAGATTTCATCCCTGCCCTTTCCCTGCACTTCTGTTTGCATGTCTGTGTACACCTCATTCTTCCTCTCTGGCAAATCTAGGAGGAATTTCAATGACCCTGTGGGTCCTGTAGTTCAATCCACAGCTGAGTCAGCAGAGACCCTCCCCTCAAGATGTTATGGGTAGCTGCTGTCTTTGGAGTATGGGCAGGGCCTTAATGTGCAGCATGTCCTTATCAGGGCCTGAGTAGCATCTGTGAAAGCCAACCCCTTCCAGATCAGAGCCACAAAAGCCCTGAGGGCATCTTCAATTCAACCCTTCTTCCTCCAGTTCTCTCCAAATCCAGTTCTGACTGCCCTGTGGAAGCTGGTTTGTTTCCCTTGTATCTGTTTCCTAGTTTTGACCTGATTTATGTGTTCATCTCTGTGCCAACCTCTCACTAAATTGTATTTTTTTCTGGAAAGTGTAGTACTTTTTCAATAAATGAGTCCTCACCTGGCTAGAGTCTATAGGAAGTAAAACCTGGGACTTGGGTTCTCCAACAACATATAGAGCTGGAGTTGGGGGCCCCAGGAACACAAAGGTCCCCCTTTACAGAAGTCTCTCTCTTGCAGACACCTCCTTCCCGTGCTTTCTCTATGTTCTTTTCTGTTCTTGGCTGTCCTGGCTTTTTCATTCCTTTTCTTCTCCTCTGCCTGCTTAATCTGCTTTCTTTCCAGGACCTCTCTCTTTGCTGTCTGTCGTGTGTAGTTCTGACTCTTTGCAACCTTCCCACATACTTCTCTTTTCCTCTTTTCGTCCCTTGTCCCACCTCCTCTCTCCCAGACTTTCATCTTCCTTTCTTTCTAATCCTAGGATCAGTGACTTTCCTCAGACCACAGCTATAAATTTCCTCACTGACACTCTCAAAGAGCTCCGTTGGATAGGACCTTCCCTTCCCTTTCCTTTCCTTTCTCTCTTTCTTTCTTTTTTCTCATCTTTCCTTCCTTCTTTTTATTTTTTAAATGTTTGAAATGTTTCAGAACAGTCATAACTGATTAAACCTGATTTTGAAAATCAGAGAAAAATTCAGCATAGAACTGGAACTAAGTACTGTAGTTACCTATATAATCGTGTGTTTTTTTTTTTTTTTTTTAAATAAGCTTGAGCTTGGAAATTTTGGAAAATATTCGTGGAAACTTCAGTGCATTGTTTGGTCAGCTTTAAGGATACAGTTATGTTGTACATGTTTTTGCCTCTTTTATTTTGGGTGTTGTTCATGAACAAGAGTAGTAGATGAATGCTAAGGGAAAATGGCTGAGATGAGGTGGCTTTTTTATGTTTTAGAGTTTGAGTGCTGTGGCGCCCCATTTACAGTGCCCAGTTAAGGAGGAGGTTTCCCCCTTCTTTGCTTCTGAGCTGCCAGCGGCATCACTGTATGCCTGGACTTGGCTTTTGGCTCCAATCCCCGGCTGCATCAGTTAGTGGCTGATTAACAGCTACAAGGTCAATGATGTTCCTACACTGGATCACTTTGTGTTTACCCGTGTGGCTTTTCAGTTTATGTAGGTCCTTGTCTCCCTGTAGATGGTCTGCGATGTAAGAGAAAGGAACGTGTACATGGACTCCTTTTACTTAAAATCCATCCCAGAGCTGCTGTAAAATCTGGGACTCAGAAGCTTCCTTCAGTTCCTTTATCCATACTCACCCCCTTCTAACCAACTTAAAGCTGCTTGTCAGTTGCAAAGCACTCCAAAAATTCCAGGGAAAGGCTTTTATAACAAGTCTCGATGCAGTGAAGTGGAATGTGCTGTGTGTAGAAGATCCTGTGACCCATTTCTTTTGTGTGCTCTGAGAGGGTACAGTGGTCAAGTCTGCATGTCAGCCTCACCTTCTTAAAGGGTTTAAAAATTTTTTTAATTAAGACAGTGGTTAGGTTTTGTCTCAGTAGATACTCTGCAGATACTATTACATTTTTAAAAAGTCTTTAGCCCTTAAATTAGATTGAATTGATTTAAAACATTTTTTTCCTGAGATGAAGATTTACTGCTATAGTCCTTTTCACTTTTAAAAATATTTGTTAAAAAGGAAAGAGTTGAATTTTTTCCTCTTTAAATTTGATGTATTTTTAAATGTAATTTTTCCCCCATATGATCTTTCTTAGACTTAAGCATCATGTAGTAAGTTGTTCCTCTGTGTAATCTATAGTTAGTATAGATTGGGATCTTCCCATATTTCATTGTTAAAAAAATTTATGAGGAAAAGCCTATTAATTAAAGGAAATGTACTCTGGTTTCTCTTCAGTTCGTATAAATCTTTCACCTTTTAAAGGAAACAGTGTGGTGAAACTTGCTATCAACAGCTCAAGTAACTGGCTGCAGATGGACAAAGGCTAAGATTAATTTTAAAAAGCAATTTAGGGCCCTCATGTAGGCTGCACAATTGGATTTCAGGCTCACAAGATACCCAGCCTGCTTGCCATTTGTGAACAGAGGGTTTTTGGGTTTCTGTTATGTGACTGGTTCTAACTACGCTTCCCCTTGCCTTTTGTTTCTGATCTGTTTCAGGACATGGAGGAGTGAATCAGCTTGGGGGGGTTTTTGTGAATGGACGGCCACTCCCGGATGTAGTCCGCCAAAGGATAGTGGAACTTGCTCATCAAGGTGTCAGGCCCTGCGACATCTCCAGGCAGCTTCGGGTCAGCCATGGCTGTGTCAGCAAAATTCTTGGCAGGTAAAGGCAGGAGCTCTAGGCTTCCCTTGATCTTTCAAATAAAGACCTAAAAGATGAACCAGCAACTGTCCAATGTGCCCATATCCTAGGGAGGATCACTGTGGCATTTTGCCCTCTGTGTGTAGCACTTTAGAGATTAGAAAGTCTTTTTGAGGCCATCCAATTCAAAGTAGTCCTGGGAAACCCCTGTCTCAAGTAACTTGGAATATGGTGACTGAGGAGGGACAGGTTTCTGAAAGCTTGGTGAATTATTCTAAAGAACACAAGAATAAGAAGCACTTGGGAATTTCCCCTACATCTTAGGTGGCTCAGGACCCTGGGCAGGGCTGGATGGAGAATCTAATATCATACAAGAGTTCAGAGTTCTCTTTTTCTTTTCTTTTATTTCTTCTTTCATTTTTTTGGTGGGGGTATTGAAAGCAGGGCCTTGCACATGGTTAGCACATACTTGACCACTAAGCTACATCTGTAGCCCTCAATGTTTCATTTTAATATTTTCAAAGAGCGTATTCTACTTTCAAAAGTCAGTCTTCATTTTCAGTTTTGGGTTATTATCAGCCTTATTAAGTTGAACTGCAGTATTTTCTTCTATATGTTTTGTTTCTTTGTAGTGACAGGCATCCTAAGTATGTATTAAATTAGAAAGGAAAAAAAGAAACTGGGAAATGCTAACTCTCAAATCTGACATTTGAAAGTTGATACTTGACCCAGTGATTTGCTGCAAGCGAAATACTAAAAATGACGATTCTCCCAGAGGGCTGTATAGTGTTACTTTCAGTGTTACTATTTGTTTTCTCAGTAGCCTCAGCATGATCCAGTCAAGTATGTTTTAAGATGAGGAAACCTAGTGTGCTGCAGTGACTGACCCAGGTTTATCTGGCCAATATATTCAGGCTTAGCTGGTCAGTACTTTCTGTTTCTTCTCCCAGGCCATAAAACAACCTTTGTCCTGTAGCTTGCATCACAGTTTGAGAACACGTGCCTGAATAAAAACCAAACATTCTAAAATATGTCAGTGACATTATGATTTTTGCTTGCTCTTTTCCTTCCATTTGTTGGAATTCAAGAAATACTCAGAGATGGAGGGAACAGCAGTGTCAAATAATCTTACAGAGTCTTGCTCGAGGCCAAAGGAAGGAGTTTCAGGGCCAAGGGTCTGGTAGCCTCTTTAGGGTCCTTGATCCCTGTGTTTATTTCTCCTCTTTCTGTGCGGTGGGTACAGGTCACCTCAGCTGTGGAGGCTGAGGGTCTGCTCTTGTTAAGTTAGCAAATGAGCCCTAGCCAGAGTTCAGAGTATCGCAGGAAACCAGCCTAGTGTTCTTGTTAGATGGTGACTTTAAAGAGGAGGCTGAGAACTGAGAGTAGCAGAAGAAAGTAGCAAACACAGAGGTAGAGAAAACAGAAGACAAAGAGGAAATAGAATGGCTTTAAAAAGAGACATAGAGATAGAGAAGCAAAGACAAGAGAGAGAAAAAGAGAGAAAAGAAATATTTTAGGCTATCTCAGCATCAGACTTTGAGAGCTGAAAGTGTCTCAAATATACCTTCTTTTGAAGCTTCTTTGTACTGAGGGCGAGGGAGAGGGAGAGAGAAAGAAGGCCTTTCCTTTGTTTTTGCTGAGACATCTTTGCTGAGCCGACATTTTGCTTGCTGCTTGAAATCGTCGAGACACGGGCCTTTTCTCCAAGGGGACATCCAAATGCTCAGTCTTCATGTACTGCTGTCCCATGGAGACTAAGGGGGACAGGGACCTTTCCAAGCCCTGGCAGCAGCCTCCTGTGTTCCAGAATAGATTTGTCACTAGGTAGAGTGGCACTTGGAAGTTATGCGCCGCTCCGGTGCCTGGCCGTTTAAGTTGTCAACAATAAATTGGAATTTCATAGCTCATTATTTTCATAACTAAGAACTACAGTGGACAAAATGTCACTCTAATTAGAACTGCCTTTTAAGAAACAAGTTCAGCCCTAAAACAGTGTGACTGGGAATTTCTGAACTGGTGCTCTTCCATCCACAGATTTTTTTTTGGTCATTGAAGAATTTGATGGGACAGATTGTAGACAGCATGTGGTGCGTGTGTGGCGGTTGTGCTTTTCAGAGATTGTGTGGCAAGGCAAGCAAAGTCCCTGGGGCAGGACCCTGTCCCCTCAGGAAGGTGGGCGGTCTGCGAGAACTGTGGACATTCAGAGCGCAAGGCTGCGGAGGGGCTGGAGAGGCACAACTTGGTGGCATGTGAGGCTGAGTTAAATCCACCCCAAGCCCGACTGTTGTCTATCAGTGGAGCCCGGTTATTTGGAATTGGGTGGTATGTTATATAGTAAAAATAAACATTTTAAGGGGGATTTAAATCCCCAACTTGCCATTTGTTATTTTTGTCTTCACAACAGCCCTACAATTCAAGTAGGGCAAACATCTTCCCCCTATGCTATAGGTGAGATAACTGAAGCCTAGAGAGGGTAAGTGAGTTGGCCAAGATCACACAGCCAATGAGTGTTAGAGCCACTCACAAGCACCCACTTGCCTCCCAAACCAATGCTGTCTGCACTGAGCGGCGCTGCGTGTTGGTGGCTGCTGTGTCTTTTGTCTGTGAGCCAAAAGGTTGCACGGCTGTTTTGCTGAGATGAAAAGAAGGTTATTAAGTCTGATTCCTCACTTGACACAGTTGCGAGTTGGGGTTTCAGGAGTGTCAGTGTTGCCTTCCAGAGGCCTGGCCCATGTGTCAGTCAAAAGGGAGACAGAGATCTCTCACTGCAAGACCACGGGCTCCTATGGCTGGCACTGCTCAGGTGGGATAGGTGTGGAGCTCTGCGCCCTGTCACCTGCCAGCCATGTATTTGGGAGTGTGTCTTCATCCTGCCATTCTCCGGTTGCTGTGCAAATGGTGCAGTCCCATGCAATGATCATATTTTGAATATCTAATGGAGGATTGCCTATGTCTGTAACTCCTGCCCTGAGACTGTCCCTGTCCTAACAGGCATTTTTTGACTGTTCATTCAGTGCATGAATTAAAGATGACTTCAAAGGATTGGTATAAGGATCAAGATAATTTGAAGAAGAGCACTGTGAACTGTAGAATGTTGTGCCTAAATAATGGGTTGTTGTGTTATAAGAAATTGACTTTCTGTTGTAAAATTGGCGGGACAATTGGAGTCTGCAGAGATTGTTGTGTGCCTGGATTTATATCTTTTCTAGATTTCTAGCAAAAAAAAATCTGAGATATTTTGAAAAACCTGTTGTGACTAATAATTTACTAGCAAATTACAGGAAATTGTTTTCAGCAGTTTTTCAGAAAGAGAAAGGATAGGTTGAGTTTTGTTTTATGGTCAAATTTTGAATGACTTACTTTTCTCATTGAAAAATAGAATTTTGACTTCTAGTTCACTGTTCCTCAGTTATTTCTTTTCTTCTAGAATATTCACTAACTTGGCTCTAAACAGACTAACTCAAGTTTAGAATTCAGCACCTTTGAATGTTACCAGTTATTGTTCCTGGGTAATATTTCTACGCATTCCAGAATCACCTCATACCCTTACCTCTTGTAAATTTTTGTTAGGTTAAAACATCTCTATTTATTTCTAAAATATCTTTTGGTTAAAAAAATTGAACTGTAAGATAATCTCTTTTAGAAGAGGAACCCCAACATTCCTCTGTAAATACAGAGAGAGATGTTCAGTGACGGCTTATATTTAGAAAAAGCATTGAGTTATTTTTTTTTTCCCTGAAATGATCTTTCATGGTATTCTTCTCCCTGGTCTCGGTTTTACTATAAATCTCTGACATCCTATTTGTGTTAACGAGGAAAAACTGATAGCATGGAAATGTCCTTAGAAACAGCCATTTACCTCAGGGGAGGCCCCTGAAAGAGCTGCCGTGACTCGTGGTTGGTTTTTCTGATTGCTTAGGTTTTGACTTCCAAAACACATTTTCTATTAATTCTGGAATCCAATGCTCCTTTTAATTTTACACCAGGGTTATTATTTTTCTTTATGGGAAAATAGACTGCATTTTAGTGGGCAGTTTCACAGTATCTTGGGGATTCTAAGGGATAGGACAGCTGGCAAATCAAAGGTCTGAGTCACTTGCTTGGGGAAATTTTAGCTCGAGAGTTACACTAACATTTCTAGCTTGGCTACTTTTTCTTGGGTGACCTTGAGGAAGCCATTTAGCTGCTATGAATCTCTTTTCTATGTCACAGAGAAGTAGCCATTTATTTGTTCATTTACTGTTTCATTCACTCAAAACAGTTTATATGCATTAGAACTATGGGGGATCAAATGGGAAAACTGACTTGAAAATTCTTTGTAAACTGTAAAATCATAGATGCATGTGAGTTAATTTTTGTCCATACTAGTAGCATTCTACTAGTCATGTTCAAAAGAGATATGTGTCATGTATTAAATTTAAAATTTTTTAGTAACACATGAAGGAAAATGGAAAAAATATAATTAATTTTGATTGCATATTTTATTTAACATGATTTTCAAATATCATTTCAACATACAACCAATATAAAAATTATTAGTGAGGTATTTACATTTTCTATACCAAGTTTTAGAAATCGGATTTGTGATTTACATTTGCAACACATCTCAGTTCATACCAGCCATATTTCAAATGTTCATGTATTTTGCTGGTTCCCCAGGGCTAACCTCTTTTCTCCTTGGGTCCTAGGTATTATGAGACAGGAAGCATCAAGCCTGGGGTAATTGGAGGATCCAAACCAAAGGTTGCTACGCCCAAAGTGGTGGAAAAAATTGCTGAGTACAAACGCCAAAACCCCACCATGTTTGCCTGGGAGATTAGGGACCGGCTGCTGGCAGAGAGAGTTTGTGACAATGACACAGTGCCCAGTGTCAGTTCCATCAACAGGTGAGGGATCGGTGCTTGTGGGAGTCTGGGGATGAGAGTGGGGGTCCTGAATGTTCTGTGTAGATCTTCCCTGAAGATCTGGCCTTTCCTTTGATCTAAGCCCACTATGGGTTAGTGAAGAGCGATGCTAATGGGGCCTGCTGTGTCTGTTTCCTTTCTCCTCTTCTCTCTAAAATGGGCAGAAGTTGTAGGCCCAGAGAGAGAAGACCACACCAATATCCCGGTTGTCTGAGGATTTTGTAAGCCCAGAGTGATTTCCATCACTCCCTTCACCACTGAGCTCTGTGGAGCAGTTGGCAGTGAGGTCCTGCCTTCACAAATGTCTTTGTCCCTGCCAGCCAAGGCTGAATGTCTTAGCACTGGCTTATGTCAGTGGTTTTCAGGAAGAAAATCTTGCCTTCAGTTTAGACAGAGGTTGAGCCAGTGAATGTGGCAAGCAAGCTTTCACTTAGCATTGGGTGATTTGGTTCTTGCTGTATCACCAATTGGAAGTAGGACCTTGATGACTTGCTCTGAGAGCCCGGCATCCTGGTGGTCCTGTTGTGGGTCTTCTGACGGCATGGAGGAGTTTAGGAGGCTAAGATGCTACAGAGTGAGGGGACTCCTTCTCCAAAACTCTCCCAAATCTCATCCATGGAGAGAGAGAGAAACATCAGGGTACCAGGCACAGCATCTCTGTGGGAGCCACAGTGGCTTCCTCTCTTCTCTAGGCTGTTCCATGCTATAGTGAATGGCACCCTCAGAGCTTTAAAAAGAAAATTTATTTTTATTTATTTAATTATTTATTTAGCATTACCAGTGATTGAGCCCCAGGGCCTCAAGCATGTGAGGTGAGCACTGTACTACTGCGCTATACCTTCAGCACAAAAAACTTCTCGAAGAAAATTTTTTTATTGTAGATGGTGCAGTCTCAACTCCATTTAAACCCATGCAGTCAGGGACAAAACTCTGAGATGAATGGAAATGACTGTTCTCAAATTCCACAAACAAAAGAGAAGCCAGAAGACTAGAAACTTGAACAGGTCCCATTCTTTCACTGCCCTACCGTGATCAGTACAGAACCTGTCTGGACACAGGGGATCCCTTACTTCTGGCAGAAAGAGATGGTCAGGCTGGAATGTCCGTGAGGTCCCTTCTGGTCCTGACGTCCCCCCTTCTCTGATGACCCAAATGTACAGAATCATTGTGTGAGCAGATGTGTTCATGCTTCATAAACACTTGCCCTGTTTTCCTTCTTTTGGCCAACTTTACCAGGGCCCTGGGGTCATGCAAAATGCTGAGAAGATAAAGGGGAACTGAGCACACAGCTTCTCAGTCTGCATTCTAGAGAGGCTTCTCATCTTGACTAGAATTCTGATGTGCACTTAGAAGTCTGCACAGCCTGGACAGACTTGCTGAGGATGTAGGAATGATCGTACGGTTCTGGGCTTGGCCTGGGGGGAATAACTTTTTTTTTTTTTCTGGGTTATGAAGTGCTCCAGTGTGTTTTGTGAATCCGTTACTTCTGGCTCATCTAAAGATTTCTATGACATAAAAAGCAGCATGACTTTTTGGAGCCTCCCAAAGCATGGATGTGGCAACACACATAATTAAAGCAATGTTAGCTCAGTTCTGTTCTGCAGAAGAATCTTGATCAAATGCTGGTTAGGTTTTGGGGACCCATGCTTTGCCAACATACAGTATACATATAATAGGTGGTTCACAAGATAGCTTTAGGTACTCTATGAGAATCACAAACTTTAAAGCCTTATGTGGGGCCAGACAGATAATATAATAAAGGAAGCTTGCCAGGAATAAGACTTTGGGAAGTAGAGGCATCTATGGCAAACTAGACAACACAAACTGTGTTAAAGGGGCATCTGCTTCTCAGCTCCAGCTGAATGCTGTCAGGAATGTGGGACCAGTGTTTGCCAAGGGTTTGTTTCTTTGTCCTTCAAGAGAAGCCAGAAACTAGAACCTGTGTATATGTATGTATGTATGTGCATGAGTGTTTGCATATGTGCAATCTCTGTGTTTGTTTCTGGGGATTGAACCCAGGGTCTTTGCATTTGACTATGCTTTTGACTCCCTTTAAACCTTTTTTTATTTTGAGATAGTCTTATCAGGTCACTAAATTGTCCAAACTGGGCTCGAGCCTGTGTTTCTCCTGTCTTAGCCTCCCAGAGTGCTGAGGTTATAGATAGGTGTCACCACACCCAGCTAAACCTCTGTATTTTTAAGTGGTGGAAAATAATTTCAAGTATAATCCACTTACAGGGCCTTAATTTATATCCTCTGTAATGCAAGGATAACAACTGACTTATGATGAATTTCTTTTCATATATTTTAGAAAAATGTAAGCAGCACAGCAATCCAATAAGCTTATGAACTTTGCAAACTTTTTCTCACTTAGGATAGGGCAAACTGCAATTGCCATATAAAATGCACTTATTTAAATGGAAAAGTGAGCTATTTGAAAGAAGCACATGGAACAAAGAGAGCAGTGGTTACAGACGTGGTGAGGCTGTGAAGGGGGCACTTGAATGAGTGGCACAGAGACATCATTGCTCAGCTGGTGCTTTGTGCCTGGAGCTGGGCCTTTAGTTGTGCTGTTCCGGCTGGCTAGATATCCCAGGTCAGTTCAAAATGTTTACCTTTCATAGAGAAGAGCTGTAATTTGCACAGTGCCAGATCCAAGGAGTAAGGTGACTGAGGATAAATGATGATGTTTTCACAAACTTGCCTTTCTGTTGCATGACACTCAGCAGCAGCATTCACTGCATTTTTGATCATATGTTGAAAAGACACATTGGAAAGAGGACTTCCAGAGTTGCTCAAGAAAGTGGCAAGACTGATGGGATAAGTGTGTTCGAAGAGAGGGGAGTGTTTTTAGGAGGACTAGGGGCAATGTGCCTTCTGCTGTGGTAATTGTTTTCATTTAAACATTCACCATATATTTCAGTCACACCTCGTATAAACCGAGGCCCAGACGGGGAGTAGGAAGGGGAGGTCACCTTAAGATAAGAGAGGAGCAGAGTCAGTGGCAACAAGAGGGCTAGTCTGCCTCTGCCACTGTCCTATAGGACACAGCCAGTGACAGCGCTAAGGTTCCATGAGAAGAAAGGCAAGGGAGAGTAGAAGAGTCATTCCTGCTCCACTGCAGAGCCTCGCAGCTGGCATGTTTTGCTGCCTGTCTCCCATCCTCTCCGATCCTTAACCCATTCCAGGACTCCTCTCTGGAAGCACTCTGGCTGCACCCTTCAGCAAGCGCTCACTGAGTGTGGACAAATCTAACTCCGATGCATGACTATTCACAGAAAGCCTGGGCCGTGGTAACATCCGTGCGATCATCCACAGGAAGGCAAAACTGTTGTGTTCAAAATGGGTGCAGCTTTTAAAGCCTGCCTCACAAATGTCGCTTTGCAAGAGGGTCCACAGCTCTCTCCCAGCCCCTGCCTCCCTTGGAGGAAATTTCCCACTATTTCCTGTTTCAAGCAAGTTAGGAGGGTGTGATGTGTGCATTTGTAGCACTCTTCTGGTGGCCGCCTGGTCCTCTCCCCTCTCCACCCATAGAAGTGTGTGCCTTTCTGCTGTCTTCAGGACTGACCCTGGAAACCATGACTGACAGAGATTTAAGCACCACTGAGCAAATTCCACTAAGCTTATGGGAAAGTTTTTGGGACACAAACCATCTTGTTTGTTTGGTTTCTTAAGAACGAGTATGTGCTAGGATGCTGTACAACCTATGAGATTCTTAGAATCCAGCCTGAACGTCAGTTGGAGGTGGTTGTCCCAGAACTGATCCAAACAATAGGTAGAACGGTGTTTTACCTCTTCTGTTTCAGTCTCATGGCTCTGAATCAGGGGCCAAGGAGCAAGGACAACAGATGGCATTCCTAGCTAAGAGGGGCAGCGGTGTTTAGCGCCACCTGGTCGTTGTCAGCAAAAACATGGAACCAGCATTGTTGAGTGTTCTGATTTTTTAAGAGAAGCTAGAAATCAGGTATTTGTGGAAAAGCTCATAACTCATGTTAGCAATTAATTCACACAAAATAGACTGTGCAGGGACTGAAGGTGGCCCAGGGGCAACAGTTTGTTAATTCTTTTCTTTTTAATCTTTTTTTTTTTTTTGGCGGTACTGGGGATCGAACTCAGGACCCTGTGCTTGCTAGGGAGGCACTTATTCCACTGAGCTATATCCCCAGCCCCTTTTAATTCTTTTCTTAATCCTAACTTTGGCAGCAAATCTTCTGAGGTTGCTTACTCGCTCTTTCTTTTTTCTCCACATCAGTTGCAGCCTGGGTGCTCCCTGGGTCTCCCTCCTACTTGGCCCAGCTGGACTGCAGGGTTTTGGATCTCAGTGCAGTTGGGCCACGCTTCCTTCCACACTGATGGCAGTGTCATCAGGGCCATGGGAATGTGTGTTTCTTTAGTACTGTTGCCTCCTTTTCAAGTGTAATTTGTCCTCCAGGGTAATCTTGTGTGTGCGGAGGGGTGGGAGATGGTAGTGAGATGACCTCTAGTTTTTCAGAGGAAGGGAGTGGTGTTGAGTGGGATCCATAAATGTCTGTTATATGTAAAGTCTATTGGAGTTTTGACCCTCAAATGCTAAATGGATTTTGAATTGAAATTCGCTTTATGTTTCAGATAAGAAGAATTTAGCGGAGGGACCATCTCCTTTAAGTGTTGTTCAAAGTGCTCGGGCCTGGGAGCTGGGAATCTGAGCTGATTCACTGTGACCCCGAGCTTTCTAGGAAAGTTTGATTGCTAAACTCTCTTTTGTGTTGTATCACAGGGTGTTCATATAGCATCCAAAATCATGTTTATGCTTTGTAACATTAGAATGAGCCTCTTTTTTCTTTTTTTGAATGTTGGTTTGGTGATCAAATGAATGGTTTTGTGCATGTTAGGCAAGAGACCTATTACTAAGATATATTTCCAGCCACAGAAAATACCTTTTCTTATTGACTGCCAGTCAATTCCAAATATCTTTGGGTTAGAAAAACCCAGAGTGTGTTCTTATTGGGACAGATTGGGACAGATCTTGATGATAGCTTTTCATTTTGTTATTTAATTTTTCCTGAGAATTGCTATAATTTATTTAGCTTTGTTCTTCTCATTATTGTTTCTCCTAAATGTAAGGTCATGTTTTTGTTTTTACTTGGTGGCTGCTACCGCTAAGATGGGTAAAATTTCTCAACCCTGCGGGCAGCTTTCGGGCCCCTTATAAATCTAGATCTCTCATAAAGTACAATTGCAAACTTAAAATAGGGGATGAGGATGACCACTTTCTCCTTCCCAGCTCCCAAAAGGGGATTCTTATGCTTTTTAAAGAAAATGTGAAAAATAGGAAAGTTTTAAGATTGAAACTGGACATTAGTCTTGATGAAGACACCAATGAGAATAACAATATATAAAAATTATTAAGCATTCACTACATAGCAACTACTTCCAAGTAGTTAATTATTTCTTTTTCTTTTTTGTTGGGTGGGAGTTGAGACAGGGTCTTGCTATGCAGTTTAAGCTGGTCTCAAATTCAGGCTGGCCTTGAACTCATGGTAACCCTCTCCCAGCCTCCCTGTGCCAGGATGACAGTCAGGTACCGCCACACCCGGCCTAAGTAGTTGCTTATTTCAATCCTAATAAAAATCCTGAGATAGCATGATTCTTAGTTTCATTCTTCAGATGAAGAAACTGAGGCATAGAGAAATAATTTACCCAACGTTATGTAGCTGGTAAATTGCAAGGCTGGAATTCAAATTCTAGTAGTTTGGTTTTGGAGCCTGTGCACCTAATCATATGATATAGCTGTTTATCAATGATTTAATACAATTGATAATGCTTTCCTGGTGGTTTATAAGTGCTTTAAAAGAAAATGAAGAAAATATAATTTTCTTTCTTTTGCTTATGTACAAATTTAACAAAAAGTTAAATTAAGCAAACAAAGCATGGACTCAACACAGACATGGAAGGAAGGCAGTCTTTTTGATCACCTTGATTAAGGGTCACATCACCTAACTTACTGTGTATGTCACCTTCTCTGCAAATGGCCAGATACCTGAACATATGGACATGCCCAGCTTCAATCTTAAAACTTTCCTATTTTTCACATTTTCTTTAAAAAGCATAAGAATCCCCTTTTGGGAGCTGGGAAGGAGAAAGTGGTCATCCTCATCCCTTATTTTAAGGTTGCAATGGTACTTTATGAGAGATCCTAGATTTATAAGGGGCCTGAAAGCTGCCCACAGGGGTGAGAAATTTTACCCATCTTAGTGGTAGCAGCCTCCAAGCAAAAACAAAAACAAGATCTTACATTCAGGAGAAACAATAATGAGAAGAACAAAGCTAAATAAATTATAGCAATTCTTAGGAAATATTAAATAACAAAATGACAAGCTATCATCAAATTAAGACTTCATGCTGGACTTCAGTGGAAAATAATTATGATATATTTCACCATGTCTTTAATATGTAGATAAAATATAGTTATATCTGACATATCCATATGTTCAGGTATCTGGCCATTTGCAGAGAAGGTGATATACACAGTAAGTTAGGTGATGTGCCACTTAATCAAGGTGATCAAAAAGACTGCCTTCCTTCTAGGTCTTTCTTCAGTCCATGCTGTGTTTGCTTAGTTCGAATAAATGGTTTGTACATTGGAGAAAACAAACATACACACATACTCTGAACGTGTTTAGGGCATCACCTGAGCTGACTTATCAGAAAAGGGCAAAACACTCTTGTTGCACTCAAGTGGCCAGGGGTACAGAGGACCTGTGTTTGGACTATAGATTGGATGGAAAAGTCCATTCTGGGCCATTAACTGAAGATACTCAATGGTCTGGGTGACCAGTGCCAAGCTGTGAGGTCAGGGAGGGCAGAGCCTACTGCCTAGAGAGCTTATTTTATTTATTTCATCAGCAATTTTATTTTTATACTGGAGTTTGAACCCAAGGTTTTCCCACTGAGC
Source organism: Dinomys branickii (assembly GCA_004027595.1). Lineage (NCBI taxonomy): Eukaryota > Metazoa > Chordata > Mammalia > Rodentia > Dinomyidae > Dinomys > Dinomys branickii. Next base: position 68,657 of record PVLD010001022.1, on the reverse strand, counting down.
TATATCCTTAGCCATTTTTTCTAAATTTTGAGACAAGATCTTACTAAGTTGATAAATTTCTGAGGCTGCAGAAAGCTGAGGCAGGATGATCACTGTGAGTTTGAGACCAGCCTGCATAGTGTGCTAAAGGCTAATGTCAGTTACACACTGACTTCAAGTCCAACTTCAACTACAAAGTGAGACCCTATCTCAAAAAAACCAAAAGAAGAGAAAAGAGTAAACTTCCCATGCTGACTCACACTTGCCATCATCCTGCCTCAACCTCACAGACTGCTGGCATCAAAAGCAGGCGTCACTATGCCCAGCTGGCATTTGTTACTTCTGTCTTTCTTCATTTACACAAGCTGGAGATGCAACGTAGCCTTGAGATGAGTCTCCAGATACTGTGCAATGGTCTGGCATGGGAAAAACCTTCTCATCAAATGTGTGTGAAGTTGGACACCATAGCACATATCTGTAATCCCAGAACTCTGGAAAGCTGAGGCAGAAGGAAAACAAGTTCAACTCCTGTCTGGTCAATTTAGCAATTTAGGGAGACTCTGTCTCAAAATAATAGGCTGGGTAAATATACAGCTCAGTGAAAAGACCCTGGGTTCAGTCCCTAGTAGCAGGGGGAGGGATGTCCATGAAAAGAGTAGGATACAAAACCGTACATGGTTTAATTTTGACTTTGTTAAGAGAAAATGGGTATTTTTAAATATACACAAGAGTGAGGGAAAACTCTACTAAATGTGCTTTTTAAAAAGGTAATAGTTTGAGGCTGGAATAGACCTTTTCCAAAGAAGCTGAATATTGTATTACAATGTACCCTCCTTCCAAATTCCAGGGAAGGAACTTCCTTGTAGGTCCCAAAGAGACTTTTGGTATGGCTCTGTTCAGTGCTCAAAGAAACACTGGCCCTGTGGTCCCCTGGGGGTCCCATGCATTGTCCCAGAGGGAGGTTTATAATCAACTCCTTAGAGCCCAAGTTTCTGTGGAACATCCGAGCTACCAAGTGGCAAAGGGAAGGGAGTACTGTTATCGTATTGTTCGTATACGTGGGCTTTCCATAAGATATGCTTTCTTTTCCATAGGATTTTAATTTTTTCCTTTGAAAAGGATTTAATTACTTAAAATAAGCAAAGAATGGTCTGTTCTAACTCTTCTCTCATTGTCTTGAAACTCATGGTGGAATAAACTCACTCAAGGTCACCATCAAGTTCATACAAGAGCTGGAGCAAGCGCTCTGGAAAGACAGGCCAGGCTTCCTAATGTCCCCCCACCTCAGTCCCTATGCCCCAGCTGGGGTGTGGCATTGCTGGTCATCTGAACATAACTAGTTGTGGTGTTTTCTTCTTCCTGATGCTAAAGAGTTGTTTGTTTGTTTGTTTTTCTTCCAACTGCCCACAGGATCATCAGAACAAAAGTGCAGCAGCCCCCCAACCAGCCAGTCCCAGCTTCCAGTCACAGCATAGGTAAGAAGGACTTTTGAGAAAAATTTGAGAATCTAACGGGCTCCATGTATTCTAAAGAACTTTTAATCATTCATATGGACAGATAATTCTGCATAAAACACTTCGGCACACGTACTAATGCGCCTTCTTTGTCATTCTCCAAGGGCTGAACCCGGTAAATGAATTTTATAAATACTGCTAAAAGGTTTTGAATTTTACTGATTATTATGATAAATAGCTTTCACCATGAGACAGAAAATTGAAATCTAAGCCAAAAAAATCCACTAATGGGGGTCTATAGAATGTCAGATAATTAAAGTAATAAATCAAGAAAGGGATACTTATTCATAACATTTTCTGCATCATTAGTCAGTAAGTAGTTTTGAATGTGTTTTTTTCCTCTATCAACCAGACCTCTACAATTCTTTGTGCACTTGCAGTCTTGAGTGAAGATGAGGCAAAACTTCCCTAAACTTTCTTTCTCTCTTTCTCTCGCTTCGATCTCATGTACTCTGTGAACTGTCAAGGGCTTCCAGTGGGGTTTCTGATGCTCACGGGTGAAGTCTGAGTGACCTTAACTTACTATTAAATATAACTCTACCCAGTAATGAACACTAAGCCCCTTTCCCATTACTCAAGAATATAGACATTTTCCTTGCCTCTTCATCAAGAGTGAGTTGAAAATGACATGTGTCTATTTAAGGTATATTGTTTCTTCGCTTGGGACAAAGGAAACACCTCTGGCTAGCTACCTGGGGGGAATGTTATTCTGCTCCAAGAAAATAGGTAACCTTTAGCAAGCCTCTCCCAGTTCTGGTGAATGTGCATAATCACACTTCGGATTGTGTGTACCTCCATCTGTGCCATTCTCCATTTACTAAAAACGTGAATTTCCCACAGTGCCGAGGTCTGGCTTATAGTTCCAATTCCATCCTTAATTCACCAGTGCACTGTGAAAACCCTTTCACCTCTTTGAGCCTCAGTTTTCTCATTGGTGGATAGAGAACACAAACCAAGTACTCTGATCTCTGATCTCCTCCAAGCTTGTTTCTTTTGATAAAGGTAAGAGGGAATTCCTTGCTGCCATGAGGTGATTCTTCATGAAGTAATGCTTTTGGAACATGTTTGCTAACTTGCCTTGGGCAGACAAATGGCACTGGAGACCAATTCTACAAGTGAGGCTGGATAAAATCCCTGACCTCACCGGCTTCCGAGTCTATGGGGGCTGTAATGAAGAGAAGTTTGTAAAACGCTGAGATGAAGTCCAAGAAGAAAGTGCGAGTGCTGAGAAGCAGAAAGGAGGGAACCACCAGCTAAGTTGAGCTGGGGTGAAAGGGCTGAGGAAGGCTTCCTGGGGGGCTGGTATTTGTGGCTGAGGTTTCACTTGTGGCTTTGACTGTTTCAGGCCCCATAGCAGTGAAAACAGACCAGCAGTCGTTGATACTATTCTTTGAATAGGTTTAAGGGACTCACTCTGTTGCAGGTCAGCAAAACAATTTGTTTTGCCCCAGCTTTTCTTTTCCAGTATTGGGGATTTAACCGAGCACCTTTGCACTGGGCTACATCTGCAGCTTTTTGTTTGTTTGTTTGTTTGTTTGTTTACTAATTTATTTAGACAGGGTCTCAATAAGACACTAAGTTGCCCAGGCTGAACTCAAACTTGCAGTCCTCCTTCCTCAGCCATCCAGAGTGCTGGGACTACATGTGTGTACCATCATGCCTAGCTCTGAAAAATTTTTACTAAAACTATATAGCCGTGTATACAGCCTCTTATAGTCGATGAACTTATTGAACAGTGAGGAAAATGAGGCTCAGGAAGATGAGATAAGTCATTTAAGATCCTGTTTCCAGGCAGGGCTGGAGCCAGAAATAGAAGCTGGGTCTTTTGAGCCCAGTGCATTCACAAAATACCCAACCAGGTGTCCTCAGCTCCACCAGTGCCATGGTGGGCCAGGCTTGCCAGTGGCTGTTACTGTCTGAAGTACAAGTGATCCTCTTCCTCTGTTCTTTTCTTGTGAACACAGAAAAGGTGGTAAGATTTGCATAAATCTATTTTGAGAAGCTTTTTCTGTGAAGGAAAAGAGAAGTTAACGATTTCTGCCTCTGTGTCTCTTAAGGAAGATCTGAGATCAAACTCACATACAAGAAGAAAGGCACGGTGCCCTCTCGGTCTGTAAGAGCGAGGCACTGGACCCTGTCCAGGGAAAGTAACAAACAGCTTCTCCTGCGGTCACCACCACTGCTAGTAATTCCCTACACTTCAGAATCCAGGGCAGGTGCATCCACTCCGACCACTCCAGTTACAGTCCAAGGAGATGTTTCTGAGATTGGTGGGTGGGTTTTAATGAACCAAGGAAGAATTCCCACAGCCCTTAAATGGAATCCAGCTCTCCAGCTGGAGATGATCCTGATGCAGACTTCTCTCCCTTAGACTTTGGATGTGAGTCATTGTGGAACTTGTCTAAAATTCCCCTCCCCCCTTTTGTCCTTAGGGACTTAGAGACCTGGTCTGAGGAACAGTGTCATTGACGTTTCCCCACAGGGGAAATCTAGGCTTGAGTGGGTAATGCCCTAGGGCTACGAAATTCAGGTGCTGTGGTTTATCAGCTAGATGGCTTTGAATCACTTCATCTTGTGGAGCCTCAGTTTCCTCATTTGATAATTGGGGAAAGATAACAGCCCTCTGGACTGTGCAATCATCAAATGAAAAATATTGCTGTAACAAAGCACGTTATTGTTCTTCCTTATAAATTAATGGGGAGCAGATTAGTTTTCGGAGCTAAGACTATCACTAGGTTTCCATCACCACTGTCTTTTTCTTTTTAAATTTTTTGAGACAAATTCTCATCAAAGTTTCCCAGGCTTATCTCCAACTTGGGATCCTTGTGCTTCAGTCTCCCAGGTAGCTGGGATTACAGGTTTACTCTGTCTATTAGCTGTGTGATCTTGGGTTAGTCCCTTATCTTTTCTTATCCTTGGCTCCCTTACCTTTCTCATGGGGTAATAACATCACCTAGTTTTTAAGATCTTTTTCCAAATTAAATGAGATAATGCCTCAATGTCTGGCCTAGAATGTTCTAAAAAAAATTAGGTATCATTATAATTAATATAAAAAATAAAATCCAAGTAAGCCGACAGCAGAAGAGACAATACGGAACTATAGAAAGATGCAGCCGGCTGTTTGGCTGCCTGGGAGAGAATGTGTGTGGGTATTTGTCTGTGTGCATGGATGAGCTCATAAGCAGAATAAAACGTATCTCAAGAGCAAGTCTCCATGTTTTTGTAGCACCTCTTTCACCTCTCCATTCCCTGCTTGCTACGTCCTTGTGCTGGCTGGATTTGAGCAAGTGCCTTCTACTCCATGCCTGAGTTCCCTTTTGTACGGTCAGTCTTCCTTGCTCCCCAATTCCCGTTATCTCCCCTGCAGCACAGAACCTGGGCAAATGGCCGAGGCTTGTGCAGTGGTTGTCACATGCAAAGGATCTTCAGGCTGGCACCCTTGCTCTTGCCAGAGTTGCCCTCAGCCCCGAGCATGGCATGCACCTTTGGACAGCTTGCCCCATGCCCTCCACCTTCAGCCTCTTGCTGGCTCTGACTGCCCCTCTCCCTCTGTGCAGTGTCCACAGGCTCCGTGACACAGGTGTCGTCGGTGAGCACAGACTCAGCTGGCTCTTCATACTCCATCAGTGGCATCCTGGGCATCACGTCCCCCAGTGCTGATAACAACAAGCGCAAGCGAGATGAAGGTAAGAGATGGCCATGTGGCCACATCAAGGATGGATCCGATGGGATGGGATCCATTTGGGGTGCTCAGTGAGAGTGGAAGCGAAGGTGCCCAGTTAGCACCCTTTTATCTGCAGAGGACCAGAGCCCTCCCCCAGCCTTGTCCTTTCCAAGGGGACCAGGCAGGGCAGACAGGCACCTCTCTGGGAGTGTTGGTTGCTTGCTAGTCTCTCATCTTCACCCCTTGTGGAGAAAGAGGCCTAGCAAAGCCCTTCTGGCCTGAGCTTTGTGGCCTTTAAGAAGACCCTGTGTGTACAGATAGAACACCCAAAATCCCAGCATGTGGATGGTCTGAACACAGCATGTGTCCCCTGTGTGGGGCATGGTGGAGAAAAGAGAATGGGGCTGGTTGGAGCACCACCAGCCTGTCCTGCACTGAGGGGCACCTGCTGGGGGTAGAGGGGTAGCTTCTCTGAGGGGCTGGACATACTTCTCAGGAGAAGGCCTTCAGCTGCAGTGATGGTGGAGGGTGGAGGAAACCAATAACCACCTAATTTTTGCCTTTGGGCCTGGAAGGAAGAAGTACAGGAGCCTCTTGGGGATTAAAGATGACAGTCTTCCCAGCTGGTTTTTCTCAGCACTTTGGTGTTCCAGGCACTGCCTGGGCCTCTGTGCTAGACTCAGCTCACCTTAACCCAGGTCTCCTTCCTCTGGATGCGCTGCCAGTATGGCTGACATTAATCGGTTTTAGAGGAGAAGCGACCCCCCGGGAGTCTTGTAAAACCTTAGTCAGGAAAGGAAAAAGAAAAAAAAGGGTTGTGGTCTAAGGCCTGAGAGCAGCGTGACAGAAATCTTGATTCAATTATTCTGTTCCTTGGTGCAATTCCCTTTCTCAGCTCTGTGTAAGGGATGTACGTTCTTGTGAGCACATGCCCAAGTACTTAAGATCTGTAACTAGAAAATTGAGTCAGCCCCATGGTAGATCAGTCTGTGGTCTGTGTGTTCCAGGCAGCGTAGAAGCTGGCCTGTGGCCTCTGCTTGCAGCTGTGGGGGCGTGCACCCCCCACGTGATTCATGGCTTGTGAAACCGCCCTCACCTCTCTCCCCTGCTCCTGACAATCCTGAGCAGATGTCAGAAGTCTTTAACTCAGTAGGCTGCTGTGCCTCGCCGCTGTGGGAGGCAGTGAGCCTGTCATCTCTGTGGGTTTATGGGCTTGATGATATCATCCTTCTTCCTTTTATTACCTGGACTCGCAGCAGATGTGCCAAGCAGGGGCCTGGCTGTGTTTGATCATGGCAGAGGAATGGTGTGTATGCGGCTCACTTGGAGCTGAGGGAGAAAAAAATCTAACCTGGTTTTGCTCAGCATGGTGGTGAATGCCTTTAATTCCAACCATTTGGGAGGCTGAGGCAGGAGATTACAAGTTCCAACCCAGCCTGAACAACTTAGCAAAACACCATGTCAAAATAAAAAATAAAAATAGCTGGTGAGGTAGCTCAGTGGTAGAGTGCCGCTGGGCTCAATCCTCAGTACTGAGGGCGAAAAACAAGACCAGGAAAACCAATGTTATATATGTGGCCACACACAGGTCCTGCTTTGGGGGATTGCTTATGGTGTTTGTGGAGTACAGTGTTGACTTAGTCTCTGATCAGTGTTCACGATTTGGCCTCTCAAGCTGCTTTTATTTATTTAGACACAGGGTCTTGCTATGTATTCTCAGGCTGGCCTCAAACTTAAGACCTTGGCTTTCTGAGTGCTGGGATTATAGGCATGTACACTATGGTCGGCTTTCAAGCTGCTTTTAAGTATGTAAAATAGCCACAATGCAGTTGGTGTTAGCGCTGGCTACTCTCTATTGGTCGTATCTTTCTCTGGGGACCATGGCCCATTTGGGTTACTGATCTTTAGAAGGGACAGTGACAAATTGGGTTGTGTCCAGGTGAGCATAACCTGAGTGGAAAGAGATCTAGACACAGCACCTAGGGAGTATCTCAAGCTCCAGGCATGTTTTAGCACAAAGAAGAGCAGAATAAATAGACTAGATTACTGCTTTGTGTAGATAAGAATGGAAGGAGGGAAGAATCGGTTTGTTGTGTGGCCTCGTGGGGCAATGTACGGCAGATGCGGAGATTTCAGCTCGGTGTAAGAAAGAATCTGTACCTATGAAAGTGGTCTAGGGATAATGGGATACATCGGGAGGTAGTGAGCGCCCCACCTCAAGGAGGATGTAAGCAGGCTAAATGGCACTTGCCTGGACTGCTATATAAGAGTATCTAGAATCAGATGTAGAATTGGATAAATTTTGCAATCTTTCTGGTTCTGAAATTTCTGGTAGAGTTCTAATTCCCCGTGAGACACGGAGGCGTTCCAGTCTGAGGCCCATTAGTTAATGGGGAATGCCTCGATGGTCTTGGAGCTCACAGGATGGAGAGGGGAGGGGAGCCAGGCAGCATCCGGGCCTCCCCTCACTCCTGCCCACCTCATGGAGAGAATAGTTGGTGGAGCAGAGGCGGGCAAAATGCCCTGCCTCATGTCAGGGAAGTGCCTGGCGAGAATCGTGCTGTGTCCTTCCTGTCCTACCCATCCTCCCTTGTATGTCCTTGGGTCTCTGCACTCCGATGTATTCCATTATCCCTAGACCACTTTCATATGTTCAGATTCATTCTTACACCGAGCTGAAATCTCTGCATCTGCCGTACATTGCCCCATGAGGCCACACAACAAACCAATTCTTCCCTACACAGCTGGTGTGGACAGGGAGTCGGGAGGAGTGGGAGGGGGCCTTGAAGCCTCTGTCCCCTGTACGTCTGGCTATCCTGTCTATGGCTCCTCAGCTCCTCCAGGCTCTTTGGAGGTGGAGCACTGCGGGCTGGGCTGGGATTTCGGCTGAAGGGTTCAGTGATTAGGTTGGATGCTGCCAGGGGGCAGTGAGGTGAGATTGGGAGGGCAGAGATTTAAGGAGAGCAGAGGAAGCAAGAACTGGCCACTGGGAGAACAATGAAATGGATGGCTACAACAGCAGCTGGTTCAGTGAAGCTGCAGACCATAGATTTGTGAGGATGCTGGCTTCCAGGATGTTACTGTTTTTCTCAGAAGCCCTCAGCAGCCTGAGGGATGTGTCATGGGGTGACAGAGGTGTTAGAAGGCCAAGAGGAGCAGAGGAAGACAGCTGAGGGTATCACCCCTTTCTCAGATGAGGTGACAGATGAGATGGCCGAGGCTTTACAAGGCAGAGTAGCCTGGTGAATGAACTGGTGAGCAGCCATCCCTGGCTTGGTCTCTGGTTTTTGCCCTGTGGGAATATCCTGGGGCCATTCTCCCAGGCAGACCTCAGCACAGGGGTGAGCAGTGATAGGCGCCAACCACAGATGATGGGCTGGAGGTCAAGATCACAAATGCAGAGTCCCTCTGGTGGGTGGTGAGGTAACACCAGTGGGAGAGGTCAGGTGGGGGTGAGCCACTTTGATCCAAAGAATCTGAGATGGTTCCTCATAGGAGGTGACATTGGAAGACAGAGTAGAGGGAGGTGATAGGAATTCAATCAAAGGCAAGAGAGAGTGGGTACATGGCAGGGGCCAGCATGAAGGCCTCAGAAAGGAACAGAGGTGGCAAGAGAGGCCAGGGTGGTTTGGAATTGACCCAGCCTTCACTTTTAGTCTGAAGGCAATGGGGAGATGGCTTTGATGATTTTAGAGACTCAAGAGACATGTGCTGTGGCCAGGCATGGTGTCATAGGCCTTTAATCCCAGGTACTTAGGAGGCTGAGGCAGGAGGATCAGAAGTTTGAGGCCAACCTGGGCAACTTAGTAAGACCATGTCTGAAAATAAAGAAGGGACAGGGAGTAGCTCAATGATAGAGTGTCCCCGGTTAGATCTTGAATATCGAGAGAAAAAGAAAAGAAACGCATGGTATGTTGTGTAATTTGGGTATCAGGGTGGGTGTGAAAGTGATTAGCTCAGAACTACCCAATAAAAACAGGGTACAAGCTTCACAAGCAGTGTAAAATTTTCTAGGAACTGTGTTAAAAGAAGCAAGAAAAAACAAGTGGAATTAATTTTAAGAATAAATTTTATTTAGTCCAATATACCCCCAAAAGATTATCCTTTCAGCACATAATCAATATAAAAATGTGATATGATATTTCCCTTTTCTGATACTAAGTCTTTGAAATGTGTGTTGCACTTATAAGACATCTGCATTTGAATGCTAAACATTTGACAGTTGAAATTAAGTGTACTCAGTTCTATCAAAACAACAGAGTTGTGGTTAGTGGAAAAATATTTTCCATGGCTTCTGTTTTTAAATTTAAATTAGTTACAATGAAATGAAACGAAAGTTTTAGTTCCTCAGTTGCCCCATTTCAAATGCTCAGTAGCCACCACAGTCTAATGGCTACTGTACTGTAGAGGACAGTACTGAGTTCATAGTAGGTGATCAATAAATGCTCCTTCATGGAATGGATCCCTCACATGCTTTTAGAGATTTACTATTAGTGGTGAGAGTGAATGAGGGGCTTCTGGTTCACAGAAAGTCCCATTGAAGATTTCTGCAGCACAAACAGACAAGCTGGAATACTGTCAGCTGAGCAGATTGACAAGGGCCTGTTCGGACTAGGAATATTGTAGGTTTCTTTCCAGGTTACTTCTAAGACTAGACTTGGTGGCCTTTTTGTCCAAATCTCAGATAAGCTGTTCGGTGGTTGAAGCAGGAGGTTCAGCCCTATGTAGAGGGTAAGCTGGGGCTGCTTGAGGGAAGCTGAGAGTAAGGTACAGCTTCTGAACAACAGCAAGCCAGGCTGGGCCACAAACGCAGCTCTTTGCAATGGTAGTGAGCTCCTTGTCACCAGAGGTGGGAGCAGAGCTGAACAAATGTCGGCCAAAAGAACCTAAGAAGGCATTCTGGACACCGTGACTTGTGAGGCCTGCGACAGCGTGGGGAGCAGGTGCTCCAGTGAGCTCTGCTCTGCGTGGTAGTTCTCCCCACTTGATTTTCCTCCAGGTGCCTGGCCTCAAGTCTGCCAGTCATGTGGGCATAGCTGGGCAGGGTGCCCACCTCATGGATCTCTGTCCCCAGTCCAGCCTGTCACAGGCCCAGCTCCCAGAGACGCTCAGGAGGCTATGAGCTTCTCTGAGAGTGAGGCTGGGCTTGAGCCCCAGGGAGACAGCAGGCTCTGTCTGGGCGGCTCTGAGCTGAGAGCTTGCATGGAGGAAGCTGTGGTACTGGCCTCATGAATCCTGCCGGGCTGGGGGCTTGGAGCCTGCGGCTGCACCTCCCTCTCCGGAAGGCCCAGAAGAGCTGGTGTTGGGGCTGGACTTGGCAGAGCAGCCAGGGCTGTGAATAGCTGCCATGGGTGAAAGGGCAGCCTCAGACCCTCTGTTGCTTCCTGGGCCTTTGATCTCCGGTAAGGCCTCCTTCCGCTCGTCTCAAGGGCCCCCATTCAGGTCCCTTCAGCCTCCCCTCCCTTCTCCTCCCCTCCCCTCCTCCACCCAGATCTTGAAAGGCCCTGAACACTCCGAGGTCAGTGGAGTGAGAATCCCTTTCAGTGGTTTAGAAAGCCAGCCATTCCAGCACTGGTGTGGACTATGGGGGCCAGAAGCTTCTTTGGGGGCAGTAGGAGTACATTACCAGTGGAATTTCTGGCACTGTGGACCCTGGACTGCCCTGTGCCTCAGGAGGGCACAGGAGAGGCCGTCAGGACCCAGAGGACTCTTTTCAAAAGATGCCAAGTCCAGTGTGACTCCGTGGAGAGCTTTGGGGCATTTAGCTGGGGGCTCCTGTCATGACTGTGCACCTCTCTTTCTAGGGGCGCCTGTGTCCTTTGTTGTGTCTCTGCCCGTGTCTTTTGTCAGGGTGCAGCTCATTCTGTGTAATCTGGCTCTGCTAGCGTCTTGTTTATTGAACCTTCCTTCCTCTGTGTCTGCTTCCGTCTCCTGGTCTAGGTCTGGTGATCTCTTTCTGCCTGTCTCAGGCGTACACCCGCTCGCCCCTCTTGCTCCGTTTCTCTTACCAACCCTCCTCTCCTCCTCTGTCTTTTGGCCTTAGAGTCCCAGCTAGCAGGCTTCCGTGAGAGCCCCCATGAGGGGGAGAACCGGGGTTCAGGCTCTCGCTGCGACTGTGGGCAGGACCTGGACTTTCTATCCTAGGGGCTTTTCCTTTCCGGAACATACAGACCCTGTCTGCTGCTCCTGGGCTCAGGGCAGAAGGATGGAGCCGGAAGTAGGGGAGCTGTGCTCAGGTTTCCCACATGGATGAGTATGGGGCAAGGCTGGGGACTCCATGGCACCAAGGTCCCACAGGTCTCTGGAAAGGCTTTAATAGCTGAGGGGGCCAGGACAGACTCAAGGGCCAAAGAGGAAATGTTTTAAAGACTCCTAGTGCCAAAGTTTTTGGCATGTTCCGTGATATTTGTGAATTCCCATTTCGTCATGATGATCATGAGGGTGACCGCGAGGGCCCCACAGAGGATTTAACGCTCAGGCCTGGTTATAGTGCATGCTCAGTAAATGGCCGCTGGTTGAGGTTGCGAGACCAGTCGTGGGCTGAGCACACAGGCTTTTCTGGGTCACAGTTGTGTTTCGCGGCTGAAATGGGCTAACTGGCCCCACACAGAATTCCTGTTTACAACAGTCTACACCAGTGATGGCGAACCTTTCAGAGCTTTCAGTGATAACAAACAGCCCACTGAGGCACATATGCCATAGATGTGCCACCGCTGGTCTATATCATGGGCACAAGAGGACCAAATGCTGAGAAACGCTGGAGCCCATGGGCATCTAGGCTGAACAACAGCGCCCCCAGGTGTCAGCTGCTACACTGAGGGCCCTTGCTTTCCTTTTCCTTTCCTTCAGGCCGCTGAGTGTTCTGACCCCCCTTAAGTGAGGAATGAAAGGGCCGAGCCTCAGTTTCGCAGGGCAGAAGCGCTGGGTACACACGATGGTGGAGGCCAGGAGGCAGAGTGCTGGGACCTGGGAGGGCTGGGCACCTGAGGCTTTCGGAGGCTGCCGACTCAGATGTGGCCGAGCTTCCAGGACATTCTCTTCCAGTCATTAGTCTGACCGGAAAACAGGCTTGGGGAAAAGGAAGGTCTGTTGGTGCCAGACAATAAAACCCAGAAAACCTGCAGGATAAAGCTAGCTCCTCAGAAAACCTTGGTACCCTCTGCCTTTGGATATGACAAATCTCAGCTTTCCTCTCTCTCCTTTTCTGTTTCACAGTCCATCTGCCATAGCCATTGTTGGAAGCTACCCCAGCCCCAGCCATCAGCCTTTCACCGTGGTGGACTGACCCGTTGCTCCCCCAGGGCTCTTGGCCATGAGTTCTGACTTTCCCAGTGTGACCTCCTGTCTCTCCTTGTCATCCTTTCTGAGCCTCCAGTCTGTGCGTTCTCTAAGCTTTTTTGTCTGTGTGCCATTACCCGGGCAGGGCCCTCCACCCTAAATGCTGTCCTTTAGTCTGGTCTACTGGCCTGGCTCAGCTGTCCAGCCCCAGCCCGTTCCCCTGTGATGACAGGGTTGAGCCATCACTCCTTTGCACCTGGCCAAGCCTATGGCCACATCAAGGGCCAGTGTGGAGCACTGGAGAGCAGCAGGCTGTGCAGAAAGGGGAGGCATACCACCTGCACAGGAAGGAGATTACCACCATTTTGTCTTGGTCTCTGCTGGGGCTTCCCATTTTAGCACTGTGTGAGGTAGCCCCTGGATGTCCCATCATGAAGGGGCCCCCTTCTCTGAGTTCTCTTATTGTCCAGGCAGGGGCCAGGACCAAGGTTATTGCTGAAAAGGCACTGCTCAGAACCAGGTGGCAATGGGCAGGCTGTTTGTCATACTTTACGTGCTTTACTTTGGCTTGCTCTGGATTTACAGTGATTTGAATTTGTCAGTAACATTTCAGAATTGAGAGTTTTGTGGACTTTTGGTGGTGTTGGTGGGGAGTTGATCTGGCAACACTTGGTTGCAGCCACCTTCTGTGTTCTGGGCCTACAGCTCTCAGGCTGCTCGCTGTACTTGCTCACATTTGTGCTGTTTGCTCTGCTTGAATGTCGTTGAGCTTCTGGAATCCTAGCACTGACCTAATGAAATGAGCTTGGTTTGTGGTAACTGAAGACTATGTTAAGAAGGTCCTGCAATTGGCCTAGTGTGTGTATGATGCATTTGTACCGTTATGCACGTGTGCATTTGTGTGTGTTGGGGGGTGTCAGGGGACTGAGTGGGTAGAAGAGGCAGCTACTTGGGGCAGGGCTAGGGAGCCAGACCCCACGGCAGCCCAGTATAGTAGGCCATTTGCTTCATACCCTCCAGATAGGGCAGTCCCAGAGCAGCCCAGGCTTCATCCAGAAGCATTGGGGGGGGGGGGGGGTTAATGGCAGAGATACTGGACCCCTGAGCTTCTCGCTTCCAGCTTGGCAGGCCCCTCTGTGTTGTTGCCTCAGATGACACTGAGGCAGACAATTGCCAGAGGCCTCCTAGAGGAATAAGCCAGGTGGTCAATTGAGGGTCTCTATGGGCCTTTCCCTGGTGCCTTGGGGCCTGTCCCATGGGTAAGGGCCAGGTTTCGGTTCCTCCCAGCTCTTGGGTCTCTGAGTTTCACTTTGATTCAGTGAGTGAGAGCCCCTGTGAGAGCCTCGGCCATCCAGCCCCCCACCTGCTGCTTGTTTACACACCTGCTTTACCCTGCCCCTCCCCCAGCCCAGCTCCTTTCCCCACAAGGCTGAGCAGTGTTATTCTGGACCACTATGGGGGTATGGAGCCTGTGGTTCTCAGACTTTCTATCTTGGGACCCCTTCAAACTCTTAAAAATTACTGAGGACCCCAAGGAGTGAGTTGTAGTTTGTGTAAATGCATAAAACTTTGAAATATTTAATGACTTGCTAAAATAGTGGTGAGACAGGTAACAAACAATATTTTTAAAATAAGAAGTGTATTTCCAAACCAAAAATTTCACTGGAATGGTACAGATTCACAGTTGTGCAGTCTCTTTAATACGGACAGTAGTGGGGTTCCCACAGCTGTTCCTTTGTTCACTTTGCTGCAGCACCACATGCCCTCCAGACTGGACAGCTCCACTGCATGCCTGTGAAGTACTTACAGTGCAGGCTAATTACATTATGGTCGCGCTATGAAAACAGTTTGATCTCACAGACCCGCTAAAGGATCTGGAGATTCCCTAATGTCCCCTGATCTATAACTTTAAGAATTTGTCACTTCTTGGCCTTTTGGCTAAGATCCAGTAAAGAATTTCTGTTCTAGGCTGTTGTACACACTGAGCGTACTTTCTCATCACTCACATGGCCATTAAGTGGTGAGTGGTTTTGCTTAAAAGAAAGGTACTATCAGTTTCTCCCATTAGCTTCTGAAGGCAGTGGGAGCCTCAGCAGGTCTTTGAGTTGAGGAGAGAGTGGCAAGATATGCTGGACTTTGGAAATCCTTCCCTGACAGAGTGGGATCTGTGGTTTCCTGCTCCTGTCCAGCCTTGAGCTCCCACAGAAAGGCGCAGCTGCTGAAGCTCCTTACATTTCCAACAGAATAGATATTCTGTTGAAGGCTAATCTTCCTCCAGCATGCTTTCTCCGTGGCAATGGCAGCTGCACAGTGATGCGTGGTTGCATTCCAAGCCCTTCTCCCCACCAAGCTCCACTCTGCGCCAGCCTACAGATCCCACACAGGGCATATTTTTGGTGGGAAAAAGCACAGCAATGATACTGGTTGGGAATTAAGTAAAATGAAATAAGGAAGTGGATTTGGTACTTACCATGATGTCTGGCCTTTGAGGAAAAGAAGGTCTGAAAGTAACCAGGAAAAACAGAGTGTGATTCTGTTCTGATTCCATAGGGACTTTTGAGTATGACTGGAATGTTGGTGGTTGTTGGCTCTTACATGTGTGTGTGCAGGGTGTGTGTGCATGTGTGAGGTGTATATTGTGCATGTGTCTCACTGTACCTGAAATTTCCAGTTTTCATGGGTGTAGATTATCATTTGCGTTAGTCCTCCTTTCAGCCCCATGTTATTCCATAAGGGGAACAAAATAGGGAGACGGAGAAAAAAAGGAATGTTCTGAGGTAAGCTGAGAAGAACTGAGAAGAACAATAAGAAGAATACTAAAGGGAATGGAGTGTGTGAGAAAGATCGTTTGTGCTGAAACTGAGCTACGAACAAAGAGGCAGAGAGAAAGATGTGGGGCCTTGAGGGTGGAGAAAGGATAATTAAAATCAACCAGGGGTCAGGCACTTCCCAGAACCTACCACCAGGTGGCACCATTGACCCAGGACAGCTTAGTTGCTGGCCAGGGTTAGGTACAAGAGGGGTACTAGGGTAGTGTGTATTGGCCATTAATGAGTTCAGTATGCTTAGACCTGGGCAGGAGGCAGTATGTCCAGATAGGCTCACCATTTGCCTGCGTCTCACTTTTCTGCCAGCATTCACTTGTGGAGGGGAAAACTGTGCTATCCTTTTTTGGATGAGTCCAGGCCTTTCTTGCCTCCATGGCCCAGAAATCTCAATGCAAATCTTTCTGGAAGTTCTTGGTTCTATTTTAAACCCTTGCTGTGTGACCTTGGGAAAGTCACTTCTTTCTGAGTGTTGTTTTCCTCAGATTTTAAAACATAGAGATTTGAACAGAAGAATTTTAAAGGTCTTTCAGGCTCTGAAATTTTGCGGTATACCAGAAGGAGAACCCTGAAGTTAGAATTACATTCTAGGTCTTTCTCTGTTTGCTGTGTGACCTTGGGCAGGTCACTTCCTGTCTGTAGTGATTTTAGTAACATTTTTCAGAATTTTATATAACATAAAAGATTAAGAAATGCTTTAAAAATCTTTTCTTTGTGTATGTCATAGAAGAGGGAGGGTTAACCAAGGGTTAACACAGTTTCTCATAGGATTTAAATTAGCCAGAGACTTTCCTTCTCATCAGTCAGGTTTGCGTCTCCGAGCCACAAACGGTGCTTGCACATCTGCTATCCCAACTGCCAGGGAGCCTGAGGTAGGAGAGTCGCAAGTTCGGGGGTGGCCTGGGCAAAACCTTGCCCCATCCCTTCCCACGCCCCAACGAAAAGCCAAAGACAAAAGGGCTGGGGAGGTAGCGCAGTGGTAGAGAGCCTTGGGTTTGATGCCCAGCCTGTAAACAGGTCCGCAAAAATTTCTGGCTCTGCCTGTGCCCACAGAAAAGGCCTTGTAGCGGGAGTCTACTTGAGGTCACAGCAGCCCTGTCCCAAGCATCTCTTAAATCTGCTCCTTTCTCCACCTCTTCACCACTACTGCCTTGGCCCCAGGACTGTCTTGTCTTCTTTGGGCTTCTGCTGCCACCTCCCACCCAGTTCCCGTCTCCAATGTCCCGGACTTCTCTAAGGAGTCTTCTCTCCCCGACGGAGGCCTAGTAGCTCTTCTGAAATACAGTTCTTGTCAGTGACCTGCCCAAAAGGTTTTAACCTTCACGTCTGCTCAGTGTTCCTGGAAGCCATCAGGACGTCTAAACAAGGCCTTCCATGATGAGGTGCCGCCCTTCTGTGGGCCTTGGCCCCCCACTTCCCTCATCTATGCTCACTCCAGGCAGGCCGAGCCCCTTTCCAGTCCTTCAGCACCGTGAGTTCTGGCCAGCTGCACCCTACGAGTTATATGCGTAGGTTGTATGGTCAGACAGCCAGGGGGGTAGTGTTGATTCCACCAGTCACTACTCTTGCAACTTTGGGCAAATGATTTTCTCTCTGAGCCTCAGTTTCCCTACTTGTAAAGCTAGGCACCGATTGTGCGTGGTTGAATGCTCATGTACGCTGAGTGAAGTTGTGTATGTAAAGTACTCAGAAAGTGGAGGCATGATACCTCCCTGGTAAATTTTACCTTCTATTGTGGTATTCCATGGCCTAGAAAACTGTTGTCTCTCTCTCCCACCCCATGTACCCAGGTGACATTCCAAAACCTCAAGATCCAGCTTAAATTTTACTTCCCCAATGAAGGCTTTGTGATATTCACTCCTAATTAACATTTATCCCTACCCCCGTCACACAGAACATATTAATAAAAAATGTCACATTTGTCCTTTTTGTTTTCCTTGGGAAACTGTGAGCACCGTGAGGGCAAGAACTGTATCTGTGACAGTTGCTACTGTCACCTGAGAGCCCAGCTCAGGGTCTGTTGCTGGTAGCAAGTGTGTACTCACTGAAGGCCCTGGGGATCACTGACACCACAGGCCCATCCAGGCAGTGGGTGTGGGCTGTGGAGTAGAACCTAGAGCCTCACACATGAAACACCCCTCTCCTGCCTAACCCCAAAGCCTCCAACCTCCGGACCTCACCAGTGGGCCCCAGAGGAAGGACAACCCTTCTTGAGGGGGAGGGAGCTTTCCGGGGGCCTCATGCACACACACACACACACACACGCACCTGAACATGTGCATGTCCACAGGCCTGTGCTTGTGGTCCTCTTCCTGGCGGCCTTATCTGAGCAGAGGCTCCAGGAGTGCACAGATCACGACCCTAAACAGGGAAGGCAATGTGAGGATATTATAATAAGTAGAACTTACTGAGTGTTGACCCCTATATATTTAAATTACTAATGCATTTGATACTCACACTCATAGGCATGGTACCAAGTAAACACTTTTGGGTTTTTAGAGATAGGATCTATGTTGGCCAGGCTGACCTCAAAGTTCTGGGCTCAAGTGATCCTCTGGTCTCAGGCTCTAGTATAGATGGCACTACAGGTGCGTACCACCCTGCCTGGTGATCCAGCGGATACTCTAATCATCCCCAATTTATGGAGATTTGGATAGGTCAAGGAAATTGCCTGAGTTTACACAGCTCATTATTGTCAGTTGAGAGGGATACCTACGTAGGTGGCTCCAGAGTAGACTTCCCAGCCACTCTGGTTTGCCTCTTGCATGGCTGTCACACACAATGGCATCAGTGTTAGGCTGACTGTCCTCATGGGAATGTCTTCTGCTCTCCATCATGAGCCTTCCCTCTCACTAAGACTGGACTCAAGAGAACTTGGCAGAGGGCTTACTTTATTACTGAGGTGCCTCATTTCTGAGGCCTCCCCAACACTGCCTTGCACACATCCCTGCCACACCTCCAGCTGGTCAGCTTCAGAGCTGCTGGCTGACCACAGCAGGACTGACGGGTGGAGGGGTGCAAGCCTAGCCCTTCCTTCTGCCGCTTAATTAAGTCCTTGACAGGAAAGGGCTTAACTTCTTTAGCTTTCAGTTTCCTCATCTGTCAAGAAGAAACAATAAGTCCTGCCTTTTTTGGCAATTAAAACATGTTACCTATAATATTTTGATTAGCACTAGCCCACAGCAAGTTTTAAAATATCAGCATTTTTCCTTTTATCAGGGCCAAATGTTTTTATCCCAAATCCAGTTCCTTATTAAGAACTTGCTGCCTACCAGGTACGAGGTCCTGAGTTCGATTCCCAGCACTAAATAATCCAATACATATTAAAAAGATCTTATTGAAAGAAGCTTCTAAATCTCCAGCTCTTCTGTTCCTTCTTTCTCTCTCTTTTAGGCAGTTGCTTGTATCGCTAACCCGAATGATTAAACTATTCAGGGTAGGGTCAGAAGAAACAAATGAAGTACCAACCTGAATTTACACTGGTTGAATTTTAGCTCAAATGGTTTAACTGTCCCCATGGGCAGCTGTAGAAGGTGAGTGAGCCTGGCGCGTGGCTGGGGAAGCCTGGCTCCTCCTCTGGGCTTGGCACTGGCTTGCTGCGAGATCTCGGTTGAGTTCCTGTCCTTTCTGAGCCTTGGTTTGGATGCACTGAGCCTGGACAGCCCTTCCAGCTCCAGAGTTCCCTCCTCCCTCTTCTTCCCTTTCTCCTCCCTCCTCCCCTCTCCCCCCTAACCTCTCTCCATTTCCTTTCTGCCTGAGACACGAATGCCATCCAGCACTTTTGAATAGTACTTTTGTTCTGCGAACATCTCTTTTCTGAAAGGGACTATTGGTCAGGTTTGTATCTTTTGAATGCTGGCACTTTTTATCAGTTAAAAACCCCCATACCTCTCTCTCCAGAGACAACCTAAGGAGCCTCACAAAAGTGGCAGAGCGAACGATTTATAGGGAACAATGGACAAAACAAACAAACAAAACACCCAACAAACCCTCTCTGGGGGCATAATGTAGGGTCCCTCCAGCAAATGCTCTTCCCCATTGGCTCCGAGCATCTCCTAGCTAGACTGTAGTTAGAACTTGTGCCCCTCTCAGCTCCCTGCAGAAGGGAGGATGGGGAAGACAGGGGCTGTGCCTGAGCAGTCCTGTTCAAGGCCTCTTTGAGGTGGGCCTTGGAGTACTGGACTTGGAGCCTGGGGCTCTTATGTCCTGGCTGTGCATGCTCTTGGTGATTTCGGGAAACCCATTTTAGACCTGTTTTCCTACTGGCAGAAAAGGGAGCAGAATGCCTTCCCTGTAAGTCTTGTGCAAATTGAGCTGGATGCAATGCATGAGCAAATGCTGTGCAAACTGTAAAGTTCTGTGCACCTATGAGAGTATCATTGTCCCTCATTTCACATACCTGTTCTCATCTCATAAATTCTTCACTTCTCCAAGGGCTAGTTTTCCCATCTGTAAAATGGGGATTATAATCGTTAGAGCATACAGTTTCTGTGGGAACTCTGTATTAGATGTCACACAACTGACAAGAGTTCTTGGGCATGGCGGGTGGTCAGGTGTTTGCGTGTGTGTAAGCACCTACTCTGTGAGTAGAGAGGGTGATAGCCAAGCCACAGGCTTCCAAGGACCAGCTGCCTAGCCTGAGACCCAACTGGTCCCTCATTCCTCTGGGAGCTCCTGGGCAGTTTCTCTAAACCTGTACACGAATCTCCTCTGTAAAAGGGGGATATAATGTATCTACTTCACAGGGTCGTGAAGATTAGATGCACCACACATGACCTGGCACCCAGTCAGTGCCAGTCGAATGCCAGTCATTCCTGTGGTGCTGGAGGGCACCCGCCAGCAGCACATTCAAACACAGGGCCCTGTGCTGGACAGGGCACCGGCCATGTCCTCTTTCCAGCACCTCCTTGTCCAGAGAGGAAATTGAGGCCGCAGAGAAGGACTTCAGTCAAGGTCACACGAAGTCACATCCAGCACGTTTGAGGAACGTCCAGGGATCTGCTGTGCTCGCCGGGGCCATCTCCTCTCAGGCTGGCCAGGTGTTCCCTGGGCCTTGCTCCCGCGCCCCGGGCCGGGCCTCAGCGCTCCAGCTCCGACTCATGGGACCCCTTGTCTTGAAGCGGAGGGCGAACGCCTCCCAAGGAGGGACCTGGATTTCCCTGCGCGAACTGGAAGGAGAAATCAATTCAACCGCGGAGGAACCAAGCGCAAAAGGGAGGCAGCGCGCAGCGCCCTCGGGAAGGAGCAGAGCATCGCGGCCTCCGCCAAGCATTTGCAATTTAATTGACATTTGGCTGCAGGAAGCCAATCAGTATAAGTCAATTGACGTTTCGTGATAAAACTAATCTCGGGCCGGGCTCTCCCCCCGCCGGCGCGGCCGCTGCTGGGCCTCGGGGCACAGCGTGGCGGCTGTGGTGCTGCGGGCCAGCCCGGCAGGTAATGTCGCTGGCGCGTGTATCGGCCCGCGAGGGGGCTGCCGGCGGCCTGCTGATTGCCGCGCAGCCCACGGTGGCCAGGAGAGGCCGGTAATGTATGACTTTATTTGCCGGGGCCCTGCTGAGAACAATTGAGTTTGTTATGGTAACAACGGATGCCAGCTTTCCGGGGCCCCAGGAGCTGGGCAGCGGAGCAGATGATGCTGGCAAGCCAGGAGCGCGGGGCGGGGGCTGGAGACAGAGCCACTGCCAGACACTCCCGGCCTGTGGAGAGGAGAGCGGTCAGGCCACCTTGGGCCGAAGCGCGGGCACAGGTGATAGACTCGGTATGGAACTGAGATGGGAGTTTGTTCACTACTTTCCTGCTTGTTGGACTGGCCGTCCTTCTGGCTGTGAGTGCAGCCTCCTCTCCTGTCAGACCTCAGCCTGTGGAGGTTCTGGTCTTGCTGAATGACGCCTAGACATCAACTTTTTGTTTTTTGCACCATTTGCAATTAGCACAAGCCACAAAGACATCCTTTCATCTAGGGCTGTTGCTTGAGGAGTTGAGGCCAGTATTTCAGTCCTACTATATCTGCCCTGAGCCTTGTGGTCTTCCTGCCCCCTCTGTTCCCTATCTGCACCCCCGTGCTCTGTGGCATGGCACTGCCTCCCTGTCCTGAAGAGGAGGCTGCCACATAGGGCTGGCTGCCACTTGGGAATGGCTACAGCCTTTTCCGTCAGACTTCCCAGGGCAGGGAACTTCCAGTTCATGGAGAGTGCTCAGGGCCCAGCATGAGGCCTGTCGCTGAGGTGGAAGGAATGTGTGGGAGTGGACATTTTGCTTTTTTGCAATCTTGTTTGCCCTCTGCTTACAGACGCCAAAACCTTTCTTCCCTTTCCTCGCCCTCCTTTCCTTCTCTTTCTTCCTCCTCCTCTTTCTCTCCTCCTTTTCCAGTTATATTTTCAGGCATGCTTCACTAGCTCATTCCGCAAGTATCAGCCATGTATCAGGTACTCTTGTATAATAGGCCCCTGCTCTTGCTGAACTTCACAGCCAGAGATGATAATGTAGTAACTGTAATAAATATGTCAGCTACCACCATGTGCTGAGTATCAGCAGACATTTCTTGAGTTGGTGAAGCATAATGAGGACTTGCTGAGGGCTTTTCCCTATGTCCCTGGGGCCACACTGTGACAGTTACCCCATCTATAGATATGCGAACTGATGCAGCATGTGCTGGAGAAGAAGCACGATGCTGGGGAGGGATCTAGTATTTCCATGCAGCAAGGTGGGTGTGATAGTCTCCCAGGGCCAGTTAAGTGTGAAGAGTCCTCCGGGAAGATGAAGTCGGGACCCAGGCTTTTGCAGCCAGTACAGTGCTCTCAGGTTTTGCAGCATGTCCCCAAATCCCTCTGCTTGTTGAGGCTGAGAGAGGGAGACTGAAGCACTCACTGTGTGACAGGCACTGGGCTCGCAGCAACTTTTAAAGGGTAGGTTGTTACTGTTTCCCTTCTGCAGATGAGTAAGATGAGTCCTGAAGTAACCAGGCCAGGGGTCACCAAGCCAGTAAGTTGAAGAATGGAATTCAAATCCAAGAGGCTGGATTTTAGAGCCTATGTACTGACCCACTCTGTTCGTTGGCAGAGGTAGCACAGAAACCCCTCTGAGCCCCTCCTGTGCACCAACACTGCGCCCCCACCCCCCAAGCCTAGCTCACCTGTCTTGCTCTTGGAGCTCCAGAGTTCACCCGCAGGTTCTCAGGGCAGCGGGTCCACTGACTTCTCAAGGTGCTGTGTCTTCCCCTTGTCATATCTTCTTCGTCTGGGTCAGAAGATTGAGTGGGAGCTCTAGCAGGAAGGACAAGCTGCTGTCCAGGTCCCTTTGTGGCTTAGTCTCAGAGGGATTCAAGTATTTGGGAAATGGTTTTCTAAAAGAGGCAGGGGGAATCCAGGTCTTATCTGTTAGGAACAAAGCTTTCACCATTCATGGTCAGGGAAGCATAGTTTATATCGTTTTTGGCATCTGTCTTTCTGTTTCTCTAAAGGGGGTCTGGAAAACTTTCTTACCCTGAGGATAGCCTGCTTCAGCCAGACAAATTAGGAAGATGGTCCCTAATATGGGATTGTTCTAAATAGCAGAACTGAGAGGACTTAAAAGCCCATATAGCAATTTTAGGCTTGCTTTCTTTTTTTTTCTTTCTTCCCTCTCTCCTCTCCCTCCCTCCCTCCCTCCCTCCTTTCCTCCCTTCCTTCCTTCCTAGTGGATATCGAATCCCAAGCCTCACTCCTTCTAGGAAAGTGCTCCACCACTGAGCTATACCTCACCCAGTGTACTGATTTTAAATGCTGTCATCCTGAGGACTGGGAGGGGGGTTACTGCTCAGTGGTAGAGCTTTTGCCTTGCATGCACGAGGTGCTGGGGTTAATCCTCAGCACTGCCTCCCAAGAAGCCCCAAATAAAAAGACTTTCTAAAAAATCCTGTTAGCTCAATAGCCTCTCTTTGAAACAAATATTTTTAATACTTACTTTGCTATCCTAAAATGAAACGAAACTTAGAGAAAATGCAACCTACCTACCTACCTAGACACACACACACACACACACACACACACACACACACACACAGCCCTAACTGTAACAAAAAAGGAAAAGAAAAGCCTCATAAAATGATGTCACTATGTAAATGTTCGGGCATAGCTACATCAGAAGACATAATAAAGTAGTTAGTTGCTTGCACTTACCCATTGAATCACCACGAGCTCAGAAGTTACAAATGTGGACAGCTGTGGTTTTTGGCAATATAAATACCTCTGGTGGTGCCATCAACAAACTCATTTTCTGAAATTGTGACCATGTACCATTAACTTCCAGTCAAAATAAAGGATAATTTTCCCTTGATTTATATGGTGGTTGTCTTCATGAGAAAGTCAGTGTAAATTAAAACACCAAATTTTTATGTGCATAAGTGAAACAAACAAAAATAAGAGAAACAGAGTTATGTTCATGGCTCAAATATTTATAAAGACTTTGCATCAGCGTGGATATGCGATGAGTCATTCCAAAGATGTGTGGGACAGAGGGCAATTCTTCACCACCCTGGGGTGTGCTGGGTAGCAAAGTCCCTGGTTCCTCCCACTAAACACCCCCAATAGCAATAATAACTTAGAGATACCCAAATATCCTCTGATCTGATCGCCCTGGTTGGAAAACACTGGAACAAATAGGTCTTTCTAGGGTCTCTTCCTTTGGGAAGTTCTGTGATTCTGTTAAAAAGCAAAATCTTCATATATTATGCACCTACTGTGTGTAAGACTTGCACTAAGGAGACCAGAAGCCTGGCCATATGTATTTGTGGGCTGTGAAAGCTACATGACCTCTCCTGGGTGCTCTTGCTCGCAAGGGGCCTCAGTCAGATAGTAACTCCCCCATCCTGGATCTCTGTTACCCTCTTCCTCATGCTCCCAAATCCAAATCCTAGTTTGCAAGTCACCTCCTTCCTCCAGGAAGCCTTCCTTGACCATCCTTCCTTCCTATGAGACAGGTTCTCTCAGTCACTGGGCTCCTATTACCTGCTGCATGGGGCTCTCAGGGCACTTTTCTCAGTTTGGACTGTACTTCCATCTCCAGGCCTTGTCTCCTGGGTTCTTACAGGTCTGAGACTGGATGCCCTCCCAGCAATGCTTGGGGTTAGATCACCTGCAAAAGATAAATGCGCACTTGAACACAGGGATTCAGCTTAGCCAGCCTTCTGCTCTGTATGTATCTTATCCTTTCTAACTAAGCACATGGCTTCCTTTTACCTCTCCTCGTCCACTGACATGTGATGTTTCCTGTGCAGATAGCCCCACCTCCTTTGGAGTTCACCGGCTCAGTAACGGACCAGTGCTGCAGGCTTGGTCTGATTTATGGGCCTCATTGCACAGATGAGATGGGGAAGTGTAAGGCCACACACCTGGCGAGTGGCAGAACCAGCGCTCATACCTTTGCTTCAGTGCCTTTGTCACTTACAGACGCCCAAGGCTGAGCCTCTTCCTTGGTGTTGGGTATTGTGGTCTCAGTGGTGGTCAGGCCTGGCAGCTCCCTTTGATTTCCCTTAGGAATTTTGTCTCTGGAGCCCAAGCCTGGCATGGAAGGGGAGCATCAAGTGTTGCAGGGAGAGTGTAGCTGCTGTTTCCCAGGAAAGGTCACTAAGGAACAGCTGTCTCCGTTGTACCTCTTTTTGATTTGTTTGTTTCAGTGAAGCTTCTACTTTTATTCATGTAGGCTACAAGTATTTATTATGCACCTGCTGTATGCCAAGTATTGTTCTAGTGTTAGGGTTACAGCAATGAGCCAGCCAGCCAAAAATGTCTGTCCACGTTCATGGTCTTCTAGAAGGAAGAGAGGAGAAAGAGAGCAAGAGAGGACAGAAGGAAGAAAGGGAGGAAGGAAGGAAGAATGGAAGAAAGGAAAGAAGGAAGGAAGAAATGAATGGTATGTAGAAGAACAACAAGGCTAGAAGGCATAAAGCAGGTCAGGGTAGGCATTTGCTGTCTTATGGAGTATGGACGCACATTTGAGCAGATGCCACAAGGGAGTACAGTGAGCCAAACTGATAGCTGAGGGAGGAAGTTCTGGAAAAAGGGAAGAAAATGCAAAGGCCCTGAGGCAGGGAATGCTTGAGAAATGACTGAGGAACTCAAGACCAGTGGGGCTGCAGCAAGATGAACAAAGGGAACGTGGAAAGAAGTGGGGTTAGAAAAGTGAGGTTGCAGGGGAAGTTCCCACATCCAGTGAGGCCTTGTAACCATAAGAGACTGGATTCTGTGAGTGAGCTGAATTAGTACTGGACAGCAGTCCAGAATCTCTAATTGGGAGCTTCAGCGGGGCCTTCTGTCCCCATGTCCCCAGAGCCATCAATTCTGGCAGATGTCCCTTCTGTCTCCTACACCTGCCCCTTCCCTTGGTGGCCATTGGCACCATGAATCTTTTCCTGGGTGAGGGGCTCCCACTTGCCCCTGGACTTCTCTCTCATCTCCCTCCAGTGGGCTCTCCACAGTGTCCATATCAGACTATGACTCCCATCCCATGTCTGAAATGAATCATCAGTACGATCAGACAAGGGGCCAGCTGTTTGGAACAGAGACTGAGGACTCAAGGACATGAGGGTTGGGGCTGCTGGAAGGCGGCCTGTCACGGTTTTGGGGGCCATACCATATACTGGGTGGCCCAAACACATCCCTCCACCCTCAACAAGCTCCCAATCCCAGCCCAGTCCCTGACTTCAGCAGTGGCTCTCCCCAGAGGTGCCTGCCTTATTAATGGCTTCTTCCTAGCTCCCTGCAGCCAGAGGGAAGTCCCTTAGTGTGTTTGCAGGCTCCACCAGTTCTGAACAGATGTAAAGCTTATTTGCAAACTGTCACTGCCTTGGTCTCCTCCAGAGACCTTCATGTTGGGCTCAGGCTTTTGCCTCCAAGAACTGCTTCCCCTAGGCAGCCAGCTGGGTGAGCCACCTTCCTCTGGGTTCCCAAAGCAAAGTTGGCTCAGAGTTGGGAAAATTAAATTAAATGTCACAAAGGAGCCACAGCAGCGCTTTGGGCCTTGTTGACAGTGGAGAATGAAGTTCTCTCTGTTGATAGGCACTCATTGGTTTAGCATAAGATTAGGGAGGCTTTGCAACAAAGATGGAAAAGTATTGAGCTGGGAACCCTGGCTGTGGGTGTGAGTCCTGGCGAGCCTGCTAAGTACCTAGTAACACTGTTTTCTCCCTGTGGGCCTCAGTTTCCCAGCATCTTGGACTCCACTCTAAGGTCTACAGTTGTCTGAATTGAATTTTGAATTTTACTTCATCTGATTAAACCAGGACAAAATGGTTTGCCTAAAACAACTTGGCAATTCTGCATTTGCTTAAAGGTTGGCTTCAGTAGGTACTAAGTTGAGATTCTACAGCCCTTTGTCTCACCTGGCCCAGTAACTGCACTCTGTGACCTGGGCAGGCTCTTTTACCTCTCTAAGCCCATTTTCTCATCTGTGAAATGGGAAGCATCATCTCTTGCCCATCTTCTGAGGTTGACATGAAAATCAGAAAACCTATAGGGACGTGGGGACAGAAGGCATCTCTGAAGCTCCCAATTAGAAATTCTGGACTATTGTCCACTACTGCTTCAGCTCACATGCTTGCCAATATAATACAAAAATATGTCCCACACTGAGTGTGGAGCCCAGAGGAGTCAACGTAACTATATACACAGGAAATAGCAGTGCTTCCGAGTGGAATGAAGAGCCCCTCTTGTCATTTGTGCTTGCTTGATTCTTTGCCATCATAAAATTCGCCCCTTGTGTGCATGGGTTTGGCGGAAAAACATACCACAGATAGACATGAAAGCCTCTTGAGTTCTTTTCAGCTGGGACAGGCGATGACACACATTGGCAGGCGGAGGCTGATCTCTGTGTATCCAAGAGGAGTTGAGCCAGTCTGAGTATATCTAACAGGTCAAGCTCTGAAATGAAGAAGCAATAAGCCAGTGAAATGGTACTATCACCGAAACATGATTGATCAATTGAATTCTATCAGAGACAGTGGACAGTGAGATTAACTCAGGCCTGATAGGTTCAATGAGTAAAAGCATGATGTTCATTTCAGCTTCATTTCACCAGTCTTTGCTTGTGAAATTGGTCAATCAATAGAGGTTGAAGATCATATATATATATATATATATATATATATATATATATATATATATATATATATCTTATGGGGAATATAATCTCAGTAGTTGGCTCCTGGCTGGGGCTGCCTGCTGCAGGTAATGGAGACAGAACAGGGACTCCATCAACTCCATCGAAATGGCCTGATATCTTCTCCAAATGAAAAGTATTTTTGGATCTCTGATGATTTATCTTTTTTTCCCTCTCTCTCACTTTGACCTATGAGAAAACCCATACCCATCTTGGAGAAATATAGTGATTTCTCCTGAAAACATTTGTGCAATAATCAGAGAGATACACTTCAAAATACGAACCTTCTTTTAGTTATATCATCCTTGGGAAAAAATAAAGCTAGTAATTTAAAAACGCAAATGGGGGTAATGCAAAGATATCAGGGTAAATATGATTTTTAAACCCTTCTTTATTATTTATTTATTTCTGCACAGTGGGGGATGGGAGAGGGACTGCTTTGTGTGTGAAAGCTGAAGAAAGGATCTATGCATATGTCCTTCCAGGTATAATTAAAACAAAGCCTTTAGCATCCTTTGATCTCATTTAAAAGCACAATTCCCAGAAACAAATCACCCATTTGCTCCTAGCAATATTTCATTTGCTTCAAAATGTTTGCATTATGGTGGTTAACATCCCTCTTAATTAGTGTGTGTATCTCTCTGTAAGGTGGGGTAATTAGGTACTATAGGATGAGGTAATGGACTTGGACAGTATGGATTAGAGAAAACAGACTTGTCTTGTGGCAAAGCGCAAGGTACTGTTTTCTTTCTGCCTATGCTTTGAGGTCATCTTAATTTTTTATGCACAAAGAAATCCTCTCTTCACACCAACATCATGAGTTTCAATAGTTGCACTATTTGGACATCAGAGTGTATATTAGGTTCTGGTCAATGAATAATAGTGCTGAGCAGCTAGGTAGAGAGGGAAGATTTGCATACTCCTCTTCGCTCCTTCTGACTCCTAAATCTTAACAGAATTATGGCCATTTCCTGCACATTGTGCTTTGTGTACCTCCAGGCTTTGCATATGCTGTTGCCCTTGTTTGGAACGCACTAACTCCTTTGTACTTATCCTTAAGACTCAGGTTCATCTTTTTTAGGGGCTTTCTGGACCACCTGTACTCCAGCCTGGATTGTGGAGTGTGTTAGTGTAGCAATAAGAGCAGACTCTGGAATCATATTGCTTGAGTTCTGTTCATGAGTGGCTAAGAATTCACTTCTTCAGTGTGTAACCTGGAGCAAGTTATTTAACCTCTCTATGCCTCCATTTCCTCATCTGTAAAATGGGAATATAACAGCAGACTTGACATCATAGGGCTTTTATAAGGATACATTAGGTAGGTGCTTAGCACAGCGCTTCTCAGAGTAAGCTCTGAATATGGTTTGGCTACTTCCATTTGATTCCGTGGCTTTCTCTGCTTCTCAGGCTCCCAGCACGTAGGCCCAGCAGTATATGATTTTTCATTTCATCCTCCATCCCAGGGCAAACATTAAGATTTAAACCTCTGATGCTTAGTGCCAAGGGCAGGGCTGGCCCCCCAGCATCTGGCCCAGGAATGGATGGATCCATGAGGCTTGGAGCTTCATGGGGCCTCATGTCCTGTGCTCAGCTCTCCTGGGATCTGCTGTCTAGCCCCTGACAAATCCCTTTGCCTTCTGGCCTCACCTTTGCCATCCTGAAGTGTGGAATAACCAACCCCTGGGGAATTGTCCCTCACTAACAGCCTGTGACTCATTGGGTAACCCATGGCACAATCAGATTCACTTGAGTCAAACCTGAATGTATTTGGCAATTTTTACAATTTCGCGTTTCCCTTCTCTGAGAAGAAAGATTGAGTGAAACTAATGGCTGAATAATGGTAGTTCCAATGGAATTTTCCTCCACGCCACTATGATTTTTCTCAGTCTGCGGCCCTAGTTTAGGGCAGGATTTATAAAATCACCCGAAACATTGATTTTGGTTCTGGGTCCCCATGGAGTGTTTCCAACCCTCCTACCCTGGTCCCAGCAAGGGGCCTGGCTCACAGTGGATACCCTAGATATGTTGGCCAACTGGATCTGGTTGTTTGTGCCTGGAATCTGATGCCCTTACCTCGCTTGGCACCTTATTGCTGCTCATCCAGTCCCCCCGCCCGCCCCCTGCTAGTCATCTCTGGGTCTGAGTGCCTCAAACAGGACCACGAAGTCAGTTAGACTGGAAGGATGAGTGCTGTTTTGTTGTTGTTAGTCTGAGCTTGGTCTCCGGGGAGTCTAGAGCTCTCCTGAGTTTGTGTAGTTTATCATCCTCTCCAGTTCGAAATTCTGTGAACTGCTTCAAATCGTAGAAGTAGGTAGAACATAAACTCTTAGCTGTTTCACTCTTTCCTTCTCCAGGATGACTGGTGTAATGGAGGTCACTCTCAGGTGGTTTTCTCCCGAGGTGTCACACCAGAGTCCACACCCCAGTGGCGTTCTCCTGAACCACACAGCTCTGAAAGCCTGTGTCTACCTAGGTTACTTACCCGGTCAACAAACATTAGCATCTCTTCCTTTAAATCACACATAGATGCTCAGACAAAACAGCTTATGTTCTTTGAACACTTACTGCATGCTAGGTGTCCCAAGTACTTTAGACTTCTTACTCAGTTCTTGCATCAAGCCCAGGTACTGTTATTGTCCCATGTTACAGATGATAATGTTGAGGATTAGAGAGGTTAAAGGAGTTGCTGAAATATCATGGACTTGTGAGAGATAGCGTGGGGATTTGAACCAGGACCTGGTGCAGAGGACCCAGGCTTTCCTGGTGTGCTGAGCCGTTTCTATCACAGTGCTAGCTTCTTTCTAACATGCGGTAAGAGGCATGCAGCTGCTTTGGTCTGTATTTGCTGTGTGGCCTTGAGTGAGTTACTTGGTCTCTCTGTGCCTGTTTCCTCAGCTATGAAATGAGAGGATAGAGCTTACAAGACAGCTCATAAAGAATAAATTCCAGGTCATCACAGTGGCCTGTGACCATTTGAAGGAAACCCAGAAAAGAGAGTAATTTCTTCTGCCTTTGTGTTTGTAGGCCTCCTGAGAAGAGATGGCTTTTTTGTGGAGTCTTGATGGGCAGGCACGCAGGGTGTGTCCACATAGGGTGCGTCCTGAGTGTGGTGTTGGGGGACACTGGTGAAGGGGCACTTGGACGGGATGGCACTGGGGGAGAATGAGGGTGCCCTGGCGAGGGGAGCTTGTGGAAGCCTGGGCTTTATCCTAGGGGAGCTTGGGAGAGTTTCCCTGAAGGACGTGATGATGGCAGCAGCTAAGTTTGTGCCGGGTACTGTGACGAGCACATCACCGAGACTCTCATTTCATCCTTATAAAAGCCCGTCGGCCCAGGCCTACATGAGGAAACTGAAGGCTTTAGTCTTAGCAGCTGGCATGAGTAGCAAAAGGGAGCCAGACGCAGAGGTTCACACCTGTGATCCTACCTGCTTGGGAGGAGAGAGCTGAGGATCACAAGTTCAAGGCCAGCCTGGGCTACAGAGTGATTTTTTTTACATCCTCCTGACTCTCTGTCCCTTTTATATCCTACAGTCATGACTAGCCTTTTGTATGGAAAAATTCCAGAGGTGAGCTTCTTAAAAATTGTATCCAAAGCTGGACTCAGTAACTCACATCCTAGAATCCCAGCTATTCGGGAGGCTGAGTTGGGAGGGTTGCAAGTTCAAGGCCAGTGTAGACAATTTAGTGAGTCTTTGTCTTAAGATAAAATAGAAAGGACTAGGGATGTAGCACAGCACTTCTTGGGCTCAATCCCCAGTACTGCATAGAAAACACAATAAAACAAAAACAAAAACACCACAAATTGCATCTGAAGCAGTTTTTTAAAGTTGCTCATCACAGTACCCGGCATGGTCCCATTTTGGTTGATCTCTGCTTTATCTGCTTTTAGAATTAACCACTGTAGTCATCTCAGATCAACTCCAAGTGCCCTGGTCTCATTTGACCAAAGCTAGAAGTGGCCTAGGTCACATCAGTGCAGTATTTCTCTCACCCTGGCTCTAGATTCCTGGGGATATGTGCCCCCATTAGGACCCAAGATTCTCCATCCTCCCTGGGGGTGGCAGGTCTGGGGGCACAGTGGGGGCCACAGCTGTGGTAGAAAGCTGCAGACTGGCCTGAGTGGGAGAGTGCCTTGGACACATAAACATGGGATGGGATCTGTGATTATTATCACAGTTTCAGAGAGTTTCAGGATGAATGTAAAAGATTTCTTCCTGTCTCTGTGACATTAGAGCCCCTTCTCAACAGTCCTCTCCATGCGTGTTTATTCCTAAACCAAGTACTGACAAAGAGAATGGGATCTTTTTGTTGGCTTAGGCGATTATTTAAGGATGAAACAGATATTGGTAGGGGTAGGGGTAGAGGTGGGGCGGGTCATCTATGAAGTCTGCACAAACAACCAAAGTGGGAACAACAGTGGGAAAAAAATTAGAGCTGGCTTACTCAACTTTCTTACTTTACTGATGGGGCCTCTGAATCCTAGAGAGGGTGGAGAACCTCCCCCAGCTCACACGGCACGTAAGGGCAGAGCTGGGGCTAGAACCATGCTGGCCCCCCATGCTTTTCCTACTGGGCCCTGCCCCTGAACTGCCATGCTCAGGAGAAGCTGTGGGGCTGAAGGAGGCTCTGTAAAGGCTCTGGCTTTGGCCAAGCTTGGTAGAGAAGTGGACTTTAAGCAAAGCTGTAGGCTGACCCAGCAGCTCTAGCTTCCTTTCCTGGGGCTCCTCAGCTTCCAACTGCGGTTATATCCCAAAGGCCATGATGCCAAAATGGATTTTGGAGATTCTTGTTTGTTTTTATCTTTTCTTCTCCCAGTGAGCATCTGCAGACATAAAGTGCATGATGATTTTTAAAGAAACAAACCAGAACCCTTCAAGAAAAATGCAAAACCCCTGAATCTGCTCTGCTCCAAAGAAAATGCAATGGGTTTATGATCTTTTAAGACACACAAGAGACAGCTTTCTCCTGACAGATGGGAATCCGAGGCTATTTTGCTTCCTCCTTCTTTGCGTGACCAGACCCAATTGTGTAAAGCTTTTAGCTTCAAAGCCAGGTTGTGAATAACATTGGTTTAACCTGAAATTTAAAGCCAGCATTTCTTTGCTCCCTGAGATCGGGCTTCCTGCCCCTTGCTCCCCTGAAGCTAGCTTCCAGAATGTTAATTCTACGAGCCATGGTTGACTAAGCCCAGCACTGGGTCTATTACATATTATTTGATTTGGAGTAGAGAAAAAAAGATTTAAAGATACCATGCCTCCTGTATACCTTTGTACTTTTGCCCATGTCTACCCATATATTTAAGAACACCATTCACGTGGTGCATTTGGCTTTTTCTCCCTGGAATGAAATGGATCTGAGTGTTTCTGTAGCCTACCTCCAACACCACACTGTCCAGTTAAGTGAGACAGAATCTCTGGAGTGCAGCAGAGAAATGCTACAGAAGCTTAGCTTACACTGGAGGTCTGGAGGTTCAGACCTGCCCTTGTGCACAGGATGGTTTTTGGTATTCAGTTTTGTAGCTGCCTCTGAGCATATAATCTGTTTGCATGGCTCATATTCATTCTGTACCTACTGTGTGCAACTTTCAGGGTCAGGTCAGTATTGTCCCTGCCCTCTTCGAATCAGACACCATTTTGTAAGAGTACTTGTGGTTGATACCTGCACCTGTATAAGTCTAATTATTTTTCAGTTAACATTTGTTTCCTCCACCAAATGTAATTCCATGAGGACAAAGTTTGCACCAGGTTTTACCTATTTCTGTATCCCCAGCGTGAGTGCTCACTATGCTCGGTTAACAGAAGAACGAGTGAATGAATGAATGAGTGGGGTCAGATAAAAAGATTCTGACATTTGCAGACCAGATGCACAGTGGGAAAGTGGATATTACAGGTATTACTGACTTGTTCATTTGTTCCATAAATTTTCCCAGTGGATGAAATGGAGATGAATTACCTGCAGTCTTTCCCTTGAAGGTAGCTAATAGCCCAGAGTGGGTGTGAAGGCCCAGCGCCCTGGGCTCCTAAGCTAGGGTGAGACTGGTCAGAGCCCTAAGAGCAGGAGAAGGTGAACCAGCTGGGGCAGGAAGAAGACCCCTGGAAGAGGAGGCACGCACACTTGCAGGCTGTGTCTGTCCCTGTCAGTGAGGAATGGTTTGCATTCCTTTTGGGTGTGTTGGCTCATGTGTGGCTGACAGGATGACTCCAGTGCCAAACAGCCCAAAATGCAAAACTCTTGTCTTTGCCGGCCCCTCGTCTCCACCACTAGATGCAGCTTGGAAGCAGTTTGGAAAGTATGTCCCGATCTAAAGGAATTAGAAATTTAGGCCCTGGGGTGGAAGAATGCGGCAGGTGATTGTTTCCTCAGCCCACTCCTGGGGCTCCCCAAAGTTCCCTAAATATGGTCCAGATCCTCTCCACTCCTGTCAGCCTCTATAGACTCTGGCAGTTTCCTAACTCCTTCTGTTCCTTTCATGACCTTGTTTATTTTGAGACAGGATCTCTAGGTTGCTCAGGATGGTCTCAAATTGCAATCCTCCTGCCTCAGCCTTCCAAGCCACTGGGATTATAGAGGTATGCCACCATACCCATCCTATTTTATTTTTAATAAAATGTTAACTGAAAAATAATCAGACTTATACAGGTGCAGAATGTAACCAGTCCTCTTCCTAAAAGACTATATAAGGAGGCACAGGTCCCAGGAAGGCTGCCTGCTCCCATAGTATGTGTAGTTTTCCTTGGGGAAAGGTCTCCAAGGCCCGTTGTGCATATGACTATGCCCTGTGCCTTTAATTTGTACTGTGCCCCACTTAATAACCAGACAGTGATCTTCCCTACACGATCCTGAATTGAGTTTTCCTCTCTGGCTTCCTCAGTGGGGTGAAACTCTACCCTTCTGGAGTCCAGTCCGTGAATCTCATGGGAAAGAGACAGAGTCCATCTCTGAGGGACAGTCTGGCTGGCTGGCTGGTAGAGGCCTCCCTCAAAGGGTGGTGGGAGGCATGTCTTGTGGGACAGCCTAAACGGGAGGGGAAAGTGGAGCACTCGTGATGGAGCAAGATCTTAGCAGGATCCGGGGAACTGGTTGACAGAAAGAAGCCTTCATTAAGAGCTTTGGGTTGGCAGGATGCAGGCTGAGGGGTTTAGTTAAGTAGCTAAGAAAAAGTCTCTTTAAAATGGATGTACTGGGCAGGGAGAAACTCACTGGGAGCCCTGGGGACTGAATCCAAAGTCAAGCCTTGTGATAGATGTGACTGGGACCAGCGTATGACTGTGTACAGTGGCTGAGTAGAAGCAAGCTGAGCTGTCTTTCAGAGTGTGTGTGAGTGTGTACATATGAACGCATGTGTGTACAAAGAATGCATAGGACTTTTGAGAACACACTCAGTGCCTGCCAGGGGAAGAGCGCTGCTGGATGGACAGCCTGAGCTAGGGCTCCACATTCTGCTAGTCTTGATGACCTTGTGGGGATGGTCCCCATGAAGATAGGCCAGGGTGGGACAAGAGGCTCTAGAGACAATGTCTTGTGGACAGAATCAAGTTCCTATCTTATAAAAAGGCCAGTGTCACAGGCTATAAGAAGAGGGACATGGGTTTTATGCTGAGGACATTGATGAGAGACCAGCTTCCACTTTGGCCCGTCCATGTCCAAGGGGGTATCTGATCATTGCAACTGTGGCCCAGCCTATGGTAATCTTCTGGTGTCCAATTGATACGGGGATCTATTTTCTCAGAGGGATTGTGAGAAGCCTTTGATGGTCCTTCCCATGGAGGGTGCTGGGTGCTCTGAGCTTATTCAGCTTCCATGGGGCTCTGAAAGTCCAGTGCTCATATGAACCCAGATGTCAAACCCTGCCCTCAAGTTTCCCCTAGGCAACTGGCTTATAGCTGAGTCTCAGTGATGTGATATCCCAATACTTCATGCTCTTTGGTTTGGCTTCATTCCTTACACAGGTGAGATTTAACATGATAGATGGTGTTCAGGGCAGCAGTATCTGGCAGGTTTAGGGGACTGTATGAGGCCATGTAAGGGCACCTGTCAGTAAAAGAACTGACCCGTGCCAGTGCCCTGTGGGACTGCATAATATTCAAGAGCCTGGGGAGTGAGGGGCCCTGAGGCCATTTTCTGGGAGGGGGGACATTTGTCCTCTGTGCTTGTTTTCATTTTGAAAAGTCACGCCCAAGAATCACAAAAGGTATCTCATCCCATTTTGTTTTTTAGTTGATAATTCATGATATTTTCTTTGAAGTGTTAAGTATCACCACTAGAGACAGTGTAAACATCTAACTCTACACAAGACACAGAGTATGTAATGGTGTACTTTCTTAGGTTCTAAACTGGCAATACATTTAAAGAGTTGAAACAAAACAATGTCAAATAAAAGAGCATGGTGTGAAAATGCTCTTTCCCGCAGCTCCATCTACTCACTTTCCAGATGACGGGCTGTTGTAACAGTTTCTCATTCACACCTGTATATATTATATGTCGTAATGTTACATAAGAGAAGAATCAGACTTTATGCATATTTATATTTATGCTTCCTGCTTTACACAAAATATTGTACATTATACACATTGTGCTGTATCCTTGCTTACTTTTCATATAACAGTGTGTCATAAAGACCTTTTGATACTGCTCCACAGAGGGAGACCTCATCCTTTTCATGGCTGCATTCATGGGGTCCCACTGTGCATATATGCCAGAGCTTATTTAACAAATCCTCTGTAAAAAAAACTTGGGTTGTTTCTAGTCTTTTGCTCCAAGAATCTTAAACATGTGTCACTTTCCATGTGTAAGTGTAGCTGCGCAATAAATTCCCAGAAGGGCCATCATTCATCAGGGGGAATATACACTTTGATAGCTTTTGTCAAATTAACTAGCACAGGCGTGTGGTCAGACCCACCAGAATTGTGTGAGTGTGTTTCCATACAGCCTTCCTAGCACAGTATTTTATTGACTTACCCTGTGATGTGGTAGCTAATGTCCAGGGTGAGGACATCAGTTCTAGGAAAATCTGTGCCTCCAAGGAGGGTCTTTGGTACAGGTAGGGCAGTAGCACCTGGGGCTAAGTTTCTGAGTCAGCCCGAGCACTAATCTTTAGTACTAATGATCATTTAACTCACCAGGTCTC
This sequence comes from Dinomys branickii, assembly GCA_004027595.1. Lineage (NCBI taxonomy): Eukaryota > Metazoa > Chordata > Mammalia > Rodentia > Dinomyidae > Dinomys > Dinomys branickii. The sequence continues at coordinate 32,133 of PVLD010001022.1, read as the reverse complement.
TATGTTCTCATCTGTAAAATGGAGAGAATAAGATACCATGCCTCCTGTATACCTTTGTACTTTTGCCCATGTCTACCCATATATTTAAGAACACCATTCACGTGGTGCATTTAGCTTTTTCTCCCTGGAATGAAATGGATCTGAGTGTTTCTGTAGCCTACCTCCAACACCACACTGTCCAGTTAAGTGAGACGGAATCTCTGGAGTGCAGCAGAGAAATGCTACAGAAGCTTAGCTTACATTGGAGGTCTGGAGGTTCAGACCTGCCCTTGTGCACAGGATGGTTTTTGGTATTCAGTTTTGTAGCTGCCCCTGAGCATATAATCTGTTTGCATGGCTCATATTCACTCTGTATCAGTCAGTTTGTAATGAAATAACTGGATAGGTAACTTTATAAAGAGAAGAGGTTTATTTAGCTCATGGTTCTGGGTGTTCAAAGGTCTGGTACTGTCTTTGGCTCAACTCTGGTGAAGGAACAATGGTGATGGCACCACAGTGGAGGAAGCACTTGCTCAAGAGGGAGAAAGCACATCACCAGACAGGAAGCCGGAGAGAAGGGAAGGGACAATCTGTGATCTTCCATGAGGCCCCGCCTCTTAAAGTCCCACCACCTCTCTGCTACCGCACTGAGGACCACTAAGCTTCTGACCCATGAGCCCCAGCAGGACAAATTTAAACCATGTTCAAACCACCACCCGTACGCTAGGGGGTCACTGTGAGAGATGAGATAACACATAAAAAAGGCTTTGCACAGTGATTGACATGTGGCTATGGAAAGCTGGCTGTGTAGTCACTAGCAGGTGACATTGGGCCCGCAGCCCCTTCCTGCAACTTCTGCTATTTCCTCTGGTCAAGGAAAGAGCTAGGTTTGAGGGTCTCTTGGGCTCTCTTCCTGGTCTCAGGCTCTGACCTAGCAATTTGTCCAACTTTCACTCACCTTTCTTCTCTCATGCTCATCAAAGGTATTCAGGAGTCTCCAGTGCCGAATGGTCACTCTCTTCCGGGCAGAGATTTCCTCCGGAAGCAGATGCGAGGAGACCTATTCACTCAGCAGCAGCTGGAGGTGCTGGACCGAGTGTTTGAGAGACAGCACTACTCAGACATCTTCACCACCACGGAGCCCATCAAGCCTGAGCAGGTATGGCCCACGACTCACACCTGCCACCACAGTGCAGGCTTGGGTCCCTCTCCTAAAGGCAGAGGGCTCACAGGGTATGGATAAGAGCTCATCAGATTCAACTCCGAGTGGACTTTTCATTGTTTTTGGCTGAACTTGACCATCATGACATCCTTGAAGGTCAGGAGGACTTGTCTGGGGCTCTGGCTTCTTTTCATGGTAACTGTGTCTCTGGCCAGTCAAGGGGCAAGTGATTTGTCAGGCTGCTCTTCCACTGCTGAGTGGTGTCCTTTCCCAGGGTTCTTTGGGCAGGGTGAGTGCAATAATTTTCTAGGCCATGTGAGGTCATCTCGAGTTATTGTCCTATCAGAGTGAAGATAAAAAATAAAAACCACAATATTCCCTACGGTCTCAGCTGCCATAAACAGCATCATGGCCTCTACTGTTAGCCTTCTTGTCAGGTCAAACTGTCATGCTTTTGAAAAATGGACCCAAGAGACAGGAGATGAAGAAGTGTCCATTGGACAAGCTCCTACCTGGAGATTGGAGGAGAGGGAAGGAAGCAAGAGGACCACCCTGGCTGGGCAGCTGACCTGTTATCACCAGCCGAGGGGTGGTCACTGCCTGTGCTATAGATGTAATACCAGAAAGACCTCCAGTGATAGGTTATCAGGGCCTGAATAAGGTCTCCAAAGTACCAGCTTCAACTTAGGATGATATTTCCCAATGTCCCATGTGTGCCAGGTCCTCAACTAACTTTCTGTGGCAACAATGAGCAGCTTGGTTGTGGTTTTGGCCAGCTGAGAGCTCCCATCTTATAGGCAAGTCAGACCTACGAGCAATAACTTTGTCCAAGACTTTACTAGCTGGTACCAGTGGTGAGCATTGGCTTCTCTGAGCTTTCTCTAAATGATCATTAGATGGTGTTTTGAAGTTTGTCCAAAGAGCCATTTAGACAGTTCAGGCCGTGGCCAGGCAAGGTTCTGGAGGAGATCCTGGGTAATGTGGGTAAGGCCTCTGAGACTACCATTTTATGGTGGCCTGGTGCTCTCTGAGCAGTTCCTTTGAGGGCTCTGACAGACTATTTCGCCACCTTGTTTTCAGATGGGGAAACGGAGGCCCAAAGAGGCAAAGTGACTCGCTTAGGGCCAACCAGCAAGTCTGGTATTTAGATGAGTGTCGACTTTGTACAAGGCATTAGGGATCCATTACTGAACAAGACAGATTTGGACCTTCCCTCAGGAAGTCTACAAATTTGTAAAAGAAACACAACAAATAAGAACTACTGACAGAGTTGCGGGATACAAGTGGACTTGGTGCTGAGATGTCTAAAGTTCTCTAAGAGTCAAAAGCAGAGGCTAAACCATCTTGGAAGCTGTAATGGAGCCTAGGAGCACTTAGCTGAGCCCTGAATGGTTGGGCAGAACAAAGAAAAAGGATGCAGTAGTGAAGGGACTGTGCCTGGCAGAGCAAACAAGTGCCAAGGCCCTGTGGTGAGAGGAGGAGGCAGACGTAGGACACAGAGACAGCTTGGCTGGGATTCAGGAAATGAGTGAGAGGTGATGTTGGGGCACAGGCCTGGTCTTACGGCCTGTGCGGAGGATATTGGTCTTTCTCCTACAAGTCAAGTAAGGCTTCCATCAGAATGGTATGGTTGTGTGTGCTAGATAGAGCTACCGCCACAATGGAGCCTAGGCTTTGGGAATAGGGTCTGCTTCCCTCCCAAACAGCTTCTTTCCCCTGCTCCAAACCCTTCTGAGCGATGGTGATAGCTGCATTTCCTCTGACACAGGAGAGAAAAGGGGACTCTCTCAAGATGAACCCATAGACTCCAGGAGAAAATCTTCCTTCTAGCTGCTGACAAAATTGTATAATGTTAGAGCTAGTGAAACAATGGAAGCAAACTTTCAACTCTCTCATATTTTAGAGGCCTGGAGAGGGGAGAGAACTGTTGGAAGTTGCCCAACAAGTGTGTGGTGCCGTGCAAAGAAAGGCCCAGGCTCTGCACGCAGCCTGACTTTCCAGCATGAAGTGCCAGCACTCCCATTATGCCCGAGTGTACAAGGGAGCACAGACATTTGGTGCTAGCGGCTCCCTCTGCTTTTCGCACGATCCTCCCAGAAACTAGAATCTGAGCTCTACCCCATTTAGCTTAGGGTGCCCCAAGAGATGGGGCAGAGATGACAGAGTTTCGTAATCAGTTCCACCCATGTGCTCAGAATCCAGAGCCACCATGTGCTAATTCTCTCACTCACTGTGGGCCTGAAATAGTGCCTGGTGCTTGGGGGACAGAGGCATGAGAGCCACACATCCACTCTGCCTACTGTCTCAGGACAGTGGGATACGGACTTAGAAGACACAGGATGAGAGAGGTGGTCCTGTGGGTCCCTATGAAATGTGAGTGACAGGGAGAAATTGCCTTGGATGGAAGCATCACAGGCAATAGCATGGAGAGGTGACATAGATAGGGGTCCTGAAGGGTGTGCTTCATGGGCTCTGTAGAGCCAGGGCTCCAAGGAAGAGGAAACCTGAGTTATGAACTGTGAGGGCTTCACTGCTGATAGTGTCCTTCAGAGTCCACGGGAACGTCTCTGGGCCTGTGTCTGTGTGGGCTCCGAGGCAGGGCCTGCAAGCAGACCGCGCAGCAGGATAATGACTGACTCAGTGTTTTCTGGTTAATCTGCTTCACCTCCCGTAATGTGCTATAATGAGGAGAGATGGGAGGTGAGGCTGTGGGGCCACCTGCACACACACAGCCACTGGACTATGAATGACATACCCTCGCGCCCGATTCCCCATCACTTTGGACAAATGATGGCTTGAGCAAGGTGCTGCAAACAATGGAGGGATGCGTGTCAAGGGTATAGGCTCCTTGTGTCCCCTCCTGCTTGCTTTCTGCGAGGCAAATGTTCCACAAGTCTTGCCTCATGAGCCAAGAGTGGCACCAGGAAAGGGCTCTGAGCCTCTGGCCATGGAGGCTGACTACCTCTTCTATTTGTGATCAGATCGAGCTGTATAGGTCTGTGTCTATCAGACCTGGTGGCCTGGGTAGGGCTTTGCTGTCACCTTCGTAGTAGCCAGGAAAGAACGCCTACTGCCCTTGGAGGTGGGGAGCTTGATCTGAGTCCTGCTCCTGTCCCACTGAGCAAGTCAGTTTTCTCCTGGCCTCAGTTTCCATATCTGTGGTAGGGTGGTAATCACGATTGACCACAGCAGCAGCAACTCAACAATGACAGCAAAGAGGCTCCTCACCTCTGCATGAGAGTGGTCAGCTTTCAGAAGTCTTTTATGTACAGTCTCTCACTATACCCTCTGTTTAAATGCCTTCCATGCAGGCTGGGCAAGCTTGGTGAGCCCGGTTGGAACCTTTTCTCCAGACTCTTCACTCTTTTTAAGGCCCAGGAAGTTTCCTGGCTTGTCAAGGCCACCGTGCCACAGTTGGACTTCCGGATCTTTCTGTCTCATGTTGTATAAGATGGCTCCACAGCCCTTCATGGCCACAGAGTGTTTGAGGAGCAGGTCTCTGACTGTCCTTTTAAGCTAGTCTGCTTGTCCTTTCAGGACCCTCAGAGTCTTTCATTGGCTTGGAGAGGTCACATCCTGCCAAAGCCCTCACCCTCCTGGGACTGCTGAGGGTTGGAGTCTTGGCAGCCATGGTCATAGGTTCAGAAGCCCCCACCTCCTCTTGCTGATTTTCCTGCCAGGTTCTGCTTGGGCAGGTGGATCAGTCTGGGCTTTCATAGGGAAACTTAGTAAACCCTTTGCCCTGGTGGAAGGGGTTAACAGAGCCCCACTCCTAGGGTAATGAAACGCTTCCTTTTCAAAATGGTTATTGAAAAAGCAATTCTGTTTTTCCTACATGTGGAGTGAGTAAAAATCACCTTGGAGGAGCAGAAGAGGAAAAAAAACATGAAGAAGAAATAACCCCTGGTGGTGAAAGCGTGTGTGCACGTGTGTGTGTGTGTGTGTGTGTGTGTGTGTGTGTATGCGCACGCGTGCCTGCAGCCAGCAGTGGAATCTGTTTCAGTAAAACTCGCGTTGACACCGGCATGGGCGCCTGCCGTGGCAGGGCAAGTCCCTCCTCCGGCCACTGCAGGAAGGCCTCAGAGCACAGCCTGCCGTATTTACTCTCGGCAGACTATTAACCAACACAAGGCTATTAATCTGGCTTTTGAGCCTTCACTAAAGCCCATAAAAGCTCACAGTTGTCAAATGGAGTTCATTTTAATTTCCTTTCAATCACAGTAAATTATTCAGGTGATAAATCAGCGGGAGCAGCCTCCCGGCTGTAATAGGAACCCTAATTCCTGGCTAATTATCCAGCCCATTGCTGCCAACAGATCAATACGGGTGCAAAATGGAACGGGTCCAGGGCCCTCCCTCCCATCGGGCCAGAGACAGAGAGACAGCTGGGGAAGGGGGACAACGAGCTGCTGACCTCCTGGGAAGTTCAAAGGTCACAAGGGGTTAAACTGGGAGAAGGCCTGTCCCTTGTCTAACAGAGAGTCGCCAGAAATGCCTCCTGCTCTCACGAGCCAATTTGCCCCCTGAATGGTGCGCTTCTCCAGCTGGTGGGCCAAAGGGAGTCTGGTGTGGCCAACTCCCGTGGGCACTCTGTCCCTGGAAGGAGCTGGATTGTGTTGCCCAGCATGATTGAGGTTGGTCAGTGTGGGTGGCCTCCCAGCCACCAGGAATTAGGAAAGGGCTAGGTACTGTGAGGGGAACTATGAGGTTCTGGACATGTTTCCTGTCTCCTTTGTCCTCCTCAGTGGATCTGTGCCTTACTACACTGAAGTGGAGGAGGTACGGAGGGGCAGGGAGGCGGGTGTGCCAAGCTACCAAAGGGGAGGGCCTCCTGGAGGAGGTGCCATTAGTGCTGCGTCTGGAGGGGGGCGCAGAGCCAGACCTGTGGGATGCTGGACGGCAGGCTGGCGAGGACGTTCTGCACAGAAGGAACAGCATGGCCCAAAAGGCGGGAGGGGTGCGAGCGTGGCAGGGAAGTGCCCGTGGGTCTGGTGGTTGGAATGTGGGCTGGCTGACAGGAAGTCGAGACACGGAGCAGGAGAAGCCGAAGCAGAAGGGAACAGAAGCCCCAGAGGGCTGGAATGTGGAGGTGAGGAGGCTTGACTGCTATGGGGGCAAAGTGCCCCAAAGGGCACTGGGTTTGTGGCCTGGACTGTTTTGCTCACCCTGGAAGCAGCCTTTGCCCGGACCTCTTGCTTCGTGCCCCAACCCTGCTGCTTCTGTTGGGTCTCGTTCCTCCTGCAGCTCATTCCACACAGGAGCCCTTCATAGTCTCCCCTACTTGAAACCCAGCCCAGACCTTCCTTCCCCTCCTGACTCTTTACTGCCCCATGTCCCTTTGGTTGCCCACAGAAGCTCTGGCTCTGGGCAGGCCTCAACCCTCACTGCCCCACAGGGGCTGGGCCACTGCTCCGACTGAGGGCAGCGTTGACCTCAGCCCTCCTCTCCAGGACTGCTCTGTGCGTGCGTGCCTGTGTACCTGAGCAGGCTGAATGCCAGGCACTGCCGTTTGCATCTCAGTGGCAGATCCTGCAGTCGCTATTGCTTTCTTTGTGTTGTTCACACTCTGAGCTCCTGCTCACTGTTTCCTGCATGGAATTTCCTTCAGCCTCTTTCTATACCCTACCCTGTGCAGGCCCCACCTTAGTGCTACCTGGCCCATGAGCCTAAACCCATTTGCCCCTTGTCCAAGCTTAGAAAGGTCTTGAATTTTTGTTGTTCTTGTTGTGGGTTTGTTATTTTTTGTTTTTAAAGATAAGGTTTTTGCTCTGTAGTTCAGACTGGGTTTAAATTCACTCTTAGCCTAGGCTGGCCTCAAACTCACAGTGATTCTCCTGTCCCAGAGTCCTGAGTGCTAAGGTCACAAGCGTGAGCCTCCACACCCAGCAGATATGTCCTAAACTGTAATCACTGCCGTAGTAACTGTGAGAGCTATTGTGTATTCATTACTTACCATGTTCCTGGCTCTATTCTGTAGAGAACTTTACTCCCACCCCCTTCTTATATGTCACAACAACTCCCATCACCCCATAATACAGACATGACAGCAGAGGCCTTGTAAGATTAGTGCAGTGGCTTAGCCAAGGACACACAGTAGGTGCAGAGCAGAGATCAGAGGCCAGCTCCCTGGCTTCAGAGCCCAGACTGATGGTCACTGGATGGGCCCTGTCACAGCACAGGTAGGTTGTCCACTGATTCTTGGAGGGGGGGCTATTTCCTGGAGATAAAGTCTGCTTATCCTGAGAGCTGGGCAGGAATTATTAGGTCTGGGGGTATCCTTGCTGGTGTGGTCTTTAGAATAATGAACAGGGTCTGAAGTATTGACAGTCCTGTTCTACTCTGAGCTGGTTCTGTTCCTCTCACCTGTCCTCCTCTCACAGCGCTGTGCTCAGGGTCAAGTTCCTCCTTTGCAGATGAAGTGGAGTTTGCTCAGAAGAGGAAACTGAAAATTCTTTCCTAGGAGAAATGACTGAGTGGAGGCATTGGGGCTGTTTGATCTGAAGAAGGGAAGACCTGGGATTGTAAGTGGGCAGAAGACAGGCCAAGACAACTGTAATATCCCAACCTTTCAAATAGTAGAACAGAGCTACTTGTGAAGTAGTGAGCTTCCGGTCACTGGGGGCATGCAAGTAGAATCTATCCTTTTTCATATGAGCTGTATTAAAAGTTTAAGAATCCAGTGAGGACTCGATTAGGTAAATGCCAAGACCTTTCTGAGTGAAAGGGTGAGTCTAAGACAGGGAGGGTAAGAAGAGTCTGGTAAGAAGAGAGAACAGGGAAGAGAAGGCAACAAAGGAGAAAGATGTTTTACTCTGCTACATTACAGGCACCGAAAGACAGGTGCCTCTAGGAAGCCACACTAGGGTGGTGGAGCACACCGTCCCTGAGCTCCGAGGCTGCAGCTCCAAGTCCTTGGGAAGCTGAGGGGACGCCAGCTTCTCCTGTGGAGGGAGCAAGGCTGGGGTTTCTGGTGAACCACGGCCTGAGGTCTGCAGATCGGGGCTGCTGTCAGCCTTGCTTCCTGCGCACAGGGCCCTGCATTCTCTGCTTGGGAGTTCAGCACTGGGTCCATCCGGGGAGGAGGAGGAAGAAGGATTAATCATAACCATGTCCTGCCGACAGGTGCCCCAGCTTGGGGGACGGTGGCAGAGCATAATGGATAGCTGGAGATAAAGCCATCACCAGTTAACCCCACTGTAACCCTCTGAGGTAGCGTGTACCTGAGTTATGATATTCATGTATCGGATGAGGAAACGAAAGAGGAGAGAACAAATACCATGCCCCAAAAGATATAGTCAGTAGGACTGCTGCACCTCTGTTCCCTGCTTTTTGCAAGTGTAGACAGTCCTTTGAAGTCAGCTCCCCGCCCTCTGCAGGTACTAGACATCTCCTGGTTGATTTATTGGGTTCATCAAATACTTATTGAGTAACTCTTCAGGGCCAGGGCTGGTACTGTGCTAAGTTCTGGATAGACTGGCAGCAACAAAGACAGACATGGTCCCCAGCATTCACTTTACATTGGTGGAGACAGACATTAACACAGTGATTGTACTAGTAGAAAAGGAGCCTCATTAGTGACGGAGTGTGATGGTGTGATGATGAAAGCCAGGTATGATAAGAATAGAGTACGGGCCATTGTTTAGATGGGGCCATGGAGTGGCTCTCTGAGAACGGCACTTTTAAGCTCAAGGTGGTGGTGGTGGTGGAGACAGTGTCCCAAGCAGAAGGAACAGCCTGTGCAAAGGCTGAAGCTTGAGAGACCTTGGTACAGTGACCATGGGCCTGGTAAGCACAGGAGGCAGGAAGTAGTGAGGTGGTGGGGGCTGATATAACGGGACTTGAGGACTAGGTCAGCCTTGGGTTTTATCTTGAGAGGAAGATCCTCCAAAGATTTTAAACCATGGAATATCAGGGTCCATTCCAATAGAGATAAAATTATTCTGGCTGCTGTAAGGAGCCTTGACTGGTTAGCCAGCCAGAAGGCCATTGCCAAAGCTCAGGCAGTATCACTGTCCCCTAGGAGGTTACCTGTCCTATCTGGGCATGCCTTCTGACCAGTCCATGGGATTGCCTAGGGGTTGTGGCTGCTTGATGCACTCCTCCCCTCTTCGATCTGCTCCCCCATGCTCACCTCCAAACCCCTAACTCTATAGCCAGCGATAGCATTATTAGAGTTGAACTCCAGTTTGATGCAGAACCTCCTAATCATCAAAGTAAGACAGGTAACACAGTCATTTGTGTGTTACTTTCTGTCCATGAAGGGAAAATAGGCCAAACCCTCAAATGAAGCTACTTTTTCCCTTGGAAATAGAAAGGACGTTTTCACATGGGTTTCCAGGCGGGGAGTCTGCAAGGCAAGGGCTATCGTCCTCCACAGTACACTTAGAGGTCCTTAGCAGGCTTTGCAGAGCTCTGCCTTCTGGGAGAAAAGTAAGGACACATGCTAACCATGCTAACCACTCTTGAGCCAATCACAGGATCAAGAATGCAGCCTTCCCAACAGCCTGACTTAAAGTAAGAAAGCCCCAGACATGCAGTTCAGCTCTTCCTGATTCTCTCAATTGATTTTTTTTTTTTTTTTGAGACAGGGTCTTGCCATGTAAGCTGGCCTTCAACTCAGTGTGTGCCTCAGGTTGGCCTCAAACTCATAGTGATCCTCCTGCCTTAGCCTTCTGAGTGCTGGCGTGTGCCACTACATCCAGCTCCCACTTGATTCTTAGGAAGAGGTCCTGCTGCCTTGGGGCTTTGAGACCTCTGCCATCCAAAGGAGGTGCTTTGGGGAAATATTCTCCCTTTCCCTGCAGGCTGGGGAAGTTTCCTTCTACAGGAAGCCACCCTAGGTGCTCATCAGCCCTCCTCCATTAGCTCAACTCTTGATGAGGACAATAATTTAGTAGCTTACATTTGACTTGTTTAGTGAGGGATTGGTGCACAGGGACTGTGGGGTGTCTATGTTATGTAGGTTAAAGAAGCAGATGGTAGGCTGGATGCATTTTGTCCAGACTTCCAGTCTTTGCCATGCCACAGCATACGTGCAAGGTGTTGATATTTATATGACACATTGTTAGGTGGCTGAGGGACCTGGCCCGCAGACTGTGACTTCTCCAAGTCCTACCTGGCCACCCAAAGGCTGAGAGGCTCTGATATCTTGGTACACTATTTGGGAGGTTCTGGATTTATGGGCAGTAAGAGCTGGTGTTGGATGGCGCCTTGTGTTTTGTTTTTTACTCTGCTGGTCTAGGGTTGCCAGATGTGGACAAAAAGAAAAGGGGCTGATTTGGGAATCTGAACAAATACCCACATGTTCACTCTGCACCTTCTCAGCTGTTCCCGGGATTCTCTGAAAACCCAAGCTGGGCAACATACATAGACCAGAAGACATCCAAGTTTCTGGAACATTGTTTCTGAATCTGACTGCCTTGTGAAGCAGACCTTCCTGGGGTTACCCAGGCAGAAAAGATGGAACTAAGGGAGAGGACATGAAGGGGGCATGGCCTGGCTTAGCTTATACATGGAAGCTAAAGTTCTGGAGGAAGGCTTCTAACAGTTGAGGCACAGGAACCTGCCCCTAGAGAGTGTGGAGTGGTGAATGTCCTAGGCTTTGACAAAGAGGACAAGTGACTTCTACGGCAGGGAACTAGAAGGGGGTGAAGGGTGTGACAGAACTAGGGAGGACTGGGCAGGAGTTCTGGTTCCACTTCTCTCACAATGAGAGGAGGAAGAAGCAATGTCCTAACACTGAGATCCTAAAGATTTAACTTGAATGTCACCTTTCTTTGGAATGAGACTGTGACATGGATTATTCTAGAATTCTTACTGTCTTGATCTCCAGAGGTATCAAGTACCTCTACACCAGCCATACTCTCCCTTAATCTTTCTGTTATTGCCATCATCTTACAGCGACCTAGGGGCGAGCATTACATGAGTTCTGTGGGGGCTCACTTTCTTGGCTGTAGCGCTTAGAAAGTTGCTTGGCATTGGACACCCATTTTGTTCCTCAACACCTCAGGTATTTCCTAAACAATTGTGTATGCTTTGTCTTCTTGTGGATCAAGCACAAAGGTGGCTTCCCAAGAAAAATTCACTGTGCCCATTCAGTAAGACTGAGTAATGTCTGTGAGAGCATCGAGAAAGGTGTCATAGTGTAAAAGCATGGGCCCCCCCAGGCTCTAATCATGGTTTGGAGCTGGTCTGTCTGGGCTGTGGTTATGGGTGGAAGATTGGACTGGGTCACCCTTGAGGTCTGTTCTAGCTCTGACACTGTGTGGGGGTAAAGCCAATTGGAAATCCCATCTCTTGTTTTTATTTTGTCTTGTTTACAATTTTTCTTCCTGTCTGTTGTACTCTCTTTGATGACAGGCAAATTCTGTGTATGTGGGGTTTAGAGATTACAAGCAAATTGTCAAAGAGCTGACTGCACCTTGCTGGCGTGTTCTTTCATTCATTTATTCATTCATTCATCCAAGAAATTTTTACAGATATGCCATGTCAGTGACATTGACCACCTGTGCTGTGCTGTGTGGCATAAAGCAATAGCAATTGATGCAGCTAAAGATGTTACATGAGAACTAACTCTGAGCAGAGATGTTTTCCCTCAAACAAGGCTAAACAACACTTATAATTAAAAAAAGACAAGAAAACATAATTTCAGTCCCATGCCTTGTTCAGTTTGAAAGTGCACTGGAAGTTTGCCTTATAGAATTTGCCTAATCATGAAGGTATTTTTTTAAATCTTTTTTTGAGATAGGGTCTCACTGTGTAGTTCAGGCTGTCCTTGAACTCACTATGTAGCCCTGTAGCCTAGGCTGGCCTCGAACTCATGGTGACCCTTCTGCCTCAGCCTCCTGAGTAATGGGATTACAGGTGTGCACCCCCATGCCCAGCTCACAAAAGTCTTAAAACAAAATTTTAAAAACTTTTCTTGGTTTGTAAATTATTTTTTAAAAAAAGAACATAGATTTTTTTTATTCTGTTACAAGGTCTTAGTTATTTCAGCCTCCCCTTCCATTACAAACAACAAAGATATACTTATTGCAGAAGAATAACAATAAGATATTTTTACATATATCTGAGGTTGAACAAAAGAGAGGAAAATCCTCAGAGGCTGGAAATTAAGAGGGAGTCAGAGCCTGAACTCTGGCCACATGAACTGATGTTCTTGTGGCCCAGGGAACTAGTCCTGGGTATAGTCTTAGTACATCAGTATCGTGGAAAAAGTAGACATCATACAAGAATAGATGGTAATATAGCCACAAAATAGAGATTCTGCTAAAGAATCAAAAGGAATGTTACAAACAATAAAAACACAGTAATTGAAATAAAGAATACCTTTAATAGACTCATCACAAGACTGGATAGAGCCAAGGAAAGAATGAATGAGCTTGAAGATATGTCCACAGAAATTTCCTAAACTGAAATGGAAAAGAAAATGAGAAGGACAAAACAAAGTCAAGAAAACTCCCTAAGCAAAAATAGAACATCCAAGAACTGTGGGATAATTTTAAGAGGAGGATCACATGCTAATTAGAATACAAGAAATTGAAAAGAAAATGAAGAATAAGAAATATTTGATGCAGTAATAGCCAAGAATTTTCCAAAATTAATGACAGAGACTATCACAGTTATGGGAAACTCAGAGAATACCAAGCAGTTTAAACATGAAAATATCTATGTGGAAGACAGTTGTAGTCAAATTTCACAAAATCAGACAAGAAATCTTGAAATAAGCCAGAGGTAGAAACACATCTTATTTATTGAGAAGGAAAAATAAGAATTATAGTGATTTCTTAACAGAAACCACACAAACAAGAAGAGAGTGCTGAGCAATATTTAAAGCATTGAGAGAAAAAAAATCACTACTCTGGAATTATACATCTTGGGAAATTATTCTTCGTAAGGGTAGGAAAGGGACAAGGAGTGTAGCTCAGTGATAGAGCACTTGTCAGCAGGTGTGAGGCCTTGAATCAAATCCCCAGCACTAGAAATGAAAGGAAGGAAGGAAGCGGGAAGGGAGAGAGAGAGAGACAGAGAGACAGAGAGAGAGACAGAGACAGAGACAGAGAAAGACAGAGAGAGACAGAGAAAGAGAGACAGAGAGAGGAACTAAACACCTCAGTCAAACAAAAACTGAATTATCACTGGTAGACCTGGCCAGTGAGAAGTACTGAAAGCAGTACTTCAGAGAGAAAGCAAATTACACGGGTCAGAAAGTCAGATTTACATAAAGATGGGAGTCTAAGAAGAAATAAAGGTAAAAGAAGATCTTTGAATTTTCTTATTCTTAATTGATCTATGAAAAGGTAGCAATGTGAAGTAATGACAGTGTAACATTGTACAGGGGGATTATTACATGTGGATAAATGAAGGGCAGCATGTTATAAAGGGCAAGGAGTAGAAACTGAGAACACAGTTTGAAGACACTTACACAACTACTGAAGAGGAGTAATGTTCTTTGAAGGTGGACTGATACTAGTTACCACATGTGTAATCCCAGCACTCTGTAGGCTAAGGCAGGAGGATCACAAGTTTGAGCCCTGTCTGGGCAACTTAGAAATCTAGCAAGAGTCTGCCTCAAAATTTAAAAGGTGAGGGAGAAGGGCTGGGGCTGGGGATAAATCTTGATGCAAAGGCAGTGGGTTCAGTTCCCAGTACTGGGAAAAAAGGGATCTAGGGGTTTTACTTGTCTGTGATCTTAGCCACATGACTGCCAGTGAAAGCAAACTCTGGACTGTTCTGGGTTGGCCAGGCCACACTTTTGGTCTGAGACTCCAGGTGGCCACCTCAGTTTGAAGGATGTTTATTAATTGGAGTTTGACCAGAGAAGGAGGTCAGGTTGCAGAAGGACCTATATGAATAGTTAATATTTATTCAGCACTTTATGTGCCAGGTACTGTTCTGTACTTTCTGTAGCTCCGTGCCTGGCCCCTCCATGCTCTGTGGGGTAGATGGTCAGAAGTTCTTCCATTTTACAGGTGAGAAAACTAAGAGCATACTTGTCTAAGCCACACAGGTAGAAGCCAGATCTACAGCCAGAGTCCAGGGCCTGTTCCTTGTTCCACATTTGTCCTGCCCTCCACTTATGTAACCCCAGTTTTCTACCCATGAGCCTGTCTTATAAAGAACTGGAACTCTCTGGCCTGGAGAAAAGACAACTCAGTGGATGCCAAGAGCAAGATCTGATTGCAGAAGGCCTCCAGTGGAAGCAAGCAGAAGTAGGCTTCTTTGTGGCCCAACAGCCTAGGACCTAGGTGGGCATTAAAGAGAGTTTTCCTCTCTTCTGTTCTGGAGAAAAATATATTTGTTGATCTTCTCCTGAAGTCTTGGCTATGAAATAAGATGGGATGGACTCACTGAAGACTGTCACTGAGTCTAGCTTGAGTATCTTAGGAAGATATAGGTGGTCCTAGGGTTGGGGCAGAAGAATTGGCAATGCCGTCATTTTAGGGTTGCCAAGAGGGCAGACAACATTAGCTGTCTGTTGGTTAAATAGCTGTGAGCTCCAGCCGAGTGTCTCTAAGCTGAGAAGGCAGGACTTTCAGGAAGGGACTCGGGGAGTTGAGGTCTTAGAGGTGGTTCAGGGCTAAATGACAGGATAAGGTCCTACTTGTGGCCGTCTGTTGACCTGGGACGGGGCCATGAAACTCATGGGCAATGGAGCCAAAGAGGTGCAGCTCAGTGAGGTCAGGGGCAGGTGAAAGTGACAGTAGGAGGTTGAGGTAGGGGTACCTGTCTGGAAGGAAGTGGGAATTTCACTCACATTGTGGGAGGTCTGGCTTGGGCACGTGGCATGGAGCCCAGAGGAGGAGATGCTGCTGCAGCGTGGCACGGTGGAGTTGGCACTGGGGAACAGTGCCCTTACAGGCCCTGTCTTGTGCAGATCGTCCTGGGGAGAAGAGGGACATGTGCTTCCCATTGGAGAGCACAGGGACCGCATCTGGAGGACTGCTGGAGGCAGTACAGTGTCATGGTTAAGAGCATGGGCTTTGGAGGCAGCAGCTTGTAGCTTTGAAACCTGTTATGTTGGTTTTGCGTCTCTTGGGAAATTATGGGAACAGCAGGGATCGCAGGCTTACTGTAGGGTCTGTGATCCTTGTTCCCGTTCCTGAGTTTGAGCCTGCTGGTGACCATCACCTCCCTAACAAACATTAGCTTTTCTTTGTCTACATAATCATTATTTAAAACCTACCCAGCACCACCACTGCTTTAGCCTCCATTTCTCATATGTAAAATAGAGGTAATAACAGTGCCCGTGTCATAGGTGGCTGAACTGACAGAATGAAATGAGCATAGAGAGTGCTTAGCAGAGGGTCCAGCCCACAACTGACACTCAATAAATGTTGCTTTTATTATTGCTGTCATTGTTATTATGGAGCATTTTTCCATGTCAGAGTTTTCCAGGCCAGAGAGACAAGTTCGTGGTGAGAAAGGGATCAGGACAGCGTAGGCAGGTGGGGCTGGGCAAGGGACGAGGGGGTTTGCCAGGGCACAAGGGAGGCTAGGAGTTGTTAGGTAGCGGGACGTTTGGGACCAGAGACTCTGTTCACCTGCACTGGCCGAACCTTTGTGCTCTGGAGTGGCTGGGAACTTTTTCCTCCCTGGGCTTTCCCTGATTTTACTGTTTGCCTGACTACAGATTACACAGGCAAATGAGCTCAGGTTTCAAGGGGAAAATCCCATTAAAGCAATCAAAATAACAATTTGTATCCCTTTCAGAACTTCTGCCCTAGGAACTAAGAAACCCTTGTAATAAATTATTAATTTTAGTTGTACTATATGATTTTCCCCCCAACAAACACAGTTTCCTGTTTTCTTTTTTTTGTGCAACAGAGAACAGGAATTCTTTAGCCTCCAACATCTGTCTCAAAGAGAGAGAGGAGGTGTCCAAAGCTAACTCTGTGTCTGAGGGACTACCCGGCACAGCTTGGAACATCCCTCCTTGGGGAACAGATGGGTCTGTGCTCTCAGGGACACTTGTCACTGTCACTCACTTTCAGACTGCACTGTGCCACTCATAGAGTAAGGGCCCTGGAGTAAGCATTGGTGGAAGCTATTTATCACGATTTTTTACATCTTCAGAGAATGTCTGCAACCTCCTGACCCACAGGGATTACAGTCTGGGGGGTCGCAAGTGAAGTGGGAGGGCAGGAGAGTGAGCAGGATGTTGCCGGGTGGAGGGGTGGAGAGGAAGAAAGCACATGGAAGAGCAAAGTGTGGAGACATGGGCGTGCATGACCCACCTGGGGAAGGGAGGTATTTTGGGGGCCAGAGCATGAGGTATGGTAGGGATGGGGAAGACGACTCTGGAAACCTCACACTCTCTATGAATATTAAATATATTATTATTCATATAAATATAGAAATATGTTTACTATATACCCATATATCATAATATAATAGAATATAAAGTAATATGTATAAAATCTGGACAGTGCATATAATTAAGTGCTTGTATTATCTCATTTTTATCCTTATAACAAACCCCTTCAGGTAACTGTTTTCCTTATTTAAAAAAAAATGAAGAGACTGGGGGAATGATACTTGATACACAGCAAAGTTAAAAAACATTTTTTGTTTGTTTTGTTTTTTTGAGACAAGGTCTTGCTATGTAGTTCAGGCTGGGCTTGAACTCATTGTGTAGCCCAGGCTAGTCTCATACTCACAATGATCCTCCTGCCTCAGCTTTCTGAGTGCTGGGATTACAGGTGTGCACCACTATGCCTGTTCAAAGTTAAAAAGTTTTGTATTATGTTTTCCTGACAGGACATGTATGGTAGGTTTGGATATGCAGAGCAATTTTTGCCATCTTCTAAACTTTAGCACTGATCACTTATGGATGTTCAAATGTGAGAGCTGGTGGCTTCATAAGGTCACACTTGGAGTTGCTGGGAAGGCAAACAGAGAGCACTACTTCTCTATGGCACGTCCTCTTAGGAAAAGGAGTATTGATTTATATGGGTCTTTCTCAATGAATTCACTATGAATGATGTCATAAGTGAATGATGTCTCAATGAATTCACTCACTCTGGATGTCAAATTACAGCATACAGAGTAAATCAGAAGAAACCTCATGATATCTTACTCTGAAGGCAGCACTTGTAAGTCCTCTTGCTAAATATACTTTTGTTGGGCTTTTGACACTCTTCAGGGTGAGTATTTGGAATTTGGAGGGAATAACCATTTCCCTCCTGCTTGAGCTCAGGGTATGGCTGAGATGTCATTAATACATTGAGATTCCAGAACTTAGAAGCTAAAAAGCAGAAAGTCAGCCCTGAACTTTCAAATTCTGTAGTGGGCCAGGTTATTGGTAGAGAAGTTGCCTAATCAGCACCTGCTTTTCTCTTTCATTACCTGGTCGTTGGAAAACTATGCTCTGGGAATATGTGTGACCTTAAAAGAGATCCCTTCATTACCCCAGAGAAGCTTTGCTGCAGAAAAACTCTTCTCAGAAGACCTGATATAGGCCATTAGATCCCATACTGGGGCAGGTTTAGGTTTGTCATTGTTTTGGTTGCTTTTCTCTCATTGCTGAGACAAAATACACAACATTCAAAATTAAGGGAGGAAAGATTTATTTAGCTCAGTTTGTGAAGGTTGCAATCCATAATCAGCGGGCTCCAAGGCAGGGCGGTGTGGCACAGGGGCAACAGTTTAAGGTGGCAGAAGCAAGAGCACAAAGCTGGGCAGAGCAAGCCTCTTTTCCTCCCTTATATTGTAAGCAGGCTCACACCCGCCCCCCAGCACTCAGGATCTCCATGCCTTCCTCTTGCCCAGGATGAGGATGTTTACAAGGTAAAGACCCTGGCTCCCTGCTGAGTCATTTAGTTAAACTTCTCAAATTGATACAATGTATCAACCATTGTAATTCACTCCTTGTCAACTTGGCAACCAGACACATTTCTTTAAACTGGTTTCTAGATACAAAGACATGCTTATTCTTAATATTCCACAACTTGAACATTGTAACAGGTTTAACAATCCCAAAGAACCAGTACTAAGTCCATCAACACTGTATTACATTAAAACCATAACACTCTGCCCCTGACTCCCCAAAGACTCATGCACATTCCTTTATGCAAAAGGCATCTAGTCCATCTGTAAGAGTTGCCAAAGTCCTAATAGTTTCAGCATTGCTGAAAAGTCCAAGTCCCAAGTTTCCTCCCAGAAGTAAGGCACACTCTTAGTTGCAAGCCCCGTACAAATGGAAAATTAGACACTTCCAGCATTCAACAGCACAAAATAAACATTTTCATTCCAAAAGTTACAAACAGGGGAATACAAAGGACTGTGACCAAATCAAGCCCAAAATCCAGCAGGGCCAACATTAAGTACTGTAGTTCCATGTCTAACATTTGAGGCAATCTATGGCACAATGTGAGCTCCAAAGGGCTTGAGTGACTCCAGTCCTACACTTCCGGTGGTTGTAGCTGATGGGTTCCTGCCCAGGTTTGAATTGCTGAATTATTATGGTGGTGGTGGTCTGACATGGCTGAAGCCCAAAACAACAGCTAATCTTCCCGATGATCCATCCCCCTCTTTCTCCTCCATTCAGCACTCAGTACAACTTCCTTTTGCCCTTCCTGTGCGCATGCAGAAATTCCCAAACAGCTCCTGACATGTTAGTAAGCCTGCCCCTTAATCTCCGCCTGTCACCAGTCTTTATAAATCCCAGCTCTCTTGTGTAGCCCCAAAGGAGTCTGGTATTGCATGCTGCCCTCTCCTCTACATGTCCAAAGTAAAGGCCTTCTTTGCTTTTTTTTTGTTTGGTTCTTTTCTGCCCCGGAAACCTAACAGCAGCTCCCACAACTTCTCTCTTAGGCCTGCTTTGCTCCAAAAGGCTTGGGTGGCTCCATCCCTATGGCACTTAGGTACTTGTTGCTCCCATGGCTTCTCTCTTGGGCCTGCTTTGCTCCCTCCTTGTAGAATTCCTTAGAAGATCCACATGAATGGCTTTTGCAAGCTTCTGGGGTCTACAATGCACCTCTGGCTTCACACTCACAGCTTTACACACTGCCCTGTCAGGGGCACACTGCCTGGCCTCCCAGACCTTCTGAAATCAGGGTGGAGGCCTTTTAACCCCATAACTTGTGCATTCTGCACGCACCTATAACCAGCACCACATGCCAAGGATGATGCCAAAGTCTGCTGGCAGCTGGAGCAGTAGCCAGGCTTTCCTTTCCCTTGGGTGTAGGGGTCGAGTGCCTGGGTCACTGGGCACTCTGAATCCGATTCAGAGAAACAAATTTTCTATGCTGCCACTGTTTTGAAACACAGTGCTCTCTGCCTTTCTCCGCAAGGCAAAGCCTTTCACTTTTGCAGTTTTGAGGCTGCAAAGGGTGGAGACTTGCCACGTCTTATGATGCCCTCAAGCCATCTTTTATATTCTCCACTTCCTTCTCAGCAGTAGAGATCCCCTCAACTCTATCTTTGTAGTCCACAGCTTTGCTGGAGCTTCCTTTCTGGCCAACTCACAATATTTTAAATCATCTTGCTGTTCTCTTTTGCTCTTAATTCACAACATAAATCTGGCTAAGGCTCCCAATAGTAGCCATGCCACAGCCTCAACATTTCACTGCCTTGAAGTTTCTTCTGCCAGATTAGTTTGCTGCCCTTAATCTCGGTCTCAGGCAGTCTCTGGACACAGCAAAAATGCAGACAAACTTTTGCCAAGCCATAACACCCATCATCTGGGGTCCAGCACAGAATGCAGTCCTTCTTCCCAGCAGAAACCTCCCGAACCTGGTCTTTACCGACAGGATTTCTGTCAGCCTTGTGGTCTTCTGAGCTCCGCCCAGAATCTCCCATACAGAACAGTCTAAGGTGTTTCAGCTCTGCTCTTTGAGGCAACATCACCAAACCTTTAAACTTTTGCCACAAGCCATTAGCCAAGGCTCTTGAACCACATGGTCAGGTATAGTCACAGCAACAACCCCACTTCTCTGGTACCAAATTGTTTTGATTACTTTTCTCTTGTTGCTGAGACAAAACACCCAACACCCAAAATTAAGGGAGGAAAAGTTGATTTAGCTCACAGTTTGTGGAGGTTTCAGTCTGTAATCAACTGGCTCCAAGTCAGGATGGCAGGGCACAGAGTTCAAGGCAGCAGAAGACAGCAAAAGCAACAAGAGCAAAAGGGAGAACAAGCTTCTTTTTCTCTCTTATATTGTAAGCAGGCAACTGCCCCTCTCCAGAGTGGGTGCAGCATTCACAAAATCTCCATGCCCTCCTCTTGCACAGGATGAGCATGTTTACAAGGTAAGGACTCTGGTTCCCTGCTGAGTCATTTAAACTTCTAACCTTCTCAAGTTGACTCAGTTTATCAACCATTGCCATCATCCCTGGAGGTCTAACCTGGTGAGTGTGAAGCAGGTTTTGGCTGGTTTTGACAGCTTACTTTCCCAGCACCCCAAACTGAGGGTGGGTGGCTGGTTGCTTGGATTTCTGAATAGTTCCAGATCCCTGGCTTAGAAGTCTATCAAGCTGTCTGTCAGTGCCTGGGAAACATAGAGAGAAATGCTCAGAGATTGCTGCTCATCACAGTAGACTTTCTGAGGTCCGGCACATGGCAGCAGTGAGCCTTGGGCTGGAGGGAACTGTTTCCTGATGGAGCAGTGCAGTTTCCTGATACCGTCATTTTAGGATGTGTTGTATGTGTACGTCCCAGTTTGGAGTATTTAAAGTGGAGTGCTCTCTAGTTCCTGGCCATGTTGCTTTGTAACACTTACTATGTGTTAAGCATTGTGCACGTATTAACTCATTTAATGCCTTCGTACAAGCCTTCAAAAGCTCTGTGAAGTGGGGACTTTTATTTTCTTAATTTTACAGAAAAAGAAACCAAGGAGCAAAAACAGCTGAGTAGCTTTCCCTAGGCCACACAGCTTGGAGTTTGTGCTGCTGGGATTTGAAGACTGGCTCCGCTGCCTCCTTCTAGAAGTGGCCCAGACAATTGGACCAACTGATCCAAATTGCTGGAAAGAATAGCTGTACATTAAGTATTTTGAAATAAAAAATACTATTTAAAACTTGTTTCTTATGTTTGAATGGATTTATAAAGACCAATTCCTTTTTACAGTCTACTTCATTTGGTTTTCAGCGTAGATTTCATCCTGGAAGGAATTGGGGGTTCAATTTCCTTTGGTTTGTACGACAGAGACAGGAGTGTCTCACTTGTGACTGCCCTGTATATCTATACTCGTGACTGTGCTAAGTGGAGAAGAAATTCAGGGACTTGTCACCTAGAGCTCTGGGTATTGGACAGGATCCAAAACAGTCTTGTAAAGAGATGCTCATAGTTGCCTCTGCATAGCTGCTTACCTCACGGGGTAGCGGGTCCCTGTTAGGCCCCTCACTCCCAGCTCGGTCTGTACTGTCAACATGGAATAGCTTCTCTCCTGCCACTTGTTAAGAACCAAAATGCTTCCCATTGTTATTGTTAGTTTGGCTCAGATAGGCAATATTTGGAGAAAAGTGCTTGGAGAATATATAACCTCTGTATCTTTATTTATTCTAAAATACTTGTCACATCAAACTATTCAGTCAGGTAACTGGGCCACTGGATGGTTCCCTGAGTGTTACTTTCACTGAGTTGCAGTTTGGGGTGATGCCTGTGCCAGTGTAAAGGATACCCTAGTAAATCACCTGTGGAAGTCACCCCTGGGTCTGGAGGGGGTGATATCTCAGCTTGCTTTTCTAGGGGCCCTGGAGAGAGATCTTGCTTGAACTAAGAGTCAGTTGGGGAATCTGAGTAATGGACAATTTCCTCCATGAATTCTGTGAAGTCATTCAGTGGGTTTCTTTTCTTCACTTGGTAGCTAGGAGGACAAAATACCTTCCCTCCTGTAGCATGTCCATAATCCTTCACCCTTTGGCTTTGAGGCTGTGGAGACTATAGTGGTTGAGAGTTTGGGCACTGGAGCCAGACTGCCTGGGTTCCATCCCAACTCCATCAACCACCAGCCTTATGGTTGTAGGCGGGTGACAGCTTCACTCTCTTAGTTTCCTTGTCTACAAAATAGAAGTAATGAGTGCTGGCCTTATTGGGCTGTTCAAGGTCTAACTGAGGGTCCTTGTGAAGTAAGATGCCTTAAAATGTTGTACATGTCCTTTGTTGGCTGCATTTGGCTGTTACTGGTCCCATTTTATCTCTCCCTTTTTGCTTTCCTTTCTTCCTTGTGTATGTCCATATATTTTTGAACCCTTGTGAGCTAGCTTCAGTCTTTCCTGCAGAGTAGTGAAGTATGAAAGAATGAGCGACTGGACAGAGAAAGTTAAGGAATACAATGGCTAGTGGGCACAGAGGGTTTTGGACTTGTTTGTTCTTCGCAAAGTCTTCCCTGTGAGTTTTCTGATTTTGTTACGAAAGCACTCTTGCAACATTAATTTACACTGAATCCTTACGAAGTGATCCTTAGCCTTCTTTGCTAGTATTAAGTAGTTCACAAAGATATGGCTTTTTTGTGTGCACACGTGTAAATGTTGAACTGATCCACAAATCTCCGGCAATGTCTTCAGTAGTATTGAAGTGAGTAAGATCAGCTTCTTCACACCATGAAGTTCTGATTTTTCCAAAGTAGTGTTGGGTGTGTAAAACTTCAGGCTCATGTCCTGGGGGCCAGACATAGCCATCTGAAGTGAGAGATGGGAAAGAACAGGAAATAAATTGAAACCACTATCTGTAGGAGGCTAGGAGCCAACGAAGCAGGCACTGGGAAGCACCTAGGGACCTCAGACCTCCTGTGGCTGCTGGGCTTCTTTTGGGCTGAAGCCTCTCCAAGACCTTATCTTAGGGATGCACACTTGGTTTTCCTGGTGACAGACCAGAGACCCCAGGCAAAATGATCCCTGCCATGCCACGGAATGAGCGAAAGAATGTGAAGTGATGGGTTGGGGGCAGATGGAACTGAGATGGAGGGGACCACATGGAACCGGCAGGGCTGGGTTAGAGTTTATCCTGCAGGAGGGTCAGCATAAAGCACAGCAGGCCATGGGTGGGGAAATGAGGGCAGAGTGTAGAGAAGGAGGGCCAGGAGACAAGGGCTGGTGGGTGTTGTATTCTCTGGTGCATAATGGCTGAGGTCCTTGCGGCCCTGTACAGTCAGCTGCCCTGAAGGCAGCTGACTGACCATCATGTCCTGCCCAGTTGGTCATGACCTTTCATGGCAATTGGTCCTCCTATCCTCTTCCACTCTGGAGGAAAATTCAAGCTTTACCTTGTCCGGCAGCTTCTTGTTAAGAGCTCCATTTCCAGTGGTGGCATTTGTAGCCATGTGATGTAGGTTACAACTGTACTAGTTGTATGACTTCATTTCTCTAGACTCAGTTTCTGCATCTAGAAAAGAGGAAGAAGAACAACACCTTTTGGATGGAGTTGGAGCAAAGCTTAGCATAAAAACTGTGGCAGCAGCTAAGGACAGCTTTTGCCATGGAGCAGGGCCAGCACATGTACCCACCCATGGCTCTTCCTCAAGTCCTACCCCATACAGTGCCCTGACTAAATTCATATCTGTGACCTTCTTTGATTCCTACCCACCTGTTTGTGATGTGAAGGCAGAAAGAAGCTATTATCCCAATTTTTCTTATAAAGCCAGTGAGGACCAGTAACATGCAGAAATCTCTCTTTGGAGATAGCAAGTATTGCGTTTCCTGAGACCTGACTTTTGTTTTGAGGCCACCTGTATTTCTACAGTGCTCCCTTGAGCAAGTTTTTCCCCTTGGCACCATCTGAAAACTGGAGGATAGAATAAGATATCGCAAATCCCTTCAAGCTCAGACACTGACAGGAGCTATGGGTCTGATGGAGGAGGGTCTGGGCCTAACTCTCTGTAACTCCCCTCCATGTTTGGAACATAAATAGTAGTATACTATATACATTGCTCTAGTTTTGCTTTTTCCTATTAAGTATTTCTGGAGATGTTCCATATCAAGAGTGTAGCTTCCTTCTTTTTAAAGAAATTCAGTAGTATCCCACTACGTGGGGTGTCATAGTTTCCTTAATAAATCTCCCATTGGTTGCTTCTAATATTTTTCTTTCTCACAAAAGCCTGCTTTGGAGCCTTTTCTACATTTATTTGTGTGCACATGGGATTATGCCTGCAGAGCAAATTCCCAAAAGTAGAATGACTGCTGAGTAAATGTGCATTATGAATTTTTAAAGATAAAGCCTAGTTGCTCTCTAAAGAGATTCATGTCCCTAAGTTTGAAGAACTATTTCCCCCCAACCTGCCACACAGCTATCACCCCTTTGAATCTGACAGACAAGAAATGATATATGTGTTTTTTGTTTGCTTTTCTTACTAGGAGTGAGGTCCATCTTCCTTCGTTTCTTTTTCTACATATACCTTTTTTATTTTGGAATCATTTAAAATTTATAGAAAAGTTGTAAAGCTAGGCCAAAGAGTCCCATGCACCTGTCACCCAGTTTCCTCTAATGTTGATGTGTTACCAAACCATAGCCCACTTGTCAAAATTTAGAAACCAATGTTTCAACAATACTAAAAACTAAATTCCAGGTTTTAGAGCAAAATTTCTATATTTCGGTGAGGGTAAGGTGCCTACAGAAAGCTGAAGTTGGATCATATACACCAGAGGCTCTCTGCTCCCCAAGATTGTGGGTGCTGCACCCTAGAGAGGCCTTTGATGTGTATTGGACAGAGCACACCCAGCTGGAGAGTCTAGGTCTGCCCTAGTCACAGAGAATAGACTCTGTGGGAGAATGATCACTGTTGCTCTTAGTTCCTTAGCCAGTGAATACAGCTTTCATTATTAAATCACTGGGCTAGTTGCTATGCATCAGCATTTTCATGAGGGAACAGCATGTTCCAAGGCATAAATGTATTATACTTTTGTCTTGGTTACTTTTTCCTTGTTGCTGAGACAAAATACCCAATGCCCAAAATGAAGAAAGGAAAGGTTTAGCGTACAGTTTGTGCAGGTTTCAGTCTATACTTGGCTGGTTCGGAGGCAGAGTGGCACATGGCAGAGGGCAAACGTTCATGGCAGCAGAGCACAGCAAAACAACCAGAGCAAAAGGGAGGAATGGCTGCAAGCAGCCTCTTTCCTTCCCTTACATTGTAAACAGGCTTCCCCCACCCAGGGGGCATGTAGCTCTCACACAGTCTCCATGCCCTCCTCTTCCACAGGCTCAGGATGTGTACAAAGTAAGCACCTTGGCTTCCTGCTGAGTCACTCAGGCAAATCTCTAGATTCCCCAAGTTGACACAATGTATTAACCATAACATTCCACTCCTTGTCAATTTGGCAATCATACATATTTCCTTAAACCAGTTTCCAGATACAAAGCCATTATATTACATTAGAACCATAACATTTTGCCCCATACAAATGAAAATTAAACACTTCAAACATTCAAAGGCACAAAATAAACATTACCATTCCAAAAGGTACAAACGGGGATACAGAGCATTGGGACCAAAGCAAGTCCAAAATCCAGCAGGGCTAACATTGTGACCTGTAATTCCACATCCAGCATCTGAAGCAACTTGTGGCACATTGTGAGCTCCAAAGAGCTTGCATGAGTCCACCCCTATGGCACTTCTGGTCATTACAGCTCCCATGGCTTTTCTCTTAGGCTTGCTTTGCTCCCTCTTTGCAGCTTTCCTTAGATGATACACGGTCCTGTCTTTTCTAAACTTCTGAGGTCTCCAGGGCACCTTTTGCTTCACAGTCACAGCCTCACACACTGCCCTTTCAGGGGCACACTGCCTGGCCTCCCAGGCCTTCTGAAATCTTGGTGGGAGCCTCTTTAACCTCAGAACTCGTGCATTCTCCATGCACCTAAAGCCAGGGCCATGTGGATGATGCCAAGGTCTGCTGCCACCTGGAGCAGTAGCAAAACTTTTCTCTCTCTTGGCCATAGGGATCGAGTGCCTAGATCACTGGGCACACTGAATCCAATTCTGAGGAGCAAATTCTCTATGCCACCTCCATTCTGGAACCTGGTGCTCTTTAGCTTCCTTCTGAAGGCAAGGTCTCTCACTTTTACAGTTTTGAGGCTGCAAAGGGTGGAGACTTGCTATTTGTGATGCCCTCAGGCCATCCTTTCCATTCTCTTGTTCCTTGTCAGCCATAGAGATCTCCTCAGCCTTATCTTTGCAATCCACAGCTTTACTGGAGCTTCCTTTCTGGCCAAACTCACAACATTTTAAATCATCCTGCTGGGCTGTTTGTTCTTGATTGTCAACATAAATCTGGCTAAAAGCCCCCAACAATAGCCATGCCACTGCCCCAACATTTGACTGCCTTGAAATTTCTTTTGCCAGATTAATCAGTTGGCTGCCTCCCTTAATCTCAGTCTTAGGCAAAGTCTCTGGACATGAGCAAAATGCAGACAAACTTTCTGCCAAGCCATAACATACATCATCTGCCAACAACCAGTGCAGTCCTTCCCAACAGAAACCTTCCAAACCCGGTCTTTACTGACAGGATTTCTATCAGCCTTCTGGTCTTCCAAGCTCTGACCAGAATCTCCCAGACAGAATAGCCGAAGGCATTCTAGCACATCTCTTTCAGGAGACATCTCTGAACCTTTCCAAACTCTTCCCATAAGCAATTTCCAAAGGCTCTTGAACCACATGGTCAGGTATAGTAACAGCACCAACCCCACTCTGCTGGTACCAAATTCTGTCTTGGTTACTTTTTCCTCGTTGCTGAGACAAAATACCCAATGCCCAAAATGAAGAAAGGAAAGGTTTATTTAGCTTATAGTTTGTGGAGGTTTCAGTCCATACTTGGCTGGTTCAGAGGCAGAGTGGCACATGGCAGAGGGCAAATGTTCATGCAGCAGAGCACAGCAAAACAACCAGAGCAAAAGGGAGGAATGGCTGCAAGCAGCCTCTTCCCTTCCCTTACATTGTAAACAGCCTACCCCCACCCAGAGGGTGTGTACCTCTCACATAGTCTCCATGCCCTCCACTTCCACAGGCTCAGGATATATACAAAGTAAGGACCTTGGCTTTCTGCTGAGTCCCTCAGGCAAATCTCTAGATTCCCCAAGTTGACACAATGTATCAACCATGACAATTTTATCAGCTTTAAGGATCTTGGTGGCACAGTCTACCCAAGGGTACCTCTCCTTCTATAATTAGCACATGACAGGGCCAAAACTGACATCTGTGGCCTCAGTCCCTGCTTCCTCGCACAGGCAACACTGGTGATGGGTTTGGTGCATATCCTGTCAGAACATTTTCTGGAAAACATGAATTTCTTGGGGTGTTTCCAGGGCCTAGGAGTGGCCAGAAAGGGCGCTGGCAGGTATGGGATGGCTCCCCTTTTTGCTTTCTCTACACTTGGGGGAGTATTCCTCCCTTGCATGCAGATAGCCCTGGGTACTAACAAAGAGTTTCAGTGCATCATTTCAGTTGTCCTTTAGCAGCTCAGAGAGGTAGTGGACACCACCTGATTATGCCCTTCTTGGATGGAGGAAGCTGAGGCCTGAGGGGATGGAGTAGCTTCCCCAAATCACAGCTAGTAAGAGCCAAGGCTTATACTTAAAACTTAACTTCTGCTGCTTCCTGGAGAGCAGTAATGCTTGGCTAGATCTGGTCACTTTGCACACGGTCTCTTGATTACTGCTTAGAACAACTCCGAGTTTTCTCTGTTATTAAGCTTGTTCCGCAGAGGAGGAAACAGAGGCAGGGAGGGGTGAGTCAGTGGGTGTTGGGTGAGTGTGGGGAGCTAAAATTCCCACCTACGTGCCCCCCATCCTAAACCTGCAGGCATCATCGTTCTGCTGCCACCAGCCCCCTCTCTGATGTGCTCTTTCTCTCACTCCAGAGCTGTCTCCAGTATCGGGCATTTCCTCAGCAGTTTTGTTGTGCTGCTCACTGTATCAGTGGTCCCAGCACCTCAGTGCTAGTTGCCACCTCTCTTCGGGCCCAGTTTGAGGGCTCTTCTCATCTGTCTGTAGCCTGAGACTAGGACGTCTCTTCTTGTCTCCTTTCTTTAGGATGTTTCCTGAGCCAGTGCTGGGGACCCAGCTCTGCTCTAGCACTGGGGAGTCAGCAGGGGACAAAGCAGACAGGAGTCGTTGGCTTCATGGAGCTTCTGTTCTCTTGCAGCAAAGATGGTTTGACTCCCAAGTTCTGAGTACTTTTCCAGGTCCAAATCTGATTCTCCCTCCTGCTGAGCTCTGCCTTTTCCTGCCCTGGTTCCTAGGATGGTGGCGCATTTTAGAGACCCTGACATTTCCCCCCAGAGGCCTGTCTTCCTTCTTCAACCACCCCTGGGGTGTCACTGTAGGCTCAGGGCAGGTCCCCAGGCTGTTCCTGGGACTTGTGTGTGCACACATGTGATTTACAGAGCCTCACCTCACCACATGTCTTTAAAATTACAGTGCCCATTTCCTGCTGAAATAATTTCCACAAAGAGTGGCTCCTATTACTGCAAGAGGCATGCAGACGTCATGATTTATTATTATTTATGGTCCCAAGGCCTTGTTTATGCAAGACGGGTTAGGTGCGTGCGATAGAAATGCCATTATGCAAATGACATTGAATGTCCTTACTGCGCCTAAATAATTTTTGTGTTGGACGATTAAACCTCATCTGTTATTGATATGGGCAGCAGTCGGGCTATTACAGAGTCCCAACAGTACTTACTCCCAGTAATGGGAAAATTGAGAGAGAGAGAGACCCACACAATTGCCTAAAGTGGGCAGCGGTGGCCTGGAAGGAGTAGAACATCTCCAAGGGCCAAGCAGAGGGAGCCACCGACTCCGCAGGATAAATAAGGGGGCGGGTGCCGGACGATAAATTAAGTCCAGGTTTGAGTGGGGGCCTGGAGGGTCTGCGGCCTTCCAGTCCTGTGATTTAGCTATTTGATTTAGTCAGGGGACCAGACCTCCAGAGGACGGAGCTGCCAGAGCGGAGGGGAGGGGAGAGAGGGCGAGGGTGGCCGCGAAGCTGCTGGACCCACACAGCGGCTCCGTGCTCACTCGCCAGCGCGCTCTCTTGCTCTAGCTCTCTCTCTTTTTTTCTGACACAGCTGTGAAGTCCCATTTTGATCAGTGTTGATAGCTTATGAATTCCAAAATTGACAAAATTTACAGAAAAATGAGGATAATCCATCTTCCTTAGCAGCCTGTCAGGAGCTGGCCATACTTCATAATCTCCAATTACAGATGCTATTTTCCGACATTTACATGCAGATATTAGAACCAAATGAAAATGAGAAACAAAGAGAGAATGGAAATGCAGCTATTTATATGTATAAAAGACAAACAGGTAAATTTGAGACGTTTAGATTGGATTTGGGGTCCCTCTAGGAGGCTGGAAAGAGACAGGCTTGAGCACGTGGGGTTTGAGAACAAAATGGGGAGTCACGTGCCTTACCAGGCCTGCCTGTGGTCTGGCAGTTTAGGTTAAAAATGAGTCAGTCTTGTCCAACCCACTGAGGATGTTTGCTTGGAGTGCAGAGATGTACGTGGGTCTCCCCTAGGCTTCAAGGGGTCTCCAGGGACCACCCACCGCTCATGCTGAGCCATCAAGTCCACACGCACTTCACACAAAGATGAGTCTAGAATTTTCCACGTTTGTTTATTTTTTTAAGGTGATGGCAGAAACTGCCACTGGAGTCAGCTTTTCCCCCCAAGACAAATTTCAAAAAGTTGGCGCATTCTGGTGACAAATGCATCCGCTCCCCATGACAACGGACCCCCAGGACGGTATCACTGCTTGTAGTCAGAAGGGCTCTGGCCAGGTGCACAGGGAGTTGCACCAATAAACTTTTTAAAATGGGATATAAATAATAAAATTAATGGGGAGCAGAGGAGTTCTGATAGATGGGTCATCCCTGCTTCCTTCTCTAGGTTAATCTGACTGAGAGAGGAGGGCCTGGGAGGAGGCTTTGTAATGAAAATGTTCTTCCCATAAAATTGAAGGGAGAACAGCCTTGTTGCCCTCGCAGCTGTATGTGGCACTGGCTTCTGGAAAGCTGGGGATATTAATTAGCACTGCTTTGGATTAAACTCTCCCAACCATGTCGGATGGTACAATTTTTCTCTTTGTGAGCCTGACACAGGGTAGTAAGGAGAAGCCTGCCTGGATTTTCCCAGCCTACTGTTTCACTGAACTTGTCATTTATTTGGGGATCAAACCTCTTCCTCCCTGGAAATGAAACTGAGATATTTGGGGGGTTTCCAGGGAAGTTGGGCAGGGAGAGACTGTTTTGTTGGAGCAGCACAGGTGACGGAGATGGTTGGATGGGGAGATGTGAACATCTCTGTTGCCTCTGGCTTGATAACTTTTGTCTGCATGAAGCCTGTTTCTAGCCAGCAACTGCATGCTATTTGAGGTTTGACTTGTGGGAAAGAGGTGAAGGAAATAAAATCAGGAGGCCACATTAATATATGTGTGAATAGGAGGGAGAGAAAAGATTTTAAAAACTCAAACTGACCTTGAGAAGTGTTTGTTTACATGTATAGTGTCAAAGCAAATGGTTTGCTTGTTTAGGTAAATTTTAGGTATTACCACATAACATGATTATTATGTTTTGTTTCCTGGTCTGAAATTCAAGCTTCATGGAATTAACACATAACTGCAAAAATGCAAACACATTCCCATAGTGAAAGACAGAGGTTCTTAAGTAAAGTTAACCTTGAGAGAAAGGGAGAGAAGCAGAAGCCTCATTGTCACTGTGCTGGTGTTTACTTGATCATTGTATTGACATTAGTTTAAAATTCAGACTTATGCAGAATAGCTGAAGCCTAAGCCTAGCATCGCCTTTAGTTCCTGTCTTCCTAAAAGCCAGAGCGTCTCCTTTACCAAACAACAGAGAGGGCTTGATCCAAGCAGAGCCCAATACTTGGTTTTTCCTTAATGGCGCTAATGATGTCATGTGTCACTTTTATCTCTCGGTTGTTTCCTACTTCATGTTAAGATTAATTGCTAATGTTGACGTTGAGTCTGAGCACTGATACAGGAGCTTTCTCTCTAAGTGGGAAGAAGGAAGGATAAAGTTAACGACATCCTTGGCTGAGCCAGGCTGAGAGTTTTTCTAGACAAGGTCATAAGCAGGATCTGAAGGGTAGACAGGACTGGGGGAGATGGGAGAAGAAGACACCCAGGACTGAGGGAATGGCTGAGGCAGAGGTTCAGAGTCCGGAACAGGTAGGTTGTCTGAAGATTTCTGAAGATATGGGAAGATGTGACTGGCCCAGCAGTTGGCGTCCCTGCTCTGGGCACTGGCACATTATCATGCAGTTAGAACCAGGACGAAGAACACAGACTTTGGAGTCCAATAGGACCCGAGCCTAAGCCCTGCCTACGGGACTTACGCAACATCTCCAAACCTCGGTGTCCTGGTCTGTAACACAATAGGGCTAAGAATAGGGCTCGAGGTGCTGTTGGTGATCTTGAAGGTTGGGAGCTGCTCTGCTGGGGGGAAGTTGGACATGCTTGCCTTATTTTGGCAATTTGTGCCTCATTTTCATTATATGTACAGGGAGTGAGTACCGCCCTGTAAGGCTGTTGTACAGATTAAATGACGTCGTGATTTTCATACTGAGAACAGTGTGTAGTGTGTAGGAAGCATTCTCTAAATGCAAGCCATTCCAATTGTTACTACGGTGTGAGGGGGTGTATTTGAGAGCTGGCCGAGTCTTCTGAGTTACAGACTAGGGAGTCTGAGTTCGCTGTGAAGGCCAGGCCTCCCTAGCCTGCTCTTTCTGGTGGTTCCCTCTCACAGTTTCTGTTTGGCTTTAGGAGTCTTTGGCGATGAAGTGGGCATGCCCCCCCCAAAGCGTCTTGTGCAGCTTTGCAGAGCGCAGGCTGTTAGAAAGTTTGTTCTGACAGGAGCAGAAGGGGCAGAGGAGAGGCAGTGCAGTAGTGGAGTGGGGGTGTGTGCTCATGGGGTTCTGCTCAGCAGCAGCAGGTCCAGCAGCAGTGGTTATAGGTTGTGGGAAGAAGCATCCAGGCCCATCTCTGCCCCCATGCTGCCCTTGCCCTATTGATCTGGCAACACAGAAGGAAATCTTCCTGGAT